>JANKOD010000003.1:14850286-14868335 GCA_026284645.1 Erythroxylum acuminatum | reverse complement strand
ACCGAAGAGATGATCATGGGAAGATATTTCAAAGGCTTGAAACAAGACATTCAAGATATGGTAAATTTCTACACTTATGAATCCTTTCTTGAATTGAAAAGATTAGCCTTGAGAAGTGAAACTAGCCTCAAACACACCAGTCAAAACAAGTTCATGCCCAAATATGCTTTAGCCCTATCAAATTACACTCCACCATCCAAACCAAACCACCAAACTAGAGCCTCCAATTCTGCCCCACCTAAATCGACCTACACTCCACCATCCAAATCCACTTCCAATCCTCAAAACATACCCTTCATACCACAAAATGTCCAATCTGCCCCACCCACCAAAAGTGTGTCCAAAAACTACCTCAATTGCTTCAAATGTCAAGGTTATGGTCACTTTCAAACCGAATGTCCCACTAGAAAAGTAATGACCATTCAAGAGATGGAAGAAATTGAGAATGAGTTGTACCATGCTGAATTTGCTAGTGATGATGCACGACCTAATTTGTGTGATGAGGAAGATGTAAATGTGTTAGATGGAGAAATGCTTGTATTGTTGAGAGTTCTAAATTGTGAGAAAAGTGAGGAGGATTGGAGGAGAAAATCTTTGTTTAGGTGTTTGAAAAAAAATAAATTGTGTGAAGTTGTGATAGACAATGGAGCATGTGAGAATGTTGTAGCTAGTGAAACAGTTGATAAATTGGGTCTTAAAATCAAGCCACTTGACACTCCATACAAGCTTACTTGGTTAGATTCAAAACATGAATTAGAGTGATAAAGAAGTGCCTTGTTCCATTTTCAATTGGGCAATATGAAGATAACGTCTATTGCCATGTAATTCCCATTAAGGTTTGCCATTTACTTATTGGGAGGCCATGGTTGTTTGACAAGGATGTGCATCATCAAGAGAGAGCAAATACTTACACATTGTTCCATGGAGGTAAAAAAATCTTACTCAAACCTTTGTTGCTCGAAAGAGAAGGAAGAGAAGAGAAGTTGGAGCCATTGGATTGATTTCCAATAAGCAGAAGAGTTCCATCATGGAGGAGCTGCCTAGTTACATTCCCATTGACATTGATGATGAGACCAAACTGAACCACCCAATTCCTAGTGAGGTACAATCTTTAATTAATGAGTCTGTGAGAGTTTTCCCCAAAACCCTTCCAACCAGCCTGCCTCCTCTTAAAACCATTCAACATGAAATCAATTTCACTCTCGGAGCCCAAATTCCCCACAAACATTCTCATAGGATGAGCCTAAAAGAAAATGATGAATTGCAAGAGCAAGTTGATAAGTTGTTAAAGAGAGGCTTCATTAGAGAGAGTGTTCCACCTTGTGTTCTGCCTGCATTTGTTGTTCCTAAAAAGAATGGCAAATGGAGGATGGTTACTGATTTAAGAGCCGTCAACAAGATTACCATTAAGTACAGATTCCTATCTTAAGACTTGATGATATGCTAGACCGGTTACATGGAGCTACGAGAGAAGGCGATGAATGGAAGACGACGTTTAAAACAAATGAAGGACTCTATGAATGGTTATTCATGCCAATAGCTCATGAATGAGGTACATAAACCGCTCCTCAACAAATTTTTGGTAGTTTACTTTAATGACATTTTGATCTATAGTACTAGTTTACATAAGCATTGCATTAATTTGAGACTTGACTTTGTGATCTTGGACCGTGAATCATTGTATGCTAATGTGGAAAAGTGTCATTTTTGTGATAGTACCATTAGTTTTTTGGGTTATGTTGTGACTAGAGATGAGATCAGTATGGATCCAGCCAAAATCAATGCAATTGTAGAATGGCCAATTCCTAGCAATCTGTTTCAAGTTAGGAGTTTTCATAGGTTTTCTTCCTTTTATAGGCGGTTCATAAAGGGTTTTAGGACAATTACAAGTCCTATAATGTATTGCATGAAAAAAGGCTTCTTTAAGTGGACTCCTCAAGCCACAATTGCCTTTAACACTTTGAAAAATGCCATGAACAAAGCTCCTATTTTAGCCTTGCCTAATCTTAGTTTTCCTTTTGAATTAGAGTGTGATGCTAGTGGGGTAGGAACCAGGGCTGTTTTGAGTCAAGAGGGTAGACCAATAGCATTGTTTAGTGAAAATTTTAATGAAACTAGGAATAAATATTCTGCTTATGATATTGAGTTCTATGCTTTGGTCCGTGCACTTAAACATTGGAGTACATATTTATTGGAAAATTCTTTCATTTTGTATACCGACCCTCAAGCTTTAAAGTACATACAAAGTCAGTCCAATTTGAGTAGAAGACATGCATCATGGGTTGAATATTTGCAATCCTTTGATTTTGTAGTGAAGTATAGGGATGGTCCAAGTAATGTTGTGGCTGATGCATTGTCTAGGAGATATGATGTTCTTAGTACTATGCATGCTCATGTAATAGGTTTTGAGGACATTAAGAATTTGTATGAGGGAGATAGTGAATTCGGTGAGATTTGGGAGAGAGTTAGGAAAGATGGTGCTTTTAGGGATTTTGTCATTCATGATGGTTATCTTTTCAAACTTGATGCTATTTATGTTCCTCAATCTTCTTTAAGAGAAGTTATCTTGAAAGAAGTCTATGGTGGAGGCCTAGCCAGTCACTTTGGAAGAGACAAGACTTATGAATTGGTTAGTGGAAATTTCTATTGGCCCAAGATATGGAAAAATGTTACTAAGCTTGTGGAGGGATGCAACACTTGCAAACAATCCAAGATGACAACTAGAGCCCATGGATCATACATGCCATTGCCGGCTCCAAATTCTCCTTGGGAAGATGTAAGTATTGACTTCATTATTGGTTTGCCAAGAACTAGGAGAAATCATGATTCTATAATGGTTGTTGTGGATAGATTCTCAAAGATGGCTCATTTTATTACTTGTAACAAGACTAATGATGCATCTCATGTGGTGAATTTGTACTTTGAAAATGTTGTAAAACTCCATGGAATTCCTAGGAGTATTGTTAGTGATAGGGATGTAAAATTTTTGAGCCATTTTTAGAGACATTTGTGGGCTAGATTAGGAACTACTTTAAAGTTTAGCACGACCTTCCATCCTCAAACAGACGGTCAAACTGAGGTGGTCAACCGAAGTCTTGGAAACATTTTGAGAAGCTTATTAAAGGGAAAGGTGAAGAATTGGGACAATTTACTTGCACATGCTAAATTTGCTTACAACAATTCAAAGAGTAAAACTACAAATTTTACTCCTTTTGAATTAGTTTATGGAACTAACCCACTTGTTCCTCTTGATTTGAATCTGACACATTCTAGCATTCAATTCAATACAAAGGCCGAGGATAGAGCATTAGAGATTGCCAAACTTCATGCCAAAGCAAAAGCTCACATTGAGAAGGAAAATGAGGCCTACAAGAAGCAAGCCAAGTTGAAAACGGTTGTGGAGTTTGAAAGAAAGGGATCTTGTTTGGATACACTTCAGAAAGGATAGATTTCCTTCTAAAAGGAAAAACAAGCTAAAGCCTAGAGCCGAAGGCCCATTCAAAATCCTCAAGAAATTTAATCAAAATGCATACAAGGTAGAATTACCAAACACTTACAAGATTTCAAATCCTTTTAATGTTTGTGATTTGACCAAGTATGTAGAGGATACTATGAGTTCCAATCCAGTTCAAAATTCTACCCAAGAGAAAAGGTTTGAAGGAGGGGGGAATGATATAGGTCCATCAAATGCAGCCTTGGAAGACATTTCTAACATGGGTCTTCGACCAACAAGTTCAAATGATAGTGATGATAACGATTCGGATGGAGAAGAAGAGCTTGAGGAAGAGCCAAATTTGAGCCTAAAGCTACAGGTTTTGCTCAAGCCCTTTGGGACTTACAAATGCATGATTTTTGAAGTCCATTCTCATGATGTTATTTCAGTAGAAAAATCCAGCTTATGTTGCACTCTTTGATGATATTTAAAGCCCAAGATCTCAGCCCAAGTATAACTCAATTTCGATTGAAGATATTTGGTGAATAAATGCATTTATCTTGTTTTATTTATCCTTTATAAGACTTAAGTTCCAGTTCAATTTTAATTACTTGGTTTCCTTAATTATGTCATTTTATTGTTGTTTAATAGCTGAAGAGAAACCGATATGTGGTTCTCCTTCATGACCCTTCATTTGCTTTTATTTCCTTTTATATTGCATTGAAAAAACTCTCATGGAGGTCAGATAATTTTTATCAAATTGAGAGAGAATTTGCATTTGCAATTCAATGTTATCATTTGGGTTTTATTAGTTTCCAAAAACTAAAGGGTTTTGTTTGTTTCCAAAAACAATCACCTATCTTTCATCCATTCAACTTTCCAACCGAATTCCACAATTTCAGCTTTCCCTTTCCCCAATTCTAGCTTTCTGTTTCAAGAACATCCTTTGCAAGAAAATTCATATCTTTTTTTCTACTCATCCGATCAAGAAATTTCCTTCATTAATGCTGTAGGTCAATTCTTGAACTTCAATTTAGCCTCAAGAACCAACTAAAAATGCCCAACCGTTTTCCCAGAAATGCAGTTTGAAATCGTCTAACTATTGAGCCCGTAGTTTCAGCACTTTCCTAATCCATAACCTATCTATCAACAAAATTCATAACTTTTTTTCTAGAGATCAGATTGCCACGATTGCTTCACCAAAGTTGTAGTTGACATCTTTTAACTTCCATTTGACATCAAATTTCGTCCCACTTGACCCAACCAATTGTCCAGAATATGAGTTTGAAATAGACTGGTTTGTTTGCACCTGATAAACTGTCCAATTTTCAAACCACCATCACCAGCCACCATTTCCGCCACCACAGCCACCATACCCACCACCACGCCATCATATATGTTTCTGACTGAGCCCAATGGGCCAGTATTTGTGTATATGATATGTGATAGGCACCCACAACAATAATAACAAATGTGGAGTCTCATATGTATCTGTATCTGTGTATATATGTTCTGATTCACAATAATTAAATGATGTGCCGTGACAGTGCACGTATTTGGAATATACATGTTCTGCATGAATAATTGCGAAATATGTGATTTGTTATGAATCCGGTGAAATCATCAATGATGGTTCACTCATTGAGTACCCAAACGTGGCTTTTCAGGTTTATAGGAGTTATCCAATTAGACTAATTGGAGTTTAGCCACTGCAAATGAGCATGAGTTAGGGGTTAGGATTAGTTTACACCTGTATATGTATTTTGTTATGTTGTACTAAAAAGTGTAATCTCAACTGTTGTACAATGTGTATGAAAATGGTTTTTGAAATGTAAAGATATTATGAAAAACAAGAATTTTGTTTTGTAATAGGCCGAAGTGATTACTAAAACTCTGATGTGTTCAATAATGTTTGTATCTTTTGTGATTGAAATTTTTATAAATAAATCGGGTCAAAATTGATTATCGTTTTTTCGCATATGCATTTATTGTTTAAGAAAATTTGCCATAGGATTCGACCGTTTACTGTTTTAGCATGCCACTTCTATTGGATTTGTACTCAGATATCACTTAGGATGTTGGGTACGTGTCTTGTGAGAGTGGGGTGCTACATTTTGATATCAGAGCCCAGATTTAGTATCTTACATGGGAATTTTTGACATATGTGTCAAGTTACATGCATTTTAGTCATGTCATAGCAGGTAGTAGCAACTGATCCCTAGTCTAAGTTGCATTTATATGATTCATATACATGAGCATTTGTTAAGTGTTTGAATTGACGGAAGTAGTGGGAAGAATGATGATCTGTCTAAATGTGAGAAAATGAAAGTTTGTGGATATTTAAAAATGGGAAATAGTATATAGTTAGATATGACAAATAATGATTCAATGCAATTGTATTGGAGGATGTATTATGGAATATGATATCAATATTGTACTGTGGTAATATATCCTCGAATGTGATATAGATGTGAATACATGGTCATGGACTGGTTAAGGAAAGTAATGATATAAGATGAACATAGAGTTTTTAATCTTTGAACGTAAAGGGGTATCTAAGATTTGGATTGAAAATTAGGAGAAGAGATATAAAGTTTTAGTCTTTGAACATAGAGGGGTATCCAAGGTTTGGATTGAAAATTAGGAGAAGGGATATAGATAGGTATCTAGGTATTTAATCTATAAACCTAAAGTGGTATTTAGGGTTTAGACTAAAAAATTAAGATAAGAGACCTAGAGAGGTATTTAGTTTTTATAGTAAAAATGAAAGCATATAGGCAAAAGAAATGAAAATAATATATATATTTGAACTTAAAAGTTTACAATCTTACCTGGTTGTCTAGAAATCATTTCATAAGGTTTAAAATTTAAGACAAGTTCTTCAAAGTATCGTCTTATAGCTTAAAATAAAGATAATGGTGTATGGAGGTATTGTCATAATGCTTAAAATAAAGAAAAAATTGTCTGAACCACAAGGCTTAAAATTAAGAAAAAAGAGATGCTTAAAGGTATCATCATAAGGCTTGAAATAAAAACAATGATGCCTAGAGATATTGTTATAAGACCTCAAATAAGATGAAAACACTTGGTTTAAAAATTTTAATGAGATAAGATATAAAAATGATTGATGATATGAATTTGTTAGTACACCAATGAGATATGAAAAGTATCAGTATTGGGAAACTATTAGTAGGTTGACAAAACATGTATAAGAAATGTGTAAAAATAAAGGTTAACTCTAGATAGTCTGTAGGAGTTCTACAAAGTAAATACAGTAAAATCTTAAAAATTAAGTAGTCAATAGTAGATAACCTTTAATAGGTCAAGTAAGAAAATAAAGTGAATAAATAAAAATAAAAGGTTAGCATGAGATAACCTCTAGCGGTGTAAAAATGTAAATAAAATAAATAGGTAAAAATAAAAAGGTCAATATTAGCCTTTAGAACTTGATAGCCTCCAATGGGTCAAAACATAGATAAAATAAACGAATGAAAATAAATGGTCAGCATTGAACAACCATCCTTTATTACCAACGGAATTTTATATAAGAATTCAATAGAGCTCACCAAACCAGTTGAAAACAAAGAGATTGATGATATTGTGATCTAACTGAATGGGTTGAAGGCTCTTAGTCTTGATGGCCTTAATGAATTCATAGAAATCTTGGCTAAGATTGAAAAAGTGGTAATAGATGTTATTAATGAATTCTTTTCTATGGGTGTGCTTCTAAAGGAGATTAATAAGACTTTCTTTTGTCTTATTCCTAAAATTGCATATCCCTCCACCTTTAGAGAATATAGACCCATCTCTTGCACCAATTTTACTTATAAAATCATTACTAAGATCCCTACAAATAGGTGAGAGAAAGCTCTCCATTCAATGATCAGTGACAATTAAAGTGCTTTTATAAAGGAAAAAAGCACTAGAGATAATATCCTCATGATGTAGGAACTCCTTAAAGGATACTCTTGAAGGAATTCTCATTTGAATTATACTATTAAGGTGTACTTTAATAAAGCCTTTGATTATGCATTTGGACCTTCCTTTTCCAAGTATTGAAGGTCTTTAGTTTCCCTAATACGTTTGTCGATTGTATCAAAGCTTGTGTTACCACTACATCCTATATTGTTCTTATTAATGGAATACCTTCTAGGATCTTTAAAGCTTGTAGGGGTATAAGATAGTTGGATCCTTTATCTCACTACCTTTTCAATCTGTTTATGGAAGTCATATCCCAATTATTAATGAACAACCTCTCCAATAATGCCAAGGTCAAATACCACTCAAAATGTAAAAGATTTTCCCTTAGTCATTTATTCTTTACTGACAATCTTGATCATCTTGCTCGATTTTATAAAGCTCATCTCAAATCAGTATAGATTATGATGGAGAACATGAATAAATTTACATCTATATCAAGACTTGAAGTGAATTGCAGCAAAAGCCATTTCATCCTATCATCAAGAGTTGAATCCCTTGAAACAAACATTGCAAGCTTCACAAGTATATCTTGTTATATTCTAGTTTACTTGATTGTGTCGCCTTGCTATTAGTTTATCTTTTGTTATTTTATTGATGATTCATCAATATCATCTTAATTGGTAGTTAAGTAATAGGAAAGGAGTTATTATTAGTACTCATAGTCCTTATAGGATCAACCTGTACTCTTTTGGTTAAAACAATTAAAATTAAATTCATCAATTAAGCTTTTTGGTCTCGTTGTTGGGGAATTATGATATGAGGAACACTTGATTGCTATTAATATAACAATTTATTTCCTTTGCATTTATTTTATTTCTTTTGATATATCAGTTTTGATCATTAGTCACTTTTTCTCTTATTGATTTTTCAGGAGCTATATTTGTTTATAAACCAAAGTAATGCATTGGAACTTATTTATGGACTCCTAAAAATTGAAAAAAAAAACTCTTCAAAAGCTCAAAATAAGATATAAAATAAGGGAAGCAGAGTGGGAGCAAGAATTTGAGAACATGTAACTAAAAATTATAAAGAAACAATAAAGAACTACATTTGGTCTTCCTATTTGATTATAGGTTAACACATTCTATAATGATCTGAATCCTTCAGCTAGGTAGATGATAGATTTTGTAATTGGAGGAACCCTAAATACCAAAACACTTGAAGCATCCTAATAATTGATTGAAGAGATGTCTACAAGTAGGTATCAGTGGAATTCAATAAGAGATATACCTAATAAGTCAACTAGAGTTTATAACATTGATGCAGTTAAAAATTTTGGAAGTTTAAGTTAAAGCTCTAAGAAAAAAAACACGTGGACTTTTTTTATGTAATATCTAGCTTAAATGACGTTGTGTTAGTTATGTGTAGGAGGGCGTGCATGACAAGATTGTTAAGATGTTAAGGCTGTAAAAAAACTGGCTGAGCATGATGATATGAGTAACCAACAACAAAACTTATAACCCAAGATGGAGGAACCAACCAAAATTTTCTTTGGGAAATCAGGGGCAACAAAGAAAAAACCCTCAACCTAGATTTCAACTAATAACATCCTATACAATAGAAGAAACCTAACTTGGAAGATATTATGACTAAATTTATTCAGGCATCTGAAATTCAGTTTCCAGCTACTAAAGCATCACTAAGGAACCAAGATGTAGATTTCCATAACTTGGATAATCAAATAGGATAGCTTACTAAGCTTATTTTTAAGAGACTATAAAGAGGACTATTTGGCAATATCTAGACAAACCTGAAGGACCATGTAAAGGAAATCAGTCTTAGAAGTGCATGAAGTTGATCTTGGAAAAGAAACAAGTTAAGAAGGAGAAGACTGAGGCAAAAGAAAAGGATGAGGAAGAAGATGAAGAAGGTGAGCAACCAAAGTTAAAGAAGGAGTTCAAGCCTTCTATACCAAATTAAAATTAGATTAGTTCTACAACTCCTTGAGGGATAGACACCTCACATACTAAACCCAAGACCTATGTGCATACAGTATTTTGAGGGTTTTAAATAGATTAGAACTTGCCTTAACAAGTTTTGGCCCCATTATCGGGGAGTAGTAGGATTAGTTTAGTGCTTGTAGTCTAAGGCATTCTCACCACTCTTGTATTCGTGCATTTCCATGAACACAAGAGTCACGTGAAGTTCAAGACAAATCACTGAAACCCTAGCACTCAACATCACTTTCCTGGAATGAGCCATTCGAAGAGCCAAACGCTAAGAAGAAGAAATTAAAGAACCGATGGCTAAGGAATTTCATCAAGAGTTTTAGCAAGGAGGAACCCAAGGGAACCAACCTTAGACCCTCATGGATTTCATGAGATTGGGATTTAATGCAACCAATCAAGGAGTTACTAGACCTCCTATTCAAGCACCTTTATTCGAAATCAAGCCAGCCCTAATGAACATGTTGCAAAAAAATGTGTAATTCTATGGAATGACTAATGAGGATTCTAATGCAGATATAGTAAACTTCCTCAAAATATATGATACCTTCCGATAGCATGGGATGCTAGAGGACGTAGTTAGGATGAGGTTTTTCCCTGTTAAGGGATAGAGCCAAATCTTGGTATCATTCTCTTAGTTTCTCAAATGTCATAACATGGTACGTGCATTCGTAGACAAGTATTTTCCCCTCACTAAAATTGTGAAGATGGTAAAAGAAATTATGAACTTCCAATAGAGTGATCGGAATCACTTTACAAGGTGTGGGAGAGATCTAAGGATTTACATAGGAGGCATCCATACCACAATCTACCAAAAGAATTTCTTTTGCAGACCTTCTATAATGGAGTCAATCCACCCATAAGAGGTATCATAGATGCAACATCGGGCGAATCACTTATGCGAAAGACTGGTGACAAAATGGAGTAGTTGCTTAAAGAAATGGCCAATAACAGCTATATGTGGATGAATGATAGGATTAGACAACCCACGACCCTATATGAGTGGAAAGGAGCTTTAGCTGTAGACCCAATTATAGAAATGCAAGCTAAGATCAAAAACTTTACTCGACAGCTGAACAATATGAAAGCTTCTTCTTCAGCCCCTGGTAAAGCCTTTAACAAAGATTTGAGCTATATAGCTAGGACAATTATAATACCATCGAATACTTCCTGACATAAGGTAATGAAACAGAACAAGTTCTATATATGCTAGCACATTTTGGTCGTGGTGGAGGAGGGAACAACCCTAATTCGAACACCTACAATCCTGAGTAGAAGAATCATCCAAATTTTTTATAGTAAAACAATGCTAGAGGTCAATTCCGACCTCAAGGGCCACCTGGTTCCCAACAGAAGAAACCAAATTCCATATAAGCTAAATTGGATAAAATCTTGGAGAAGCTTGGAAGCTTAGATGATGCTCAAAAGAGTTTGGAAGGTAGATTCGAACAAGTAACAAAGAATCATGCTTCATCCATCCACAAATTAGAGGTTTAGTTGAGCCAATTATCAAATGCTTTGTCTGCACAAAATGCAGGAAGTCTCCCAAGTAGTTTTGGCTCAACATTGAGGGATCAACTAAAAGCTATCATACTTCAAAGTAGGAAGGAACTTCAACAACCTACAAAGATGAAAGATGCAAACCCTCTTTCTGTTGAGAAAGACCAAGAAAAAGAGAAAGATGTGGACATAAGCAAATACCCTCCTTATGTTGCTCCTCCGCCATATCCACCCAAAGTTCTATATCCTCAATGATTGCAAAAGACTAAAGTAGATGCGTAATTTGCAAAATTAGTGGAGAAATTAAAGACGTTGCAGATTAATCTTCATTCGTCGAGGCTTTAAAATACACACCTAAGTATGCTAAGTTTATGAAGGACATATTATTGAAGAAGCATACTTGGGAAGATAACTAAACGATAGCTTTAACAGGAATCTATAGTTTAATAGTAACCAACCAGATGCCATCTAACCTGAAAGATCCAAAGAGTTTCACAATACCCTTCATAGTTGGTGAATTTGAATTCACAAATTGTCCTTGCGATTTAGGGGCAAGTATCAATCGTTCGATCTTTCAAAAATTAGGGCCCGACGAAGTCAAGCCAATGTCAATGCTAAGTCATTTGGCTGATCAATCTATTAAAAGACTATTTGGAGTGGTGGAAGATGTTTTAATGCAAGTGCACAAGTTCATTATTCATGTGGACTTTATGGTTCTGTACTTTTTGAGTAGGATAAGAACTGTCCACTAATTCTTGGGCGACCTTTCATGAACGCAAGAAAAGCATTAACTAATGTTCACGAAGGAAAACTGACAATTCATATTAGTGAAGATCAAGTGGAATTTAATATAAACAAGGTTTTAAAGAATCAGAAGGAAAGTAGCGCATGTATGAAAATTGACATTATGGATAAAAGTATGCAAGAACAAAAGGGAATTCCATTACAAAGATGAAATCAATAGAATTAGAGACATACTATGTAGTAGAAAAGGAGAAAAAGAATAAGTCTGAAGGAGTTGATGAGATGGAGGAGTTAGATGTTCAAACTCATCAAGACATATTAGTCCGAGCTGAAGCACCTATACCACCCTCCATAGAGATACCCCCTCCTTAGATCTTAAAATTTTTCCTACACATCTTAAGTATACATTCCTAGGTGAGGTCAAACTTTACCTATCATCATTTCTAACCAATTGGATGAGAAACAAGAGAGTAGAGTGGTAGCTATTATTAGGAACTGGATGAAAGCCATAGGATGGAAAATATCCGATATTCGAGGTATAAGCCCAAATGTTTGTATGCCCTGAATAAACCTCAAAGAAGGAAGTAGAGCGGTACGGGAACATCAATGTAGGTTGAACCCCAACATGAAAGAAGTGGTTAAGAAAGAAGTAGTAAAACTCTTAGATGCAAGGATAATCTATCCCATATCCGATAATGAATGGGTCAGTTTGGTATAGTGTATACCAAAGAAAGGTGTAATGACTGTAATGGAGAGTGTAAATAGGGAATTAATTTCAACAAGAACAGTCACGGGATGAAGAGTGTGCATAGACTATTGCATGCTCAATAAGGTGACTAAAAAGGACCATTTCTCTCTCCCATTCATTGATCAAATGATAGAAAGAGTGGCTGGTCACTCATTCTACTGCTTCTTGGTTGGTTACTCGGGATACAATCAGATATTCATATACCCTGAGGATCAAGAAAAAACCACGCTAAAATGTCCTTATGGTACCTTTGTGTATAGATGGATGTCTTTTAGATTTTAAAATGCCTCAGCTACATTTCAAAGATGTATAATGTTTGTATTCACAGATATGCTTGAGGAAATAATGGGAGTTTTCATAGATTTAGTTTTTAGAGACTCCTTCGAGATGTGTCTAAACAATTTGGACAAGGTACTCCAAAGATGTGAAGACTCACATTTAACGTTGAATTGGGAGAAATGCCACTTTATTGTGTAAGAGGGGATAGTGCTTGGGCATAAGATTTCACACCAAGGATTTGAAATGTACAGAGTGAAAACAGAAGTTATAGAGAAACTCCCACCTCCAATCAACATCAAGGGTGTGTGAGGATTCTTAGGCCATACTGGGTTATGCCATTGTTTTATTATAGATTTCTCGCAAATTGCAAGAACCTTGACAAATTTATTAGTCAAGGATGTGCCTTTCCTTTTTGATGAAATTGTTTATTCTCATTTAATCAATTAAAGGAGGCACTGACATTGATATGTGCTTAATTGATTGTATAATTATTCCATAACACTTAGTGATTAATGACATGAAAATGCTTAAGATACTCGCTATAGTTGTTATGTGGTTTTAGGCACAATTCGAAAGCGAAAGAGTTAAAGTGAGTCGAAAGCACTATATTTTAGTCATTTTTTGAAGATTCATAATCCTTTGTCTCTATGGAATAAGAAGAAGAAGGATTAAAGTATGAGGAGACAATAAAATGCATGAAGATAAGGAGTAAAGTCATGAGAATGCAAGTCACGACCATGACATAAAGTGTCATGGGCTTAACTAATGGTGCACGTCCATGACACAATATGTCATGGCCATGACTCACCTTGCATGGGCTTGATCAAGTAGTCATACCCATGATTTAAAGTCACGCCCATGACTCAACATGTCATGGTCGTGACTCTCACACATATCCTTCCTGAAACCCTAATTTTTAATATAAATAAAAATGTTACGACAGAGTGAGGGTTTTATGAAAGTTTTGGAGTGTTTTCGGGGTTGAAGCTTTGGGAGCCTTAGGGGGAGAAGAAAGTGCGGTGAAGCTCTCACATATGGAGAGACACATGGAAGGATAGCTTCCTAACGCTGGTTCAATGAGGATATCAATGCTGATGACCTGGGTAAGCACTCTTTCCTTGTATTTGTTATTTCTTTCTCTCTTATAGATTGATTATGTTATCCTATGTCTATTATTTAGGTCTTGTGTAAGAATAGTCAAATGCTCTATTTGAATGTTTTTATGTAAGAACCCATTGCTAAAATCGAATACAATACATAATCACTATTTTCTGATTCATTTGTAGTGACTAATGGTTCGTGATCATTAGGGATAACATAACCTAGGTTAAATAATCCTAGCTTATGTGACTATTGCTTAGATTGGTCTGTCTTTCTCACTCATAAGGCGATTTCCTGATTAAACTTAGCGAGCATCTCCCAAGTTATCTGATAGCTGGGGTTAATTTGTTAGCCCTCGAAATTTTTTTCAATGAAGTTAAGCATGATTTAAATAATTTTAAGGTTTTGATAGATTAATTATTTTGGAGTTATTAAATTTTGTCAAGTTAGTAGTATTTATTGCATGGGTTAATGAAATTAAAGTGTTAAGGTTATACGAATGTTCAAGGGTATTTTTGGCAAGACACTTAAGCATAAAAGACATAAGGCTTATAAGGAAGGGAAAAATAGACTTTGCACATCATTAAGGGTAGAAATGAAAGAAGAAATGTTGTCTTATTCTTTTAAGAGAAGGAAAAACGTGAATTGGGAGAGAAGAAGAGAAAATAAGAAAGAAAGAGAAGAGAGTTTTGGTGGAGAGGAGAGAAAAGAAGGAAAGATAGTTAGGGTTTCATCATTTCTTAGTTTTTAAGAGATATTTTGAGGTTGTTCAAGAAGGGAAAAAGATAGAAGAAGAGAAGTGCTTCCATTTGAGCCAAAGATCTCTTCATTTGATGAAGAATCAAGGAAATCAAGAAAGGCAAGAAGACCAAGAGAAGAGGCATTTTGAGCAAGTCTTTAAGTAAGGAAATCAAGGTGGGTACATGTTTATAATAGAGTAAATAAGCCACGAATGTTTTCTTTGAATCAAGGAAGTTCAATGATTTCAATTGCATCATAAGTGTTGCATTTATTGCTTCTTGAATGAATTGAAAATTTGATATATGTTTGCTATATGAATCGTGTGATGATTTATGAAAAGACTTTGAAAGTGATTTTTGTTTGAAAAGATAACATGTTTATGAAATCATATTTTCGGAAATGGTTTTCGAAATATCTCATGTTTATGAAAAATCAAGTTTCGACAAAGTGCCATTTTGGGCAATATATTTACAAGATGTGAAATGCATGATTATTTGAGTTTGTGGTAGTCCCCTAAGTTAAGTTAAGTGCACTTTAACAAAAGGTTTCTCCCACCTGCCCGTTAGTGGCATAGAGCTCCTTCATGGACTCCCATAAGTTCACGGCTACGCAAGACCACCATGTGGGATCGCGATAGTATGTCAAGTTTACGACTACATAGGACCATTATGTGGAAATGTGTAATTTGTGATGTTTATGGACCTACCCAAAATATTCTGATGTGCTTATGTGTTTATTTTATGTTAACAAGTTTGATACATTCATGTTTTGTAATTTGTGGATTTTGATTGAAAACTTAAGAACCATGTGTTTTATGAACTCAATGAGAATTTTTCTATAACAAGTGAATGTTTCAAAGGTTTTGCTTATTTTTTCATTATAAACTTGCTACCCATGAGCTTTCAAGCTCGCCCCCTTTTTGTCCCATCTTCAGGTGAAGAAAATAAGATTGAGTAACCAAGAGTCGAGGAATCATTCTATTTTTGCAATGTTTTTGTAAATTTAAGTTAGATTTTGTAAAGGCAAGGCTTTAGACACATTTTGAGAATTATTGGGTTTTGTATCTTTTGGATTTTGATACTAATGATGTAATGTGACTTAGAATGCCATTAAAGCTTTGTAAAACTCCTATCTTTTGTTGTTAATGAAATATAAATTATGTATGGATGTTGTGAGTTGAAATTAGATATAATTGAACAAGTCACCAACTTGAGTTGATGATTTTTTAACATGAATTGTTGTTATACACACACACACACACACACACACATAAATGAGATGTTGTAGAAAAGAAAATAGGAATTATGAATGATGAGATGTAGTTAAATGAATAAGAATGATGTTGCATTAGAGGCAGTGAATCTTTGTTACATTTGTTGTGTAAAAATGGTGGGATAATGGGGCTAAAGTTATAATCTTTGACTAGATCTGAGACCTCTCATCATCACTTTGTTATTATTACTGTATAGCTTAAAAACTTACAACGCTAACTATTTTCTTTGAGCACTCTTTGACAAATATTTGGCTTTTGGGAATTTAAGACTTGCGATCCTTAAAACCCTAGCAAATTTTTGAGAACCCATTGTGCTTTCTCTGTTTCCTATTAGTAATGGAGTTTTGGGGTAGGCTTTTTCTCCTCCCTTCTTCTTCTCCTTCTTCTCATCGTTTTATTATTTTCATTCTGTTATGGGTCTATTTTTATTTTGTTAAGCTTCTCGCTCGTGTTCTTCTTTGTCTTATTGGTATTTGTTGTTTCTCTGTGTTCTTTCAAGTTATTTTCTTTTTCTGTATATTTTGTAATAATGTAATGTGTGTTGATGTTTGTGAACAAAGGAGTGTTATGGTTCTTAAATACTTTTTTAGATTTTCGTTTTTGTTAAAATTTCCTACATTTTGATGGTGTCGAACATCGTAGTGTTTAACTAAACTGAAAAAAAAAAAGAATGACAAAAAGTGTAGTCTTTTTTATGATTGCCCTCCCTTGTGTGCACTACGTGCTTGCAAGAGCTTTTAGTTTCCTTGCTAAACTGTGCGTATATGGCTTGCGTCATATGAAGTCTTGTCAAGCGGCTTATAAAGTTTAGCTACTCTTTTGGCCCATTTATATAGTGATGAACTTTTATGGTCGATTCAGGCAAGTGGAAACTTTTAAGCAAGACATGGAATCGCTATTATTTGAATGCGTGGAATTGATTTTTCTTGATTCTTGTTCATATAGATATAAGTCTTCAAATTTGTTTGTGATTGTGTGATCTAGAAGAGTCTAGATTGAGAGCTGTGGTTATTCTGGATCTGTTGTTTGTGATTCATGTTATCTTTGTCGTGGTCATTGTTATCGTTACATCTGGTGTTATCGCCAAGAGCATTGGGTTGAGGAGGTTGGGATCCTACGAAGCTTTAGTTACCAATGCAGCTGTTGATTCTACTCACATTCAAATGAAGGCTTTGACTGGCGCACAGGCTTGATCTTTCTTTCTCTCCTTTTCCATGTTCTTTTTCACATTTTCTGCCTTGATATTATTATTATTATTATTATTATCCTTTTATTGAGTTTCTTATTAGTTTCAGTTGTATCATCATTATTATTATTTTATTAATATTTTGTATTTTGTATTTTATTATTTATATTAAGTATTTTTTTCGTATTATTGTTATTTGTGATTTATTAGTCTTACTTTCTTTTACTTCTTTTATTCTGATAACCTGCATCACTATTTTTCCATCATATCTGCATGTGAGTCTACTGGAAACAGCCTCTCTACTATGTAGGGGTAAGGCTACGTATTATCAGACCTCCCAAGACCCCACTTCAATGCGGGACTTCAGACTGGGTTGATGATAATGATGAGGTATGTTCAGTGAACATGTTTTCTAACAAACACCCACATGTTTGTTTAACCATTTCTATACTTTAGCCTATAAGATCTACTACTTCCTTCATAACGAAAAACATAACGTGTGCTAGTCTTTTTGCATTCTATTAATGTTCAATCTTAATAGAACAATAATCAGGAACAATTTAGAAATAATACATAAATGCATTATTAATATCATAATTACAATCTCATTATCATTTCATTTGTAGTGTACAATTATCCCATGGACTTTATCTGTTGGATCTTGAATTTTTCTAAATTTCTTATAAATTGCTTAAATAGTTATTTATATTTGTTTGTTGGTTTAATTTTTTATTTTAGAATT
The DNA here is from genome assembly GCA_026284645.1 of Erythroxylum acuminatum. NCBI lineage: Eukaryota > Viridiplantae > Streptophyta > Magnoliopsida > Malpighiales > Erythroxylaceae > Erythroxylum > Erythroxylum acuminatum. The sequence continues at coordinate 14,850,661 of JANKOD010000003.1, read as the reverse complement.
GGGCCATTTATTAAGTAGGCTAGAATAAAGATTTCAATTTGATGGAAAATTTGGGACTTAGTTAAAATTAATGTAGTGTAAGTGGAGTGAAGGGGTTAGAGCCATAAAAGACAAAACAAGGGTAAAATGGGAAAGACCATGTAAGTGAGGGGCAATTTTGGAATAAAAGGAGTAACAAAAAGGCAAAAATTAGAAGAAGCAAAGAAGAGAATCGTGGAAGCATAGGGAGGAGAAGAGAAAAACGTGAGGGAGAAGAGAAGAAGGAGCAAAATCGGAAAAGCTAGGGAAAAAGGAAGGAAAAATCGTGGGAAGAAGAAGAAATCAAGGCTTTCAAGGTAAGTTCATCATCTTCTTCATGCTTTAGTAAAGAAATAG
>JANKOD010000003.1:14822479-14833497 GCA_026284645.1 Erythroxylum acuminatum | reverse complement strand
TTGAATTAATACTAACAAATTCAAAAGCTAATTACTGATCTAATAAGGCTTCAAAAATTCAAAACATGCCTCAAACAAATAAAACAGGTTTGGGGCCCAACAATATCCTCCTTAGACCGGTTGTGTGCTCATTCAAGCATAAAGAAATTCTAATAGAACTTGTACGATAGCTCAACCTCATCGCTAAGGGATTTGAAGAATAGGGGTACATAAAGCTGACTTTAGACTTGAAGAGAAAGAAGAGGAGAGTGAGAGGAAGGTCACAACAGCAAAGGAGGATGGTCAACTCTAGTTTTATGGTTGGTCCTTTTCTAGAAAAGGAACTAAACCAAAACCTAGTTCTAAATATTAAAAATTTTGTGCTGAAACGTTAAAAGGGGATTAAAATTAGAAAAGAGAAGACAAATTAAGAGAGACAAACTTACATGTAATATGATTTAATCTTATCACTTCATTAATTGCCGTAAAAGTAAGAGTTCAACTTAATATATTTATTCCATCTAATTCCATTTAAGAGTTAACGCAAATTAGTGACCAAACAAAAAATCAAAATTTAGCTCATTATGCACGCTCGTGGGAGGAAAGAAAAAAGTAGCTTGAGAAGTTGGTAAGGTTGAACTACGTGAAACTTCTCGCAAGAGCTAATAAGCAAATACATCATAGTTAAGGCACAAAGCTGTGATTACAGCACAACCTTGGTGCTTTCATGAGTAAGTAGAGCTAGTGCTTTTTGTTATGGTAGGTAACTTGGTAAGATATGATAAGAGACGAATTGATATTTTCTATGGAAAATATGAATTGGTGATTCAAGCACCACTACTCATCATATAAGGAAGAGACCCATATAGATAAGTTGCTTCTCTACGTTAAATTGAGAGAAAATCAGGGAGCCAAAGAAGAGGCTTAACAAACAAACGTCACGACAGGGTGGGATTGATGTCATCATAAACTCCACAAAGAAGGGTTCATGGTAGTGGGATTGCAGCTATCATCAAATGTTTGAATAGGTACCTGATAAAAATACCACATACATACAATAAAGGGTGTTTACAAAAGATGAGAGAAAAGTGTACAAAAGAAATGGGGGACCAAAAGAAGCCATGCGTGTGACCACATACGGTCCAAAAGAAACTTATTTAAAGGAGACATCTTTCTTGTGCAACCAATACCATCCCCTCCTCTACCAAATAGTAACACCACAGAAGCAGCAGTGGCTAGTGACTGATCTGATCCTCAAGTGGGTGAAAAAAAAAAAAAAACCACAGACCTAGTGCCTTTCTCCGTACCAAACTTGTAGGTAAGGAAGGTAAAAGAATCAAAGGACGACACGATGAAAGTGGACTTCTTGGTATTTGCCATTCACCGAGTTAATTTCACACCCGATCCAGTTTGTTCTCAACGCGTCAATTCATCAAGTAGAAAGGTTTCGTTGTGCTACTATAAAAGATTATGAATTCGTATCATAATTAATCTTCCTTCGGTATGTATAGCTAGCCTTAATTAAGAGAAAGAATAGGTTACACAATTATTGTGTTAAAGTGGAAAAAAAAAAAGCAGGTTGGCTAAATGATTTCTGTTCTAGTTTATGTTAGCCAACTTATTTATTTATCTTTCTTATAGTTGGGTCAAGTGCGTTACTCTCTGGTCTTTTATCGTCTCTTTCTTTTTACCCATGAACATGCACACGGGTTTAAATAAACATCTTTAACCACAAACAACTTAAAGGCCTTGGCCTTGGGGGAGCAAAAAATGGAGCTCGTGGCTTAAATGATCATAAGAGAAAAACGTGATTAGGAGCTCTATGGATTACCGTGCCTCGTGTTAAAGGTGAATAGAAACATCTATTATTCTCTGGTGCCTCAAAAAAGTTGCATATATTTGTCGTAACATTGTTTCCCAACTAACAAACTGGTATGCTATAATATTTTCCTCGACTTCAACAAATCATACTATTAACTTGAAAATTAAATGTGGGATTGTTGGAATCTGATGATATGAGTCACTCTAACCCATGTTATATGCATATATATATATATCTAATGTAATAATTATACAGATAAAAGTATAATGCAAATTGGGAAGGTTCCCCTAGATAAGTATAATCTTTTTAACCAACAATGACAAACTTGAGACCTAAGATTCCATGTATTGCACACTATGAAGTGAGAATAATAATCACTTGCTTTCACTTTAAGATTCAGAAAACAGATGCACAAGTACTAAAGTGTATATCTTTGATCATACAAGACAATAAAGTAGGGCAGTACGCTTCTTATTTTGAACTACATTGACAAGTCCAGTCTAGTTACAATAAAAACATACCTGACAACAATATTGGCAAATAACAAAGGAAGTTTCTTTAATACGAGTAAACGTGATACCCAATTTAGTGATAATTGTATCCAATATAATAGAAACATTAAATTTTGGTTCTCTCACATTCTCAGGATTCAGAAAGTACAGATTATAAATATATCGCAAACACTAGAAGAGGAAAACAGAAATGCCACCACTGTCGAGGGTATACTCTAATTGGCGCATCTATCAACTTTAAGGCCTTTCCATTGCCCCAAATGAAAAGGGTCCACCCCAAGTTCCTATCAAATTATACGCCCAATGGTGCGCAAATGTTCTCAAACCTACACCTACACCTACCAAAACCAAAAGGGACCAAATACATGAGCATTGAATTGAATAACTGAAACCAAAGAAGTAAACCTTATAGCTAGAGAGAGATGGAGTGTGTTCCAAGACACAATGATTACATGGTCTTGGAGAAGCAGAAAGGATGGCGTGGAAATAGCCAAGAGTATGGAAGAACGTGGGGGCTTGACTGAGGTAATATACTGAAAGGTTAAGGCACGGACACAGAGAGACGCCTCCTCTCCTAGGAATAGCCAGCTAAAATTAATTGAAAATAAGTTGAAAGAAAAAGCTGATAAAGAAAGGAAATTTACTAGTAAGCTAAGCCAAGGCCTTTTATCATGCTGATAGTATCAGCCTTTTTGGGGCCTTTGGTCGGTCGACAATCTGTGAGTTGTGTATTCACTATGTTTGTTTCTGTGTTTCCCATCTCATCCTCCACTTTCTTTCCCTTTCCCTAAACACTGTAATCATACAGATTGAACCAATCACAGTGCAACAAGTTAAATGTAATTTTGTTTAATTACAGACAGAAGGGTTGGATAGTTTGTGTATAAAATAAACGAAAAGATATCCACATACCCCCCCTCTGCTGATAGCTACAGGGACGGATGGAGAATGGCGTAAGAAGAAAGGAAAGGGGACTAGCAGTACTTGGAGACTATATATTCATATCACTCCAGTGAGGTGGACAGAGAAAGAGAGGTTCAGATCATAGCATACAGAAGTCCAGCAAAGGAACAACGACAAAGGAGCCCAACAGATCCCAACAAATTAAGAACCTAAGGAAAGGGAAATTCTTTGTTGAAGCAAAAGGATAAAATAGGGTCATCACCAATCAATCTCTCTCTCTGTCTCTCTCTCTCCCCAGCAAAGGCTGTGGATGTGGTGGACAAGAAACCTACCCCAAGTGAAAAGAGATAGTGAGATTCATTAAACAAAGACTCCTTTCTTTCTTTGGCTTTTCTGCTACCCCCATCACCTTAACACCAACGCCTGTGGAAATGGAGGTCTGAGAAGTCCGTTCAATCCCATGTAAGTGAAGGTTCTGACCGTCTTGAGTCTTCGTATGTTCTCTTTTAGCTTCTAATTGTACTCCCTTTTTATTAACCTTTTTTCTTGTTCCAAAACTTATGAACCCAAATCATATTTTATTATCCTCAATTACATCCACTTCCTGGAGTGATTGATGGGTGTATACGATGAAAACCACCTCACACCAACAGGTTCTTTGTTCATAGAGAAAGGCAGAGATGTGCGGACTGAAAGAAGATCGACATCAAGGAGAGAGTTCTCACACTGTCCATAACCTACAAGGATACCAGGATCAGCTTCTTCTTCAACACCACCAACACATGCAGCAACAACATCATAACAGTGATCCCTATGGAGGAACAAGAGGTGCAGGAATGATCTTGCCAGAAGTCTCACCAATCTTGCCATGGCCAATCCCTCAAGTTCACGCCTTTAACGTCCCTCAAGCCCCGTTCAACTCAAACACGGTTCGAGACGTTCACGATCCATTTTTAATATCCCCTTCAGTGCCGACATCATATGGTAGTTTGTTCAACAGAAGAGCTCCTGCTTTGCAGTTCGCATACGATGGTCCATCAACTGACCATCTAAGGATCATATCGGACACTCTTGGACCAGTAGTTCATCAACCGGGTTCGACTCCTTTTGGACTGCAAGCTGAGTTGGGAAAAATGACAGCTCAAGAGATTATGGATGCCAAAGCTTTAGCGGCTTCGAAGAGTCACAGCGAAGCTGAGAGAAGACGACGAGAGAGAATCAACAATCACCTTGCTAAGCTCCGCAGCTTACTACCTAGCACCACCAAAGTAAGTAAAAATCATCATACACATTCATTACACATCCAAGTACGAGTTTGATAACAAGACGCACTGATGTGAAACTCTTAAAATGTCCTCACGGGTACAGCATGATGTCTAGAATATCAAAGAATGTCACACAATCACTATTTCTTGTTTGTTCGTGCCCTTTTTGTTTTGTGCTATTCATTAAAGCGCTTTTTCTTTTCAAAAGATCACTGGCAATCCATCTAAAGATTCTATTTGGATGGCTGGTCTTATAATTTGTCATAAAAACCTATTCTTTAGATATGAAAGGTTGTTACATTTTTCTTTTCTTAGCTCTTCTTTTTTGTTTTGATCTTTTCAATACTATTGCTTTCTCTTTTGGTTTATTCCCTCTCTGGTACTTTGTGGTAGTTCCGAGGAAGGCAAAACCAAAGGGAATAAGCGATTGTGTCGCTCGCTTGACATGATAAAGAGGAACCAAGTGCAGTTGAAAAGCTTCCATGGAAATTTTCTGCCGGATGTCCACAGCCAAAGTAATTAGAGAGGATGAAAAGATATAACACAGACAAAATTTGCATTCTTGTCAGTCACCTATATAACATATTCATGCCCTAATCCTTTTCAACATGAACCCCACCATTAAAATCCTGCTTTTATGATTGAATTGTCGTTCATGGCTGCAAAACATTCACATCCCATCTTTTCTTTTCTTTTCAGTCAGACAAAAGCACCCTTTAAAACATAACGTTCTCCTGCTGGCTTCATGCTTAATCCGCAAAGGCATTATTTTTGCTTTCTAAATTTACGTTGTCATGTTAACTTCATTATTCCTTCGTAACACGTACGTTTAGTCATAAAATATTATGGATACTAAGTTACTTGATTTTGTTGCTTCTTTTTTCTGGCTTTTGATTTAGACGGATAAAGCTTCATTGCTAGCAGAAGTGATTCAACACGTTAAAGAGCTAAAAAGACAGACTTCATTGATAGCCGAAACAAGTCCAGTGCCAACCGAAATCGATGAATTAACAGTCGATACGTCAGATGAAGATGGCAAGTTTGTGATCAAAGCATCACTTTGCTGTGAAGACAGATCCGATCTGCTACCTGATCTAATAAAGACATTGAAAGCTCTACGCTTAAGAACACTAAAAGCCGAGATTACAACACTTGGTGGGCGAGTAAAGAATGTTTTATTCGTTACTGGAGAGGAAGATTCATCGAGTTACGTTACTGATCCTCAACAACAACAACAATGCCATCCTCAGTATTCCATCAGCTCAATCCAAGAAGCATTGAAAGCAGTAATGGAGAAGAGCAATGGTGACGAGTCTTCTTCAGGTAGTGTTAAAAGACAAAAAACAAATATCAATATCCTTGAGCAACAACACAGGGCTCTATAATTTACTAAGAGTTCCTGACTCTCGTATTTTTGTTCTCTCTCACACAATCTTTCTGGTCATTATCTCTTCTTTTCGTTGCTTGTGGGGGTTGTCATGTCCTGGTGTGTTTACTGTATTGTTTGGATTTAGTACGTGAAGGTAATGATAGTGTGTTTTGTGTACTTGAATAACTCCTAAATATAAGAGACGTGAAATGGAGCATAGTGGATTACGGTTGGTACTGGGGGGTGGGAACAATTCTGTTGCGTCTGTTGCGTACAAATGGCTTTGGGTGTTCGGAGAGAAAACTAGAGAGAGGCAATGGTATACAAGTAGAAAGGAAAGAGCAGAGAAAAGAGAGTTTAAATGCGTACAAACTGGAGCAGAGTCGCACCTACATTATTTTCTATGTTAGGTCTTGAGATAAGGTTTCTCTTCCCACGAAAAAGATCTTGTGTTGTTTTTAACCTTTCTAGTAGACCAAACAAATGCTCTCTCTCTCTCTCTCTACTGTCGTCAGTTTGGTGGAACTATGGATCATCATAAGCACAGTGACGAATTTTATTCTTCTCTTTCCCTACAAGTCCATTGATGTTCTTTTATCATTTCACATACCTTAGCTAAAATCAATATTCAAGGAAAAAAGAAAAGGAGCAAACCAAAACCCTAATGAGGCATGCATGTTCTGTGGGTCACAATTCGCAGGTGATATGATGAACTGAGGTACAGGATGTACATATAAATATAATATGGTCTTTGACCATATTATATTTATATCTACATCCTCTACCTCAGTTCATATATATATCGACTTTATTGAGTATTCTGTAAGTATTGTTCCATGCTTGTCCACGAATTGCAACTGTTTACAATTGCATGTGATCGTATAACATAATTACCTGTCTGCATTTGTATTTATCAAGATTTCTGTACAATTAGTTAAATTGCTGCTCATGCGCATTTATACGAGATTATTAATGTTTTGGATGAAGGACAGGCTACCATTCTTCTTCTAGTTTAATTTAATGACATCAATTTTCCCCCGTATGATATATAGTATCTTATAATAGAAGTAGATATATTGGAATTAATTAGTGTTACTTCATGTAAAAGGAATAATGTTACTGTGCTTGGAGTTTTTATTAACTAGACGCAAGTTAAGAATTAGAGCCCCATATTTTAAAAACAACCTGTTGTGTTTTTCGAAAAAAAAGTGAATGAATTAGTGAAAAAGGATAGAAGCATGACTAGAGGGGATGTCTTGGATCAATATTAAGGACCCCATCCAAACCACCCTACAACAAAATACTTGTACCTATTTACTAACCATCAACAAAATACTCGAAACTTGTTAAACTACCAATTATTACTTAGACACTTTGAGTTCAAAGCTTTACATATATAGAAACATAGCTTCTTCAGGCAAGTTCCAAGCTAGTTTTGCTCTTGTGCTGGCTTTGATAAAAAACCCTCAAGGCTATAATTGTTTCCTTAATTTGATTGAATTTATTTCTAAGTGCACAAAATTGATTATAATAATTAATAGAAACTGAAATATTCCATAATATTGATCCTATATGGGCTATAATTGTCAGACTTATTAATGCTAGTCAAACAACACAGCACAACTAAACAAGAATTTGAAAGAAAAAATATAAATTATGAGACTCATGAAAACAATGTAATTCAATATTAAAAAAGAAATTAAGATGGATACATGCTTTGAAGTTCACTTATGTAAAATTTTAATTATCATGCAAGTTTGATTATCAAATTAAGTTAAAATAACAATTAAACTAATGTACCTATGCCCTCTCTTAAGGCACATAAGAATATTCGATTAAGAAATCACCACCCTTCGATGCGCAACACCTAATCAAATTCATTAAGTATAGTTAATCTATTAGTCATCACCTTTTTTTTCTATGATACCCCAATCCCTAAATTTAGATGTTTATTATCCTTTGTTATACTTCTCAGTTCTTAGTCTTTTATATAAATTCATAGACTAAATCTATGGTGATCAAACATAAATTCAACAATTAAGATTAAAGAGAATAAATTCAAGTAAATGATAGTAACTTAGGCATTAATAATTGAAATATCCAACATAAATTACATCCTAACCCTAGCTAGGGATTTAATTACTCAATATATTGAAAACAAAAAGAATCAATCTTAACATAAAAGAAAGAAAATAAGAAAAGATAAAATACGAAATCCCTAATTGCATCTAAGTTGAGGTTGATCTCTTTCTAATCTTGCTCCAAATTCCTCCTAGATGTTAACAAACCCTAAGAGAATACCTAAAGACACAAGTTGTTTGCCATGTACCTCGCCAAAATCCCTTAAGTTTACCCTAATAAGAGTATTTATAGTTAAGGTTACATAATAGAATCCTAAGTTGATTGAAATTATGTTTTCAAACATCCTCAAATTTTAGATCATGAGTTCGATGCCTAACACACTTCCCATACTAGCATTGGTATACTTACGGATTAAAAATTAATATAAACAACTTGTAACTGAAGTCAGACTCAACTTTGTAACTAGTGTTAGTCTTACGCTTCTTCCCTATTCTCCTCTAATTTCTCACATTTTCAAGTTTAAGTTAATCTCTGATGCCTTTTCTAAAGTTAGTTATTTTTTTTTGTGCTAACTTTCAACTGACTCTAGTTTCTCCTTAATCAAACAACTATAAAGAAAGTTACTCTTAAATCCAGAATCATACCTCAAATTATCACCTAAAAGTCAAGAACTAAACATCATATAATTTGATATAAAGTATATTGTAGAAGTTTTAAATTACAAACTAATTTAGCCCTTAAACATACACAATATATTCTTATCAAATTCTCCACACTTAACCTATTGCTTATTCTCAAGCAATTGACAACAAGTCATCCTAACCACTTAGACTAAAGTAACTAAACAAGAAATAATTCCACTTTCTTAGGTATATGGTGATATTTAGCATATCCCATAAACCTTTAAACCCTTTAATGTCTATAGTGGAGGAGTTATAGTTTCCTGAGGGTTTACTAGATTAATACCCACAAACATTGACATGCATACATTATTTAACTTAATAACTAATAGCACAAGATGTAAAAATCTCATCCTTTAATTAAATTGTAAAATTTAAACATATAATATTAATATTAAAAATAATATTAATATTTCTTATATGAATCATTATAAAAATAAAACAATGCAAACCCTATTATACCTCCTTTATCAAGCTCTAATACTTCAACTTGACTTTTCCTAACAAAGTATCACTCATTTACCACGTATTAAAAATTTTGGGTAAGGTACACTCATGATCTTCTTATGAAATTAAACTTATCATATGCTTACAAAATCATCTAATCTCCACTACTCAAATATATATAAACAAAAATCAAAATGGCTTTGAATTGGTTATAGAGGCCAAAGGGTATAAGTAAGTTAACAAAGGAACATAATATAGAAAGATAAATATTCGTAAGTAGTTAAACAAAAGCAAGTTAATCAAGAGAAATATCAATATATTACTGTACTAACTGCTTGTATCTTTGCAACCAACCATATCCCTTCATTCTTTTTAAGTACACAAAACTTATATCAATCAATTTGAGCCAAAAAAAATATTTCTTCTGTTTTTAATTTGATTTGATTTAGCATGATTTTTTTCCTTTCTACATTACTATCTTCATAAACATTACCATCTCCCCTAGCACTTATTTCTTTGCATACTATCTCCAATAACCCTAAGTCACAAATAAAAGCTATGCTCATCACAAATTGAGGAGTAATTATTTAATTTTCTTTTAAGCTCAAGGATTTTTGGGAAAGGGTTAAAAGAAAATGACTAAAATTTTATACAAGGTTCAAAGGGGACCACTAATGGTTTAATGTACAAAATCTTGGTAATTTGGCTCAAACATAAATGTTAAGTAACTCATTTTAATGCTTGTAAATATCTTATATGGAATCTCAAAAATATGAAATGTAAGTCCTAAAAATTTACAATGAAAGAAGATATCCATATTTAAAAGAAAAGATTTTACATTTTAGCTCAATTTCTCACATAGTAACTCATGTCAAATCAAAGTATTATTACTTAATGAATACGGTTTCCTAGCATTCACAAAGTCATGTTTGTTTGGCAACCACTTAATCATATTATACACTTAACATTTAATAACCAATATAAACCAATAATCATATAAAAATTATGTTATCAACTTAAAGTAACTAATGAGATCCTAAACACAAAACAAAAAGAAAGTTAAAAATAGAAAACTTTAAGCATAAAACTAAAAGATTTAAATTCCTAGAAATTCATACCCCACACTTAAATATGACATTATCCTTAATGTTAGACAAGTGAGATAATTAAAGTACACATGAAAGAAAATTCAAGTGGAGAAATTTTCCCCAAATATATGTAAGGTTGGTAAGGTAAATATTAATAAATTAAAAAAATTTGCCTACAAAAGAATGATTAAATAACATTAGTAGAAAATTTTAACTAAGAAATTAAAATAAAAGAAAATTAGGTTGAATATTAGATTAACTTATAAAAGGTGCTTCTAAGTTTTATGATTATATTATATTGTGTTGGGTTGAAAATTTCCAATGTTTTAATTCAATTTTGAATTTTGCACAATTAGATGGAGAAATTATTTATACAAATAGATCACAATATGACCAATAAGAATTCCATGAAATCCTAAAGATAGAGCCTTATAGATCTTTTGGGTTAAGGCCAAACCTATAATAGCAAATCACAAAACAAAGTAATGTGTCCTTAGGAGTTTTGATTAGAAAGAGATTTTAGCCAATCAACATAAGGATAAGAGTCAACTCTTTTCTGGCAGGATCCATGGCATCCACGAGGTATTTTGCGAACCTTGTCCACCCCGAGAGACATCAATGGATCGGAGCTACCACTCACAGCACGTGTCTCTGAAGTTATACTAAATGATGCTTGACACTAGAGGGAGGTTTCCTTGGACCTGCTCAGACACCTGGAGCCACCAGTGTACTTACCCAATAGGTCCTTAACAGACAGCTTGGAATGGCTAGCAAGCCCTGTTAAGTCAGAATTGTGACTTCTCGTATAAAGTGATTTTGATGACAAACAAAAGTAAATACAAAGTAAAAAAGCAGACGAAAGAGAAAAACA
>JANKOD010000003.1:14786468-14800722 GCA_026284645.1 Erythroxylum acuminatum | reverse complement strand
ACAAAGCCTTGGGGTTGTTTCATAAAAACTTCCTCATCGAGAGTTCCATGAAGGAAAGCATTCGACACATCAAGTTGCTTAACCAGCCAATCATTTGTCACAGCAAGAGAGAGAATAAGTCAAACTGTTGCTGGTTTGATCACGGGACTATATGTTTCATGAAAGTCGATTCCGAGTCGTTGGTTGTAGCCTTTTTCCATGAGTCGGGCTTTGTACCGTTCAAGTTTTCCATCTGCTGTGTATTTGATACGGTAGAACCATTTACAACCAATGAGATTCTGATTATTGATAGAAGGAACGAGATCCCACGTCTGATTATCCATCAATGCCGCATATTCTTCGGCCATTGCCTGACACCATTCAGGGTGTTAAGAAGATTTGGAGAAGCAACTAGGCTCAATTGGGTGAGAAAATTCAGCGGTCAAAGCCTTTGGTTTCAAAGAACCAGTCATGGATCTAGTGACTATATGGTGCCGTCGATGGCTTAGAGGAGAGGATGAGGAGAAAGGTGGAGGGTACTGTGTGAGATCAACAACCAAAGGAAGACCAGAAAAATCGGTATTAGCTGGGGTGGGTAGTGGTGGGGTATCGGGTGAGTGAGGAACGGTGGAAATGTCGGGTGGAAGGGAAGAAGATGGAGATGTGGGTAAGGTTGGTGGGACATCGGTAGATGGCAAACGGGAAGAAGATGGTGGTTGTTGTTGAAAAGGAGAGATGGGTCGGTGGTGAGAAATGGGATTTGAGGTGGGTCCAGATGTTGGAAGGTGGGTGGGCAAAAGAATGGGTACTGGTGATGATGGCTCATGGACGGTAATAGCTGGATCAGCTGAAGAATCTTTGATGGGAAACACCTGCTCATCAAATAAAACATGTTGTGAAGTATAGATTTTTCTGGTAGATAACTCTAAACAAAAATATCCTTTATGAATTTTACTAAAGCCAATAAAAACACATTTGAAGGAGCGAGGAGCTAATTTATTTGCAGCATATGGACGCAACCATGGATAGCAAAGAGAGCTCATTGAGATTTGGATGAGTGTGAAATAAAGAGTAATAAGGACTGCAATTTTGTAAGATTGGGGTAGGTAATCTGTTGATAATATAATCGCAGTATCAAAAGCATAATTCCAATATTACAAAGGAACAGAGGAATGATGTAAAAGGGACAAACCAGTTTCAACAATATGTCTATGTTTACGTTCAGCACACCCATTTTGTTCTGGTGTTTTCGGACAAGAACTACGATGAATAATGCCATTGTCACTGAGAAATTTAGTAAGTGCTTGAAATTCACCACCCCAATCAGCTTGAAACTGTTTAATAGATCGACCAAAGAATTTTTCCACGACATGTTTAAATTTGATGAAAGCATTCAAGACTTTATGTTTGTGAGAAAGAAAATAAATCCAACAGTATTTACTGAAATGATCATAAAATAAAACAAATAAACGTTTTCCATCAATGGATACAGTAGGAGATGGTCCCCATAAATCAGAACAAATTAAATCTAAAGGGCCATCAGCTTTGTAACTAGACTGAGGAAAAGGCAACTTATGACTCTTACTAATTGAGCATGCATGACAAAGACTCGATATTTTATTGGACGACACTGAAATATTAGCTTGAGTGAGAGCTTGACGAACACAACGCAAATTTGCATGTCCTAAGCGAGAATGCCAAAGAGAAAGACTGGCTAAATTGACTGCCTTAGGGAGCGAAGAAGGAGAAACTGGTTGAAGAAGCATGGAATAGAGGCCATTACTAGTTGGTCCGCTGAGAAGTAACTCCTTCGTGCGGATATCCTTGATAACAAAATGATGAGGAAAAAATTCAATGGAAACATTGTTAGTACGAGTAAAAGCTGAAACTGACAAAAGATTATTACTGGCAGTAGGAACATGCAATAAATCATGTAAAGAAAATTGAAGAGAGTCATTTTGACAAAGAGAGCTTCCAATATGAGTTATTGGGAGTGTTTTACCATTTCCAATCTTGATCTCATCACCACCAGTGTAAGGATTGTGGTTGGTCAGATTGTCTAGATCAGGGGTGAGGTGATGGGTGGCACCTGTGTCCAAGATCCAGGGAGCATTAGGTTGGGATGTAGAGGCAGCGAGGTTGGTGGAGGGCTGAGGATGTAAGTGGTTGGTATGACGTTGGAATTTTGGTGAAGGACATTGAGGGGCAATGTGACCAAGACCATTGCAATTGTGACAGGTCAAATGACTATAATCAGTTGATGAGCAGCCAACACGACCACCACGAGACGAACGGCCACCACGACCAGTACGTGTTCCTTTGGAAGTACCAGATGCAAAAAGCATTGTAGGTGCAATATCAGAGACAAAGGAATCAACGGCAAGTGAAGTTTCTTCACTTAAGAGAAGTTTGTATAGATCTTCAAACGAAACAGCATCAAGTCGGTTTTCAAGAGACCGGACAAATGGACGATAGAGAGAGTCAAGGCCATTGGTGATAACCTGAACAAGATCATCCTCAGGGACATGACTTTGTAAGGCAGCTAGCTGATCAAACATCACCTTGGCACGTTGAGTATATGTAGCAATAGTCTCCGTGTGGTCCTTTTTCAGCCTATAAAAATTGGACTTAATGGTTCTAATTTGTGCTTTAGAACTTGAAGCATATGTAGAAGACAGTTTCTGCCATGCTTATCGTGCAGTAGAAGTACTAATGACTTGTGGAATAAAACCTTCTGAAATAGAGGCAATAATCCAACTGAGAATAAGCTGGTCCCGTCGAAACCAGGATAAAAATTCAGGATTGGGCAGATCATTATCAAGAGAACGTGAAGGAGCTATTGCAGTGCCGTTGATATGTTTTGCCAAGTCATAACTGTGAAGTAAAGGCATAAGTTGAGCTTGCCACGACAAATAATTCGTGGAGTTGAGCTTGATAGGCAATTGGGTAACAGCGTTTGGTAAAGAAGACATCGGTAGTTTAGAGGTACAAGAAGAAACAATTGTGTGGTGTGGAGGTGTGGACATGGTAAAAAAACGAAAAAGAACAGAACAGCTGTTAGGCTTAAGTCTTAGCTCTGATACCATATAAAAGCAATATATGCTATGAAGATTGTACTATTATTCACAGCAGACTTCTGTACGTTATATATGCAGATACAAGCTATAAAGATAAGCGTGAACAGTTACAAGAGATTACAGTAGATAGAGATTACAACAGATCAGATCATTATCACGCTTATCAAGTATCAGATGATAGATATCCTTATCACTATAGCCCTTGCATTTTTCATTCAAAATTCTTGCATACTTATCTACACCCTCGTTTAAGGCCAACTCCTATAGTAATACTTAAAGGAGTTATGTCCATTACCTCTATGCTCCCTTTTTGGGTCATCTTTTTATCTAAAAAATTGTGGGTACTCCCGCTATCAATGAGGATGTGTAAGGGCTTCGTTTGACGACTCCCTATGATTCTTAGTTGTTTATATTTCGTCTGGTCTTTTAATCCCTACATTGCTTCAAGTGAGATGTTAGGGATTAAAGGTTGCTCTATCTTTTGGCTCCTCGCTTGTAGGTTCATCTTCAACAGCTTCGTCATCTTCCACCATGTATAAATGAAATTGTCTCTCCTAGCAATGGTGCCCTGGAGAGTACTTCTCATCACACCAGAAGCATAAACCCTTAGCCCTCTTTTCCTCAAACTCCTTACTGCTCATTGTTCTTGTCCCTTACGAGTTTCTATAATTGCCAGGTCTGTTGCTATTCCCTTAATTCCCTAGTGTGGGTAATAACTTGACCTTTGAAAGAGAGGTGATCCCCTGTCTAAGTTAGGGTGTACCAACTGTGTCCAATGGCATCTTAGCCATCCACTTATGTGGGACCTACATAAGTGGATGGCTAAGATGCCATTGGACAGAGTTGGTACACCCCAACTTAGACAGGGGATCTGGGGTGCCTTTGAAAGGGGTCCGAATGGAACCATTATTGTGTGGCTTATCCTTTTATATGTGGGTATCGCCTCTCCCTCTATTAGGCCTCCAAATTTAGTTCCTTTTTTGAAGTATACTAAGATAATAGCTGCTACGATCGCTTGCTGCTTATGTGCTAGGGTGTACACTTGATGGAGCATTTGAGGGTTTGTCATTTTAACTGCAGGTTCCAGTTCTAGTCTTAGACCTTTCAAGAAAAACCTTACTAAGTAATCTTCGGGCAATAAGAGCATGATTGAATATCTATCAAATAAATTATAGTAGTCTAACACTGATCCTTCTTGTTTTAACTTCTTCAGGTCACCTATAAGATCCTCAAGTATGTCCTCGTAAAACCTCTATCGTAGCATGGTTAAAAGTTCTTCCCACTTCATCACTTACCCTTCCCTTAGATTTCTAATCATGAGTTGGTGCCACTCTTGTACTATGCCTTCCATACGCAACAAAGCTATCCTCATCTTCATTTCTTCGGATGTGTGATCCATTATGAAAATTTGCTCACATTGATAGCTCCAGTGTCTTACCTTTGTTCCATTAAACGTTGGAAATTCAATTTTGTTAACCTTCATCGATATAATATAGTGTCCTCCATCTCCCAGATTTCTCATGGTGGCTTCAGTATTTTCTCTTCCCATCTTTTGCATGAGTTATCAGAACAGCGATTTGATATCACTAATCTCTGTCTCATGTCATGTTTGGGCTTCCAGTAGATTCCTCTTGCTTTCTTCCAAGTGACGTACTTTCGCTCTTCATGTATTTTATGTCATTGAATCTAGCCAAGGTTCGTTTGCTCTAATACTAGATGCTGTGAAAATTCTTACTCTCACACACTCTTCCTGTATCACATTTTAAAACGTCAACAATTTAAAGAGAGAGAGTACGAAGATAATTTCATTCGTAATCTTTCATCGATTCCATAAAATTCCATTACAACTGCTACTAATAACATTACAAGAAGTTCCTAGACAAGGACACGTGTCTTCTCCTGTGGTCGGGTTGTTATAGTCGTTATCGATACTATACATATTTGGTTACTTATTAATACGTAACCTTTCGATGTCATTTCCAACTTCTTCTTCCTGTATGTAATGTTTCGTTCAGTATTCATAATACTCATGGATATGCAATGAGTTTTGCAACTCATCAATCGTCATCTCATCCATATCACGTGACTCTTCTATGGCTGTGACAACATTTTGTTGTCAAGGATCTCAGTTCCTTTTCGATGATGGTGATGTCTTCAATTTTGTCACCATAGATTCTGAGCTTGTTTGTAATCACCATTGTCCTAAAGAAGTAATCTGAAACTGATTCCTATAGTTTAATCTGCAAAGTCTCAAACTCAACCCTAAGACTTTGCAATTGTTGCCTCTTGGCTTTAGCGTTCCCTGGTATGTCTTCTTTAGAGAATCCCAAATTTACTTTGACAAAAATAATTTTGGAGTTTGAATCCTTCAACTTCAAGCTATCTGCTTCAGTCTTTTGTGAATTACCTGTAGCTAGCTTAAGAACTCCGAACTCCATAGCGGTCTAGTACGCCTTCGACCTTAGGAATTTCTCCATCAATATGCTAATTTGATCATAGTAATGCCCATTAAAGCAAGGGATTGAAGGTTAGACAAAGTTTTCATTTATAGCCATTTGTTCGGAAGGGATTTTCAAACCCGGCTTTGATACTAATTGGAAGCTTAAAAGAATAAGAACAGACAAGAAAAGTGAAGGAAAACGAAATTTTATTGATAGATTTAGAAACTGACACAAGAACTTCTCTTGAATAGTTGAATACCATTTAAATAAGACTCTAATTCAACTAAAACTCCTAAAAGTTTGCAGCATGATTGTATGACCAACAAATCAGCAACTAACTCTACTTTTACATAATTGATCCTAAGTTAAGGTAGACTACTGTCACTAACATACGTGACTAGTAACTAACTTCTAAAAGGACTTTAAATTCATCTACTAATAGATCAAACTTCTTACAAGTGTAACAGTCCATTATGAAAAAGCATACAGTAGTTGAGATAAAATGTGTACAATTTAGAAAAAAAGATGGAGGCTTAATCCGTATAATAACTTTAAATATTGGAAACAACTTGATGTTTTTAGTAGATTTTTTTTGTGGCCCATCCAGGGACCCAGATCGAACCTAGCTTCAGTATGTAAGAGTATTCTTAACGCATGTTGAGCTACAAGCTCATTGTGACTTGGGAGGTTATTCTTATCTGCCATAAAAACAGGACTCAATGCAACATATTAACATAGGATTAATTATTTATTATTTGGTAAGCTTCATATATGAACTCAATTGAAGTGGCCCATGTAGAAGTAGGATGGTACAATAATTGAGGGCCGACCTCTTATTTTCCTTTTGTCTTTTCCCATTCAAAAAGACTGAGAGACATGCATGGTGGTGCTGGTGGGGTTCTGGATTAGGAATCGCACGTGGGCTTTCGCTAAAGCTGCCATTTTGACCAGTTTTCTTTCTCTGTCTCTTCGGTTTAGACTTCACCTCGTGAGAGTTGGCACCTCCTTATGTGGCCGACGATAGAATATAGGATTGGATTTGGAAATTCTAGTTGCTGTAGACCTGTCAGCTTTGTCCCACAATCGACACTATTGAAAAAAAAATCACAATTTCACCGGTACCCACCTTGGAAATTACAGCCATGATGTTTTCACATATTTCAAAATAACATGTTTTGCGACCAGCGGTAACTTTGTCTTTACTGTTCTGTTTTCTAGTAATGAATTCTTAGCAATTCTTTTGTTCACCTACTGTAGGAGACTACCAAACATAAGAATCTCAGGTGATGTCTCAGTCTATGCCACAATTTAAATGAAGTATGACATCGTCTTTTCTGCCTATATCTTATATCTTGCTTAGGAGGTTCTACTCTCTTCTTTCTCTAACCAATAAAAATGAAATAACACATCTAGTCCCTAACTGTAAAGTTTATGTCAAGATAGGTAAGGTTGATTCGTTTTAATTTGCTTTTCCAAAGTACGTCCAAATTTCAGAGTTTCACTTCCAATATGGTGAGCGTTTAATAAAATGTTTTGGAGGAAAAGGTTTTAAATGTCAATACATTTCCGCCAAATATATTGCAGTTTTATGCATACCAAATCCACAATGCTAGAACAGTAGCTCGGTTCACTTCTGATTTATAATGATGGGATGGAGTAGAAACAAAATGCGAATACTATTGGAAGCAGAACAGTCATGATCTTTACTACACACGCGGCACTTGTGATATCGGTTGTAACCCAATAATTCTTTCCCCACATATTGAGTTAAGAGTTTGACCACGAAAAGGCATCAAAGCAAGCAGCTGCCGTAAGATGATCCAAAAACACAGAGGACAAAAGGAGGGCGTGTTGTGGCACTTCTTTCATTGTTAATCACATTATCTCCACGATTTTATTATGCCCTAATGCTGTTTGGTTGTAGACAAGCGAATCAAGACAAGATTGAGAAGAGAGGCTGCTTAACAACTTCTTAACTTGATTAACGTTAATTTAAGGTTACTACAAGTTCTTGTCAGAGCAGTCAAAGGGGCCGACTAAATAATAGCATTGAGCGAGTGTAAGGGCATTTTCCTTTTTGGTGGAAAAGCAAAATTGCATCCAATAATTAGGTCTAATTGAACACTTTCCGGAGCTAACCCTTGAAAAAGTTTGCATTTCATGCAAAGTAGGAGCGACACATAAATTTAAGACTAAATAGCAGCAATCATTATAAATATCTCTAAACCTCACTTCATATGATTAAAGGGCCTACATGCTGGCTCATCACATTCACACCAGTCATTCCATCTAATGTTGTTCGTCTTTTAACTTCTTTATATCATATATGTAGTATGACAAATAGAATTCGTTTATGTGATATCTAATAATTGGACTAGACTAACATCTGCAGCTGGACAAAAAATGAAAGATATTTGAATTTTACTCCCAATATCATAATATAATAAATATTAAAACTTATTCTCATTAATGTCAAAATACAATTCTTGAGTTAAAAATTCCTATTAATTAAATACACTACTAATCACACGACTTGCTAATTTTATATAGCCTTCTTGAGTAGAAACAGATTTAGCAGAAACTCTAATATGAGAGTTTTCTAATATGCCAACTGATTATTGCAACTGACTTGCAAAAAGTAGCAACAAGCAAGGATTGGTTAACAAGAGGATAAGCATCGGAATACAATTTTTTGGAACTGGCTTTTCCTTTAGGAGCAAGATTACACAGCCATTTCTTTCTTGGATTACTTCAAGCCAAGGACAGCTCCGAAGTTGGGAAACATATAGAAGAGTCAAAAAACCATCAACGCGCGTCACTTCTTCCGTTCAGTTTCCATGTATTTTCACATCTATCATTAAGTGATTTGCACTATATTTCACAGGCAAAGGAAGAGCTCTTTCTCAGTTGGCGGGCAGCTACTAGCCAATTGCCACACAAAATAAAGTTGGGACTTGGGATTGTGGGGTTATCGTAAATCCTTTCCATTTCAACCTTCTTACAGGAAATTTTTAAGGCTCCTGAAAGATATAAAAACTTAAGAAGTTGCTAAAGCTCTTGATTTAGTTTAATTTATTCAATGATGGCTAAACGTCCCTCCAAAGGGTAAGTCCTTAACATGTAAAGGGGTTGGATAGCCGTGGAAATATTTACAAAAGAATAGACAATAACTTGGAAGAGACAGAAATGAATGAACATCAGGAAGCATCATTGGTTAGATCATAAAGAAGTTCTAATTCATACCATCCGATCGATGTATACATCTAAGCCCATAAGGCTAATTTATATCAAAATTTGTTAAATAGCCATGTCCCGCAGCAGCAGCTATGTACACTCCACCAAGAAAAGCCAAAAAGAAGTGGGAAAAGGAAAAAAGGAAAATGAACTCCTTATCACCAGTTAGCTCACTCGTGCCAACAAAGAAGCATGACCACACATCTCCTTATTATGTAAAGCCTGGCCCTTTGCTCTCTGAGCACAGCTCCTAGTCCTCTGCTTGATAACCTTCTCTTTGCGCTTCCCATGCTAGCACTACCCATCTTCATCTTTATTTTTGAACTAGCTGAAGAATTTCCGGGAAAGAGAGAATTTTGAGTCAGTGACAGAGAGAAAAGCGTGTGTTTTCCGGGGTTTGAGGTACGATAAACTTAGGCTTGAGTTTGGATTGAGAAGTGCAACGAAGGTTTGTATTATATAGTAACGAGAGTGTGGTCCTATGTCACAGTGGTCTAGAAAAGAGCCAACGATGGGCCATGAAAGAGCGTGCAGTGTCCTAAGCCCACCCGACACTGTCATCTTGACCCCACAACCCCACTCCCACTTGTGCACCATACCCTTACAGTCGAAGGAAAAAAATTATGCGATAGAAAAGAAATCATGAATACAAGCATAGTCCCATTTCTATTATCTGTCTCTTTCTTTGCTTTGCCTTGTCACACTCTATATCCTAACTCGTGTAAGCGTCACCCACCAGCAAGATGGGTCGGCCATTACTTCAATAAGGTGACAAATTTTTATGGTATATTCGTCGTATGATGATGACCTCTTTTTCATCTTTTTAAAATGCTTTCCTCCTCAGCTGTCCGTCGGATCCACATAAACAGGCATTTAGGGTATTTGAATCCTGCATAAGAATCCATGTTAACTACCTTTAACAAGTTTAAAGATTTATAATGAGCTCATTCTTTTGACTCCAATGTTAAACCTTCCATGTGCGGGGACATATTGAGATGCAACAATGGCTTGATAAGATGTTGGGTGTTGTCACCCACTTGATCTAATGTTTTTCTTTTCTAGTTATCCAAACATTAGTTGCACATTTCTTTTTGCATGATTTGTAGGATTTAGATTGGGCGTGACAGACCCTTCTAACAATATTAATTAGATGACAAATCTGTCTCAGTGGTATTATCTTTTATCACAAAAACATGATGTTTTTGTACATCCAATTTCACGTAAGCTCATTTTAGATCAATCAAATTAAATTCTTCGTTTTCTAAAGGTATAATAACAGTGAAACCACAGATTGCTTTCCCAGAATTGGCAGTGAACAAACATTGAAGGTGAAGGTCAAGACATTAATGAGTTTTGAGAACTGGAATTAGTTGAATTCATGTTACAATGTAACGTTGGCAACAGACCGGATGAGAATAAGTCCCACCAACACTGATGACGCCTGAGATCTGCTACAAACTTGAATCCAGATCGAAAGTTTGCTCAGATTGTATGACACAGAGGTCTTGATGATGCCCAAGTTATCTTCGGCAGCTGCAAAATCTGAAGATTCCCTTGATTACTAGTGTGGCAAACATTAGGGCATCCATTTCCAAGAATTTCAATATCTAAGTTTTAAATTAAATATTCACAAAATATTAAAAAAAATCTGAAGAAGTTATTAAAAGAAGAGTTTGAGTCAAATAAAATCTCTCTCAAAGCCAGCAACAACTTGCTTGGTCTCGTGTTCCTGTTCCTCCCATTTCACCAAGGGCACCAACTCCCATTCAACCTCATTGTAAATAATATTATTCTAATCTCCCTTTCAACAACTGTAAGCTGTCAATATCGATCCAAGAGCTCACCAGCATTTTGTTGCTTCTTTTCAACCTTTTTTAAGGCGAGGACAAGATATTTGAGATGCTATTTGTAGGCTTTAACTTATGTGTGGCACATGACACTTGGATATTTAGATTCTATATGTACCGCTTGACCCCAAAATAACACATGCACTTAGTTGTTTCTATCATTTAGGTAACGTAAGTTTGCTGGAATGCATCAATCTATTAAACATGGTATTAGTGCCTCACCGGAACGTTATTGTCTTCATGTCTTAGACGTACATCATTATCAGGGATCAAATTGATTCCACTTCAAAAATCATTGTCTAGTTATGATCCCCTAAGAGCCTTGCGCAGAAGGAATCGCATAGTAGATGAAGTGACATAGTAAATTCAATTTCTTTTCTCTGTCCGTCGTTCATGTGGGTTACCTGATGACTGTTCCAAAAGGCCAAGTTAATTAGTTACAGCTAGCAGACTTTTCTTATTATGTCAACAGTAACGAAGTACAAAACAACTGGTACTGAACAGTAGACATAATGAACTTCACATAATCAAAGTAGTCTCTGAAGTGCACTGCAATCAAAGTGTTACCAGCCTCGCTTAAAGAGTCTATGTCAGAGGTTGTGTCGTTGTACCCTATGCCAAATTGAAAATTAGCCATGATGTACTGGACAACAAGGTCAGATTTGCACGTGAAGTTTTCGTGATTTACAACGCATTGCCCGCGCGAGACTCAACAAGAAACATTTTTTGTTCGTTATCTTAGTTCCATAAACTTTGAAAACCATATTTTATTAGGTATTCATCACCTTATAGTTCCCTTTTTATTAAGCAACGTCCTTACCCACATTATGTACTTACTTCCACTAGTTATGATTATAGTTTAATATATCAATCATTGAAATTGAAACTCCCATAACTTAGCAAAGCCTTAACCTCTGAGAAAGCCCTTAAATTTGTCTATTTGCCCGTTGATCCCACAAGTTCAATGGAAATACAGCCTGGTTCAGTCAGATTCTACTGGGGCTGAACGTTACTGCCTGGGTCCATAATTCTGACAAACCTTGCTGTTGAATACCTGCAAGACAAATAAGGCGCACCGGGGGTTGATTGCCGGCAAGCCCCTCCGACACTCAAGTTAGTCTTTTAGAGAGAGTTTTGGTTGCTAATAGTAGAAAAAATTAGGGTTGTAATGTCGTACCTGTATCATGGCCAAATAGTACCTTATATATGGGATAATTGTTAGGTTTAGGTCTTTACGTAGGTCTTGGTGTTTGCATGAGAGACGATCACCTACGACTGGGCCGTCTGACTGGGCCGTCGATGTCTGGACTTGGAATTAGGTATTGTATGGCCGACCCAACCAGACTCAAATTTATAAGTGACATCGGACATAACATAGTCTTACATTTGTCTATGGTAAATGGCTACATTTGCAGTCTAACGTTCCCCAACTTTGTAAAATTTTTAAGTGTTTACAATCCTCTTATCACCTCTAAGTCTACTATATATACATCACTCTATACAATAAGTGAAACAAATGGCTCCAATGGCTTCCCATTGATCGAAGATGAACAAAAGGACAATACATATTTATAATTGGTTAATGTGAGCACCACAAAGTTCAAGTGAAGGACTGTCCTCACGTTATAAATTATTGTTACCGGCCAATAGGTTAGGAAAAAAAACAACGGGAAGAAAGAGAGACATGGAGGGCTGCATAACCTTTTGCCTTACAGTTTTGGCCTAGTATATGGAGAAGATCGATGTCCCATGCTTTCTTGTACCCTATACAAGACAAGTAAGTGTTGGAATTGTAGATATTTGCTTGGAATCTTACGGCTTTTTTTGGCATTCTCCTTCTTCTTCGACCACTCTTATTGCCTAACTTAAGAGTAGACAACTAATGTGTTCCATTTATTGAAAAAGATTCTATTGTCGGTCTACGACCCTTATAGGTGGAGACTATATTTAGGGTTATATTATAGGTTTTAAGAAGTAGATTCCTAACATTTTGAATCATGCATATAAAACAAGACAGAAGAAGAAGCTAAGAGGATGGAGTTGACATGAGGAGTAATTATTGATGGAAAAAAAAGAAAAGCTATGCCATCAAGGTCAGAATATTAATAATAACACTCTAATCTAGAAAAGAAGAAATAAATCTTAAATATAAGGTTAAATTTATAGTTTCATTCTCCAAATTAATACTTATTTAAGTCATATATTTCTATGACTTACATAACTCCATCCATCAATAATTCTTTAAATTTTAATTTCAATAATAAATCTTCTAAATTTATGTGGAAGTGAAATAATTTAATGTATGATCAATCCCTTTTGCATCCTCATATTTTGAAGTAAATAAAATAAAATATCTCCAAGGTTATATTAAGAGAAAATTAAAAAAAAAAGTGATTTAAGACCATTAATTATGGTAATTATGGACTATTAATGCATTCTGATCAGAAATAAAAAAGATAATAAGAGTATATTTTTATACACAAAATAAGAATAAAACTTTATAATTTAACATTATTAATTGGAGAGCCTTGACAATAATAATAATTTAAAAATATTTTTTAATATTAATTAAATATGTAATTTTTACTTCGGTCTCAATAATTTCTTACCCTTATCTCTCTTATTTAATACCGTTTTTTTAATATTAAAGTGCAAAGTGAATATAGAGATTAACTTAGAATTTTGGGAAAATATTGAGTGTAAATTACAATTCCAACTTTTTTAGGGTGCAGATCGAAAAAGTCGATATGACACGGTATGGTGTCATTGGAGACAAAGCCTGACCTGTTTTGGTAAAATTGTAGAAGAGACAATACAAAGGCAAGAAAGCAGGAGGTTTTAGACTGCTGTGTGGGTGAACTTTAGTTCTGTTTTTTAAGTATCCATTGGCTTGTTTTTGGAAGGGGCAAAAAAATGGAGAAAGTGACCGAAACCTAAAGGGTCGTCCACTCGTCTCAGTTGTTGGCTTCTTAACAACTTACCAACCCTACAATGGACGGCCTTGGCCTTACCTTTCACCTTCTAATTTATCAACTTTTTAAGTGTTAGAAATATATGTTAGTTAGACTAATATAATCACAACATTAATTCTATATGTTTAACCACAATCGAATTGCCTAATGTATATTTAATAGTTATAATGGGATGGTTAATTTGCTAATTGTATTTGAGGCACATGATAATACTCTAATTACTATATGTTGGCTTATTAAACTATAGTTCATATCAGACAATTAGCCCATTCTACCCCTTAGGATAGAACATGTCATATAAATGACATAAGGTAAGATTATTGTGAGACGTATATTTTGTGTGTGTATTGGGTGTGAAAAAACAAGGGTCTTCTATCGTCAATCTCTCTTACACAAGATTTGTATTTTTCTCTCTTCGATAAGTTTTTGAAGAAGCATAAAGATGGTGCAAGTCCAAATGTCAAATGTAGGGGTGTTCATGGTAGGGTAACCTGACCCGTTCATAAATAACCTGAACCTGAACCTGAATGTCCGGTTCGGCAATTTCACGAACCTAAACCTGAACCTGAACCTAAAGAACCTATAGGATCGGTTAACCTAATTTCAGGTTTGGTTCTCAGGGTAACTAGAACCTATTCATATCAATATATATGACAAAAAATTATAAAAATAATTGGTGAAAACAAATACAAATTATTCATAAA
>JANKOD010000003.1:14744876-14756888 GCA_026284645.1 Erythroxylum acuminatum | reverse complement strand
GTAGCGAATAAGTTGCAAACTGTTGTATTGCCTTCTTTCCCATCCCAAATTCTATTTGCTGCTTCTCATCTATTTCTTCTTGTAATTTCTGAACTGAGTTGGGATTTCCAGTTTATAATATCGCATTTCTCTGTTGGCCTATTTGTTCTGTTAAATTTACTGTTCACTTCATTGGTGCTTTCATTGATCTCTACAAAGATGGTAGAGCATGAATATCAGACGCGATATCGTGAGATGACTGCCTCTATCCAGAAGGTCGCTGAGTCTTAGGTGGAGTATGAGAAACGGTTAGATGCGTTGTCATCGTCTTTCGATGATCAGAAACGATTGTTGCAAGAGGTGGCGGGCTGTCTTTCGTCCTTGCAGAACCAACGTGGTGGTTCCGAGAAGATTCCTGGTTCTAGTGATTCCGCTTCTGGGTCCTCTGTTTTGGGCCGTCATAAACCGGCTCCGGTGCAGATGGCTCATTTTACTGGTGACAGTCCAGATCGCTGGGTAATGCAAGCTGATCGTTATTTCAAGTTTTACCAGATTCGGATGGAGGATCGTGTGACGATTGCTTCTTTTTATTTTAACGGAGAGGCTGCGGATTGGTATGATTGGATGCAGCGGAATCGCCAGTTGACAACGTGGCAGGTATTTGGGGTGGCGGTTGTTCAGCGTTTTCGTCCCAAAGAGTTGGAGGAACCTGAGGGTCAGCTAGCAAAGCTCCAACAGTCCTCGACGGTGGCTGACTATCGTTCTCGGTTTGAGGCAACGATGAACAGAGTAATTTATTTACCAAACCATTTCCTTATTCACTGTTTTATTTCTGGATTGCGTGCAGATATCAAGCATTCCGTTTTGGTTCATAAGCCCACATCGTTGGAAGAGGCCATTTCTTTGGCTGAGTTGCATGAACAGCGGATCCGTTTGGAGAAGGGTCCTCTTCGTCCCAGTTTGGGAAACACGCGGCCCTTGTTACCCACACCTACCAAATCGCCGCCTGTTTCTCACACTTTCCCTTCTTCACAGGCGACTACTGCTACGCTTCCTGGCGGCGCTAAGGTTCCCTTTCGGAAATTGTCACCGGCGGAGGTTGCTCACCGACGATCACAAGGGTTATGTTTTCATTGCGACGAAAAGTACACGTGGGACCATAAATGCCGCGCCAACTCTCAGTTGCTTTTACTCACGGAGGAGTCTGAACTGCCCGATCCCTCTCTTTTGATTCCGGCGTCGTTCGATGGTGAAGTGGTGGAGTCGTCCCCGGATCCGTTGCAGCCATTGTCGACCATTTCTTACAACGCCATGGCTGGGGGCTGTTCTAATTCCACCTTGTGCTTTCAAGGGACGGTTTATGGGAAAGCGGTGCAGGTGCTGTTGGACGGTGGGAGCACCCATAACTTCGTCCAGACACGGGTGGCGAAGTTCTTGAATTTGCCGATCACGGCAACTCCGCATTTCTCGGTATTGGTAGGCAGCGGTGAGCGATTATTGTGTACTGGCATTGTTCGCCAGGTTCCGTTGGTGGTACAGGGCTGTGAAATCACTGTTGATTTCTTTGTGCTTCCGATACAAGGTTGGGACATGGTTTTGGGCGTGGCGTGGTTGTCTACTCTTGGGCTGGTGATGACTGATTATCGCACTTCCGTCTTTGAATTTTCTTGTAATGGTCAGAATGTGCGGTGGACAGGAACTACAGCTCCGGCTGCCTGAGCTGTACAGTTCAATGGGTTGCGGAGGTTACACAATATCAATGCCATTGCTGAGTATTATCGCCTGGAGTTGGTTGAGAATCAGATGGGAGGTGAGGATTCTGTGGCAGCCGAGATTGAGATTATTTTGCAGCAATTTGATTCGGTTTTTTAGGCTCCGAGAGGTCTGCCACCACTTCGGCCTTGTGATCACTCGATTCACTTAGCTCCAAACAGTGAGCCGGTTAATGTTAAGCCCTACCGTTACCCCCACTTCCAGAAGCATGAGATGGAGAAGTTAGTAGCTGAAATGTTGGCCGAAGGGATTATCCAGCCAAGTACGAGCCCTTTTTCTTCACCGGTGCTCTTGGTTCGTAAGAAAGACGGCTCATGGTGTTTCTGCGTTGACTATCGCGCTCTCAACGCCATTACGGTGAAAGATCGTTTTCCCATTCCCACTATTGACGAACTATTTGATGAATTACATGGGGCTTGCTATTTTTCGAAACTGGATTTGCGTGCAGGCTATCATCAAGTCCGAATCCGAGCTGGTGATGAAGGGAAGACAACATTCCGGACTCACGATGGGCATTACGAGTTATTAGTAATGCCTTTCGGGTTGACCAATGCCCCTTCGACGTTTCAGGCATTGATGAACACGGTGTTTCGGCCTTATCTACGTCGGTTTGTATTGGTTTTTTTTACGATATATTGGTCTATAGCCCTACATGGACTGCTCACCTTGAGCATCTTAAGTTGGTACTGGCAACTCTGCAGCAACATCAACTAGTAGCCAAGCGTTCCAAGTGTGTATTTGGGCAGGAATCTGTTGGTTATTTGGGGCACGTTATTTCAAAAAAAGGGGTAGCAATGGATCCTGAGAAGATACGAGCAATCCAAGCTTGGCCCGAACCGAAATCTGTGAAGGAAGTCCGTGGTTTTTTGGGGTTGGCTGGGTACTATCGACGGTTTATTCGAAATTTCGCTTCGATTGCAGGGCCCTTAACCCAGCGATTGCGGAAAGATAGTTTTGGGTGGAATGCAGATGCTGCTTCAGCTTTCATCCAGCTGAAACAAGTTCTCAGTCAAGCTCCAGTTCTGGAATTCCCGGATTTTACCAGTCCATTTACAGTAGAGACTGATACTTCGGGAAGTGGCATCGGGGCTGTTTTGTCCCAAAATGGGCATCCGATTGCGTATTTTAGTCAGCAGCTCAGTGATCGTATGCAACAGGCCTCGACTTATCAGCGGGAAATGTTTGCGATAACACAGGCAGTGGCGAAATGGCGGCAGTATTTGCTTGGTCTGAAATTTATCATTGTTACAGACCAGCAGCCACTCAAAAACTTAACTCAGCAGGTGATTCATACCCCGGATCAGCAGAAATGGTTGGGGAAGCTGATCGGTTATGAGTTTGAGATTGTTTACTGTCCCGGAAAACTGAATAATGCCGCTGATGCACTGTCTCGAGTGCCCGGACCTCAATTCCTCGCCATTTCTCAGGTTGAGTATGACTTACTCTCAGAGATTAGAGCTGCAAATTTGTCTCATCCCGAGTTATTGGCTATACAGCAAAAGCTTGGGGTTGATCCACTGTCTTGTCCTGGTTATGTTATGAAGGAAGGTATTTTGCTATTCAAAGGACGTTTGGTTTTGCCTTCTGATTCTCCACTGCGAATGGCTGTGTTAACTGAATTTCATTCATCCCCAATTGGTGGGCATGCTGGTATTACAAGGATGATGCACCGTTTGGCAGCCAATTTCTTTTGGCCCAGGATGCGTGCTGATGTTAAGGCTTTTGTTAACACGTGTCAAATTTGTCAGCAAATGAAAACTCCATTTGTCAATCCGAGTGGGCTGTTGCAACCATTGCCTCTTCCTGCTTTGGTTTTTGAAGGAATTTCAATGGATTTTGTTGTCGGATTACCAGTAGTTAAAGGGAAGGCTGTCGTGATGGTAATTGTGGATCGACTATCAAAGTATGGCCACTTTGTGGCCCTTCCTATCAATTTTACAGCCCTGACTGTGGCTAGGGCGTTCGTCCACGAGGTGATTCGACTGCATGGAATACCGACTGATATTGTTTCAGATCGAGATCCCCGCTTCTTGAGTGAATTCTGGAGTGAAGTGCATCGTCTGCAGGGCACTACCTTGAGCATGAGTACCTCGTATCATCCGCAATCGGACGGGCAGACCGAGGCTCTCAATTAATGCCTCGAGATGTATCTTAGGTGTTATGTTGCGGATCATCCTAAGGCATAGGTGGACATGCTGCCTTGGGTTGAGTTTTGGTATAATACGGCGTTCCAAACTTCAGCTCAAACGACCCCATTTGAGGTACTTTATGGTCGAAAGCCTCTAACCATTCCCCGTTACATCCGCAACTCCAGCGGTAATTCTGTGGTCGAAAGCCAGCTGCTGGAAAGGGATCAAGTCCTTTCCACACTCAAGACCAACCTGCAACATGCCCAAACTCGTATGAAACTGTATGCCGATGGACAACGGCGTGAAGTGGTGTTGGACATTGGGGATTGGGTATATGTGAAACTTCAGCCCTTTCGACAAAACTCGGTACGTTTGCAGCGTCATTCCAAACTTGACAGGAAGTACTTTGGGCCGTATAAGGTGATTGCTCGGATAGGAACAGTGGCGTACAAGTTGGCTTTACCGGATACTGCACAAATCCACCTAGTATTTCATGTTTCTTTGTTGAAGAAATGCATTGGCAACCCAGATCAACAAGTTACTCCTCTACATTTGGTGGACTCCAATGTCTCGATGGTTCTTCAACCGGTGACTATCTTGGAGGTTCGTTCAGTGCATCGTGGACCAATGCTTGTGGAACAATGGCTGATCCAATGGGAGGGAATGACGGTGGCTGAAGCTACTTGGGAAGATAAGGAGCATATGTTGCAACTTTATCCAGCCTTGAACCTTGCGGACAAGGTTCCTCTTCAAGGGGATGGTAATGTTGTGAGCGCACAGCAGCCCAGTACTGATGTTGGGCCAGCAGCGTCGGGTCAGAACCTGAGAAGGAGCACACGAGCTAGGGTGGCTTCTAGAAGAATGATTGGTTATGAATGGGGTGCCACATCAGTAGACATCAATAACGACTTGCATGATTGAGACTTATATTCAGAGCGGTAGTATGGAATTGGGTAGCGAATAAGTTGCAAACTGTTGTATTGCCTTCTTTCCCATCCCAAATTCTATTTGCTGCTTCTCATCTATTTCTCCTTGTAATTTCTGAACTGAGTTGGGATTTCCAGTTTATAATATCGCATTTCTCTGTTGGCCTATTTGTTCCGTTAAATTTGCTGTTCACTTCAAAAACTGCTACATTATCCCCCTCCCTAACGCCCGCTATTTCGTCCGTACATTCACCGTTTACGACAACTACGAGTCTACGACGGCAAGTCGCACTCCCCCAGCTCAGACACCTTCGTCTTCTCCTGGCGCTGGCGACGGCGCCTATTCCGATCTCTTCGCTTTTGTCAGAGACGGTGAGGCTGATGTCTGTTTTTACAGCATTGCCACTGATCCTCCGGTCTCCTGCGATTCTGCCACCGTCGGTGATGCCTTCATTCTCGTCAATCATGGTTGTTTGTCGTGCGCTCCGTCCAATGGGGGCCTGGGTTCCGTAATGAAACCGATAATTTTGGACGGAGTTGGCAGTCCAACGCCGAATTTCGATCAGAAAACACCACGAAGATTGTCAACTCCGTCTCCACCCGAGAAACTATCTGCGGCACTAACCAGCCGCCGAATTACTTCCCAATGAAACGATACCAAACAGCGGTGACGGGTAGCGGAGTATTGGAGTTCGAACTACTTGTAGGCACGAAATTAGATTCTTCTTGTGGTTTCATTTTGCGGAGATTGATTCGAGAGTGAACAAAAAATGGGCAGAGGATCTTTGGTGTGGTGGTTAACGAGAAGAACGCGAGTAGAGCTGATATACATGCGAAAGTTGGAAGCCTTGCGGCTTATAGTATTAGTTATACGGCTCGTAATTTGAGTAATAGGGTGTTGAGCGCGAAGCTTGTGTGTCGATTAGTGGAATTGGGAATTATGCTTTGGTTCCTAATGATATTTGCACTGCGCCTGAGCAAGGTAATTGATGATTATGGATTTCTGTTTTCGTGTATGCGCATATGGTCATTGGTTTGTTGAATTTCGGAATGTGTAAGGAGTTTTAGAAAGGTTTGGTTGGTGGATTGTGGGTTTCGTTTCGAGTTTTTTGAGACGGGAATTTTGACACCAATATCTGTCAATGGTTTTTAGCTACTAGGATTGAAGGGTGCATTCTTATATCGCTATCATGAATTGCTTGGAATCGATTTAATGTTTAGAATCTTTGCTGATGAGAATGCTTTGTAAAATTTTCTATTGTCGTTGTTATAGTTGTTGGCATCAAAGCATTGAAAGAGTCGTTGCGTGTTCCTGGTGATCCTTGGGCACCTCGTAACTGGGATGCTTGGGAAGGAGTTGTATGCCATCCCAGTAAAGAAGTGACGTCCCTCGTCATATCTCAGATGTATGTGATGCAACCTTTATGTTCAGTGCTGACATAAAATATACGATCAAGAATGGACGACCTTTTGTTTATTGTATTTTTCGCTGCCCTATATATTGAAAAGCATTAAACTAGGACTATGGGTTAGACTCCTTGCTTGCCACGAGTCTTCTCTCTCTCTATCTCTCACCCTCACACGCAACTGAATCCATGTTAATGATTGTTTCATTGTTATTCAGAGATCTCTGAAGCCAAGGTTTGAAAGGGTTTAGACACCACCACATTAGTCTTCTGACCGATGTTACGGAAAAAAATGATAGTTGTTATACAGCTGTAACTAGTATAAAATTGTAACCGTTCTCTCACAATGATATGAATTAGCTAATGTAATGTTTGTGTCTCTCTCTCTCTCCCTCTCTCTCCGGCTCTCTGTTCTTCTTATGGACTCTTCTCTTTCTGCTCCTCTCCATCTTTCTTCTATTCTTCATTTTATTTCATAACAACCGACTTGGTAAGCCTGTAAGTATCAGTTGATTCACTGTCTTATGCATTGCAGACTCTGTAAGCAAATACCAGTCATGATATGGATCCTTTCTCACCGTCCTACTTTACTCTCTGGTTAATTGATTTGGGCATTTTCTTTTCTATTCTTCGGCTGAAACCCTAGTGCTTTTGTTAGTGCAGTGTTTTCAAGTGCCCCTTCAATACCAAATGTAGGATATGTTTAGAACACACACACATATATATACATCGACTTGAGTGTTAGTACTGTCAAATAACTAATCTAAAGTGATGACGGTTGATTGATATAATGTCAAGTATCCTATTTATGCTGATTAATATCAAATAGCTAATGGTAAAGTGATGACAGTTCATTGATATAATCTCCAGTATGCTGTAGTACAATCTGAATCGTTTTGTGCCCTTTCATCCATTCTATGATTCGTCTGATGCTACATGTTTTAGCTTTTAGCCTATCTCAAGGAGTCTATCCTAACATCAATGGATCTGCTAAAACTTTCTACATTTGAATAACTCTGCCAGGGTTTTGGAACTATATTATGTAGTATCTCACACTTTTCGGCTTTGACACTTAAACAATTCAAGCTTTCTTTTTCGCTTAAATATTCAGGAATTTGAGTTCAAATTTTTTGGAAGGAGCCCTACCATCTGAGCTGGGTCATAAGTCTCTTGTATAGTTGTAAGTAGTACAGAATGTGTTACCATGTCACTTGCTGTTGTGATTGCAGTTTCTATTTTGTGTCACAAGTCTTAACTTAAGTTACAACTTTCATTTTACTCTCCCCTAGAAGTTTAATCATCTTTTTGAAATATAAAAACGAAAGTAGTTGGAGGTGAATCCCTAGTAGAATGGACATGTGCATGAGAGGCACTGAATGGAGTCAATCCAAGATTTAATCCAATGAGTCTTTAACTGCAAATGAGGAAGGTTGTTTGGGCTGCTCCTTGATCACTCAATTTGGGAATATGTCCCAAGTTGAAGCTGCTTGGACTTGAAGCACTATGCATGGTGTCACTTGAGCTGAAAGGATTTGATGCATTATCTCACGATTGTCCTCTCCTAATTGACTGTACTTGATTAGTCTTATACTCTCTTGATGAGCCTACAACCAGTACTGGGCTCTTGTTTGCAATTAAAGCTAATTTAAACCTCAGTATGCATGTATGTAATGTGCTTATTGTGGATAAGACTTGTATCATTGGTGCTTCTGTTTCTTCCATTCAAGTTCTGCTAGAGCCTGCCTCTTCTATTTGTGTTCATTACTTTATTCGAAGGTTATGTGAGTATGTTGAAAATAGCCTCTCTAATAGTTAGAGGTAAGGTTGTGTACTTTTGAACCTGTCCAGATTATACATCTCAACAAGACTTCTACTTGGATGTTGCTGTTGTTGTAGTAGTCTTTAACAGCAAAGTTCTGATATTTTCCGGTATTAAATCTTCTGAAAATTTTGGTTTTTGTTGCAAGCTTCTTCACCAAGGTTTTTCACTTTGAGTTGTCATGTCTATTGTCATTCGATATGGTCTTCATTCCTGGTTTTGCACCCATCATAAATATTTGATTAGTCTGCATGGCTGGTTAACTTGTTTCATCCTGCGAACTTTAACGTTTACCCGCTTCAAGCACTTTATTATGCAACTCTTATCTGATTTGTATAATTTGTCTTTTTTTCTTCTCATTAGAAGTTCAGATGTAATGTCCTGAACATCTAGTGTTTTCTTTTTAAGATTGTTTCTGATGATTCTGACATCTCAGAGTTTTTCATATACCATTTTTAATTCACATTTCATAGGGATTTGTCAGGCAATCAATATTCAGGCTTTATAACAGAAAGCCTAACTTATTCAAGTCTGCAGCTTGTGTAAGCAGTTTGCTTGTGTCACCCGCTGAATAGCCTAATTACTGATTGATAGCACAGATCATTTTTATAACGTCCAGTATTTATATACTAAAACGTCCTTTGTATGCAAGAACTCTTAAATCATCAGAGACAAGTATCGTTATCACATAATGGTATGTGAATTGAAGTAAACTCTTACTGCTGTTATTGACAATGTTCCTTCAGCTTCATACTGATGCTTATGGCATTACTTTGTTACAAAGTACCTGCATAACACTTGAACAATAATCTGGCAGAGTTTCTGTTATATACAATGTCCGTACAGAATTGAATATTATGAAGAAACTGTTCATCGATGAAGCTTTTGTTTAATATGCAAAGTAGTTGACTGATGTTGTCCTATTACTGACATAAAATAGAAGCCTCGGAAAATTCTGAAGATTCATTTCCTTGAACATTTTGTGATTATCTAGTTCACTATTGCATTATCTATAACTCGTATAGTGGAATTTCTATTCTGTTTTTGCATAAAGACATTTTGGTTAAAACGAAGCTAGAAAGAGTCATTACCATCCATTCAGTGGTCTTGTTGCCCATCCAATAGTGTTATGCTGGAAGACTCTTTTCACCTTATTAAGTGGTTTGTTTATCCTTTAGTCTTCTTTGCGTCTTCTCTTCTTAGAAATTGCATGGCATTGTTTACCCTTGGTCTTATTTTTGATCAGCAATTTAATGGGAAAAGTATCAACTAGGGCATGGCTAAAATTAGCATAAGCATCACAAACACGATTGGTGAATTTGTCTCATATTGAATACCTTTCTGTATTTGCAGGCTATTGAATGATAACTTACTTGAGTGCAAGTACCTGACGAACGTTATTCAGTTGGTGTACATGGTGGAGCTATTGGGTATGTCACTTCTAACTAAAAAAGCTCGTGGCACTAAGCTACTGTGTTAAATGTTGTCAAGTCAGTCAATTATTGCAGGCTTTCAATTATTTATTTTCTCTCACAATAATTTTATTACATTCTTTCAGAAACATTTCAAGTTTGTTATTTCATCACCTAATCAATTACTGTAATCCTTGTACAGTCTTTCCAGAAACAAAGGATTGTCTGGTGTATCTTAGTCCTCTCAATTCTCACTATTTTGGGGAAGTGGCCATTTATCTGAAGGTGGGAAAGTGGCTATTGCCTTATCATGTTTTGTAATTCTGTGTATGGTGGTGGCATACATTGGTGACATCAGCAGGGGAAGATATGATTGCGACTATGCTCCACCTCACGATTTAATGTGCAAGTGTGTATTTGCTATTCTGGTGTTACAATTTTTATACATCATAATCATTTCCATGCCATTTATTATTTTGTATTGTCTAATTGACATTAGGAAAGCGTCAACAAGCAGCCAGCAAGTGTTTACTTTTAGAGTCGAGATAACACTGGTTGAGGACCTTTTTTTGTTTGCTATCACCACTTAGCCAATTTTACTATGAAATTCGCCTGGAAATATGAGTAAAGAGAGATGAGAATTTGGAATTTATATTACAGAAGAACATGCGATCTGGAACCTGAACCTTATTTGGTGCTTCAGAACTTGGAAATGGATTAAGACAAGCTAAGGATGCTCAGTAGGATTAGTACTACTATACAAACTTAATTCATGCATGTTGGAAAATCTTAGTTATGGGTGCTCAATACTTGTAAATTTGCAATCTGCTCATATCTGCTATTAGGTGGCATACCATTTATCATGTGACTTGTTCTGACTAATGTTTCTAGAGTTAAATCATGGTTCTGAGTTACAATAACATTGCATGGAGGTCGGAATATACACGATCTTGAAATCTCATGTCTGCTACCAAATTTCACTAGTACAGGAAGAAAAGTTCTATCCTACGTAGGTTCTGTCCTCACATTGGTGACTACTTATCCACTTTAGCATGGAAATCTCACTATCTTGTGACATCTTTAAAAAGAATGTTTTTTCTTTTCATGTGATTGTGTTTGAAACTAACAAGAAGTTAAAATTTGTTAACTATTTCAGTATGTGTAGAGTTCTTAACGCTGTATCACCTCTGACAAAGCCTTTCTTCAAAAGCTTTTAAGTTATTCTTATGTGCCTACTGTTAAGAAGTGATGATTCAAAGGTAATCACAGTTTTATCTTTATCATATCATGAAAGAGAAAGCTAAACTGAGAGAGGCGGTGGAGCTCCTGAATATTCACAACTTTATGTTCCTTAACCTTGTTTTCTTGTCTATATAAATATCAAGTTTTTTAACCTTGTCTTCTTGTCTGTATAATTATCAAGTTTTCTTGAAAACGCGTGATTTGATTCTATTTGTTTGTAATTTTCAGCAATGGCTGCAAAGAGAAACAGTTACCAGAGGCAGAAGTCCTTGATGCTTTTTGAAAGGGAGAGTCAACACGCCCAAGGATTGCCATCCCACTATGGTCCCCATTGACAGTCATCTCGAAAATTGTAGAATTCATCTTCATCCTCTTCAGCACAATTAACAGAGAGAGAAACAGACCATATACAAGGGACCCTGAATGTGACAATACCAAACAGGTTGGGTCGAGAAAAGTACACACTGTCTATACAATGCAATGAATCTCATCATATCATTCTTACTAGCAAACGATCAGGATAAGCTTCACCATTGTATCATATTCATACCCTTTTTCCCAGCAAAATTTCAGGAATTTCTTTCGCTGAATTCATCTTCATTTTTCTGAAGAAAAAGGGCATTACCCTATTTATTGCTTACTATTTTCCCAACAATGTTGGATGGCGCACTTGTGTTTTTGACGTCGTGCTCTGTAAAGAAAATTATTTTGCGGTGTTTGCTTCCACAGATTTGCCCCATTGACGTTAACATCAATCTTGTCCTTGAATTTATTAAATTGTCCAAGTAGCGTTTAATAGCCGTTCATCTCTGTGGATGTAGTGAAGGAAAAGAATT
The DNA here is from genome assembly GCA_026284645.1 of Erythroxylum acuminatum. Lineage (NCBI taxonomy): Eukaryota > Viridiplantae > Streptophyta > Magnoliopsida > Malpighiales > Erythroxylaceae > Erythroxylum > Erythroxylum acuminatum. The sequence goes on along the minus strand of JANKOD010000003.1, from coordinate 14,745,366 downwards.
TTGGAGTTCAAAAGGTATAATTCAGCTTTATGATAACAGAGTAACTTTACAAAAGTTCCCATAATTTCAAGGGCACTGACTGATCCATGGCTAATACATTGAATTTTCCTCCTGTAGGGACCTTGGACATGTAATGCACCGGCTTGGTTTGTACTTACTTTCATGAGGATTAAGACTGAAATTGACCAAGTGATCCAACGAATCAACTTCTGGGTCTCAATCGAGAAACCAACAGATTTGTCATGCTCTCATTTGTCGTAGTAGACTTTTCTTAATTGTATTCCTTTTGGTTACAAGCGTTCTGAAAAGCCTGCGACTAATCAAACTGTCGCGTTACATTGAACTTATGATATCAGGCTCGGACGTTTTGAAGGGGTTAGGTAAAGCTTAAAGTTTTTTTTTTTTTTGACGAAAAAAAAAAAATTTAAGCTTCGCCCTCTTTTGTCTTTTTCCCCTCGCGTCTCTTCGTCTCCCGCCTTCCTTTTTCTTC
>JANKOD010000003.1:14724126-14735726 GCA_026284645.1 Erythroxylum acuminatum | reverse complement strand
AGTATATGGTACAACATACTGCAATTTTTAGAATATCATAGTCTTTGCTTTAACCTCAAAGTATCATCTCTAACTTCAAACTCAGAATCTGGATTCACTTCCAACTTTTCAATTAACTTCACTAAATCTGGATCTCTGCTATGAGCCTCTTTGATTCTTTCAACCAAAACCGGTCTCAACTTCAAGGTAGCTATCAATGTACCATTTCGTTGCCAAATTTATTAACGAATTCCTTATTTCCTTCGCTAAAATTTACCTACGGCCATTTCTCCAACGACTCTTTCCGTCGGTAATTTACATCGCCAAATTTGTTTCTTGACGAAAAATCTTTATTCTTTGTTTGTAATTTTCATCGCTAAACCCTATTTTTCTTATAGTGATTGGTTCCTTCTTATGCCATTGGTCTTTCTATAGTTTTTTGGCATCTTGCTTTTCAAATTTCTCTCTTAATTCCTACTAATATCAGAAACTTGTGTGACTTTGAGCTTGCTGGAACTCCTTATAGTCCTTATGTTTATGCACTTGCAATCACACAAGCAAAGTGTTACATTCCTTTAAGCAAAGTAACTCAAATTGCAGTAGATTCTAAATTATAATCCTTGACAATGACGTGAAAAACTTATTGTTTAGAATTTTAAATCTATTTGTATCACAAGCATTCGCAAGTATACATCACAAACACTTTTTTTATTATGGTTCTACTGTAGGTCATATCTTTATAGTATAAATAGTATCGTTCTTACGAGGATTGTTTTGGACACCTAAAAATTCTTATAACACTTTATTTAAGGTAAATAATATGATAATGAAACTGGAAAATAACTAAACTAAAGAAAATTGATAATTGAATAATTAACAAGCAATGGTGAATTTATTGATTAATCAACGATGATAACTTAGGAATTACTTCTATCCTTGTTTTGTTTTCATTTTACCTTCTTGATTTAATAATACTCAACCCTAAATATTCAATAATTATGATTACCCTCTCTCAAGATCTAACCAAATAATCTTAGTTAACCTCTTAATCTCTTAAAACTCTTTCTAACTATCCAGTTGGATTTGAAGCAATCCTATGGGTAACTAACAAACAAATAAGATCTCTCTTCAATTTCCTATCAATATGATGTTTATAGGTCTATTATGGTACCAACTCTCATTGTGCAACATAACACAGACATTACAACCTAATCTCCCAATTCAAATCAAATATAATAAAATAAAAACCACAAAGTATATCTTTATTGAATCAAGAATGTAAAAGTTTAACAAAACAATTTAAGGCTAATTCTTAAAATAAATTTAGCAATCCATAGCCAAAATATACCCTAAATTGATCATAATCAACATTCAATAATGAGGAAAGAAAAGAAAAAATAGAAGTTTGAATTCTGGATGTCTTCTTTTTCTTTTCTTGAAGTTGGAAAAGTGTGTTGCTTTGTTCTTCTGAAAGTTGCCTCCTTGATCTCTTCTTTGGATGTTCTAGCTGCCTTTTTAGTGTTTTTGGTTGCCTTTTACACTTTTTGATCCTTCTAGGTTTCCCTACTTGTTTATATTCCAAAAGTAGCCCTAAATTATCAAAAATATAAAAAACTCGGGCCTAGAAAATCTAACAATTACACGACTGCGATGTGCACTATCGTGCATTAGGTCTTGTCTGCACGTTCTATCACGAGCATACAAAGGCTTGACAATTGCTCCAGCTTCCATCTTGCACAATCGTGACAGACCTCTTCCTTCAGCTTCTTCTTCAACTTGTCTTCAAGTTTCTTGTCTCAACTCATCATCAAAACACATTAAACACCCTTTAAAAATACATTAAAATCAAACTCTTGCCCTAATAAACAATAATCAAGCAAAACCCACAAAATATTTAAAAAGACATAAATTTAAATCTCAAACATATGATTATCACTCAACAAAACACCTAAAAACATACTCTAAAGTACACCTACCCCCTCCTATATGCAATAAAGAGGAAATAAGTAGTAGATGAAAACAAAGGATTCATATACTTAACACAGATAAACAAACGAAGACAAAAGTAAGTGAAAATATTGTAGAACCAAACAACTTAAAATGGAACCAAAGAAAAGAAGGGAGATTAAGTAATTACCGCAGAAGAGAAGGGAAAGCTAAGTTGTATAGAAGGAGATGATGAAGAGGTCGTTGGAAATAGTGAACCAAACAACTTAAAATGGAACCAAATAAATTATTTTTATTTAAATTTATTTTAATATTTTACATAATGTTTATTAATAAAATATTAATAAAATATTTTATTTTTAAAATAAATCATTTAAAATTATTTATAAACTAATATTTAATTTATATATTTTTAATTATTAAATCAAAATTTATTTGAAATTTATATATTTTAAAAATATGTTTTTAAATTTAATTATATTTATTAATAATTATTAAATTAAAAATTAAATTAAAATTGTGATTGCTATTTATTATTATGATTTTTTGAGACATGGTTAAAAACATACAGTACAACTGTATAATATGGCAATGGACTATTTTGTAAGTTTTAAAAAAAATTAGGGACTATTTCATAAATTTAAAAAATTACCCGAAACGGTATTCGGTATTAACCGGTACTGGTACAATATCGTACCAGAATCTAATCTGGTACTAAATCTGGTACAGTATTCGTAACATTAGTTGAGGAGGAGGTAGGGTTTTATAAAAAAGTTATTGTAGAGTCCAAAGAGAAGGCAGAGTTAAATTGGATAACGTATTAAATTACTGAAAAAAGTAATCTAAATATCAAGGGGTATTGGGATTTAGAATCCAAGTAAAATGTCACTACTTTTTCTAGATTAGGAAAGTTTTTTCTTTTTTAATTTCTCAAAAAATGAACCAAATATAATAATATAAATTTTAAGAAAAAGATTACTTTCTCGAGCAAAAATTTATGTCTAAACTAAACAAGACCTTAGAGTAATACAAAGAGAGGGAAATGTTAAAAATTGGAAAAGACAACCCTTATTTGTTGGGTGGCGAAATATATCTGTAGATTATTGCTTCTAATTTTTTTAACTAATATTAGGATTTGATGATGAGTATTGAGAGTTGCGCTTTTGGCGGTAGACCACGACAACCATATTAATGTCTACGTGTTAAAGATTAACTACACATGCAAATATGGCTTTGGAATGTCTACGTGTTAAAGATTAACTACACAGGCAAATGTGGTTTTGGACAAGTCGTACCGTTTCACCTTGATGACACGTTTATCTTATCCTGTTTCAGAGGATCAAAAAGGTGTTATCCGAATCTTAACATTTCAGATTGAAAAGATTACAAGATGCTTGGCATTATAAATCGTGCGATATGATAATGGCATCCCTGTATGTAATAGTATGATGATGGACTGTGTTATTTTAATCTACTCGTAAAACTTTCTCTTCAAGTAGTAATTTCCCCAATTTAATTAAAAAAATTTAATAAATGAAAAGGATACTAGATCTTTCATATGTATTCAGTCCTATCCATTTTATTGGTAATATATTCTGTGCCTCGTCAACATGCTTTACCTTTAGCTAATACAAATTCAACTCAACAACTGCAAACATATTTAAACAAAACAAATGACATCAACTCGATCTGCAATATTCCAATTCGAACGTGTGAAGAAGTGACTTGATGATGAAGCTAAGCTAATTGAGTAAAGAAGCAGAAAGAAAGTCAAGCTTTGCTAGTGTTATACAATGACAATCTTTGTCACACTTGGCTATAAAATCTGATGGAAATGATGGGCATATCCAATGATAATCTCCATCCAAAAAGAAAGGCGCCACACATATTGGTGATTTCGTCACAAACGATAACAAGTGAGTGTAATATCTTTCTTTATATAATATTCGTTTTATATGGTGGCATGTGACGACGTCGAGGGAATTCATGGTGTGGGCGTAGCAATCTTGAGTCATATATTTAGTCATCTCCAACTAGAAACCATATGGAGTGGAAAGTGGTAACATGTGCTCATTTTTATATGTCACGTTTAAGATTGTCAAGAATTTCACATCGGACAATTATGAAAGCATTCAAGAATTTATAATAGTGTACAAACCTTCCCCTCTTAAGCTAATTTATGAGGTGAGTTAGGCACTTTCTAACAAAGATGATCACGAGACCCTTTATTTTGTGGGGAAAGGGGGATCCCTGATCTAAAAACACTGGCCTTTTTTCTTCACCAATCCTTCTCTTCATTTATTATACGTGCAGAAAACCCCACATCAAATTTTGGTTGGTTGGTACTTGGTATTACATAAGTGTGTGACATGAAATTAATTTGTATATTCATATCTGCGCAATATCTTTCAAAAGACTTGCTGAATACGAAAAAGCAAAATAATCTTTACTCAACAAGCATGCTTTCATAAGTTATCAATTGTATATGTATAAATGTTTGGAGAAAATATAGATCAGAAGACACAAGAATCCACCTTTTGTACAAATACAATGTGGAAGAGAAGTAGCAAAAATTATACTTGTTACGCAATATTTTGCATTAAAAGAAATTGAAAGGTGAATTTTTATTAAAGTGATAAATGGATAGAAAGCGCCGCTTATGAATGAACCATTACTAGGTTAAGAATAATATATATATATATAAAAGAGTTTATGGGATTAATTTAACAACTAATAATTATCTCTCTTTCCAAAGTGGCGTAGTCAAGTAATCTAAGTATCAAGTTGTGCCTTCCCTTCTTCAGAATATTAATTTATGATCAAGGGAGACTTTGGACCACTTAGCGATCGAGTAGCTTTGTGGCCTGGATTCAAAAAAATGACAGTAAGATAAGAAGATAATATAATCTCAGAGATATTTAAAACGGATAGTGCCAAAGTTTTTGACTAGTGATGCATGCATGTATTCGTTGTCACGATGCAGTGGTGCATTATTTAATTTGATTTATGTGGCTAAACATATCAGCGTTGAATGTTACCGAGAATGTCTCCACGTCAGTAGACAAAGTCAGACTTGATTTGTTTTTGGATTGTTATAAACTACAAACTTGGAAATTAAAATAACAATAAAAAGGAAAAAGTAAAGAAAAGCCGAATGCGTATTACGTCAATGGCCTATTGTATATTATATAAGATGATAGTAACAGAGCCCTGTATTGTATAATATATTGATGCCTATGATTTGAGTGGTTTAATTATTTATTCGATGCAATATGTCTTTTCTTTAATTGGATTATTTTCAATATTTTATCTCTGTTTTTCTTTATTAATCAATATTTATTGAATTTCCTTTCTTTACTTGAATAAAATAGAAAAGCTTGATCAGTTACACTACTCCTCCGCAAATGTACTACTTGCTTCATATACAAATTCATTAGGGCCAGTTTCCTTGTATATGTAAAATTAAATATACATTTTAACTAAACAATATTTATTATGAGTAATTCGATTTGTGTTGTTATGCGTATAATTTAAATGTTCTTGAAAATGCAATTGCCTTAAAGATAATTTCTTAGTGAGTGTGACTAAAAGATATTTTAAATTTTAGTAATTTTTTGTAGTTTTAATGGGAGCTAAGTACTAACTAATAAAGACCATGAAGTTAGGAATTGTAGGCAGGGATCCTGATGTAAATTTACAATGAGTTGGTGGTTCATAGTTTTCTCCTCCGTAAAACTTTTACTAAAAGTATAAGATTTAACCTAATTAATCAAATGAATTGCCCACGTTATTTATTATTCATGACAACAGAAAGTTTGTGATTATACAAATACTGTATCGTGCATTTAAATATTGCCCTTTCTATGTGTGATGCTTTCACTAATTTGAGGATAATTTGGAGATTCCTTACTATCCTTCCACTGTGTAGTAAGTACTAAAGAACAATAAACATGGTCACATGGTGGATTTCAACTCCAATCAAAATCAAAGAGATCACCGTCGATTATAGCACGGGAAAGGTAGGGTCCATGGATGATAGACTTGGAGTTGAGCACAAATAAATAATACTCACTCTTTCTACATACGTGTACGACAAACAAATCCCAAGTTGTTTGGACAACGGAGCGGAGGAGGCGGCGATGTATAAGAGGAAGTCAGCTTTTCCGTATCACAAAAACAAAGAATACCGTACATACATCTACTGGATTTAATCGACAAACATGAAGATATATTATGCAAATTGGTCATTTTCATCAGTAGTTTTAATCTACAATAAGAGGACCCACGTGAAAAACCACGACCACCGCTGAAGACCATTCGCCCACCGTCTCTTCTAGTTAGTTTTATCAAATTGCACTTGAATTACTACTATCTGGACCCACGACACATGACTCATCCGTACAAAATATCCTCATATTAATATAACTTGCCATGTCATTTGCTTATCTTCTCTCTCTCCGTCACTATACAAATGCCACCTAGATTTTATTATGGCGAATTAAAAGAATAAGGTCCCCACTTTGGCTAGTAGATAAATTCAAATCAGCAACCGTAGGATTTTGATCCAATGGGTGTGGTCGAGTGCATACAAACAAAGAGAATAGCTAGCTGGGTGGTGGCAGCAGAAAATGTCAAAAAGGGTTGGTTGGATGAGTTTTAAGTTGACGGAAGGTTTATATTGGGATTTGAAACTTCAAAGAAACAAAGGTGAACCTGGCCAATAAGACAAACCGAGGTAGAGGGGCAGGGGACCAATCACATCAAGACACGGTTGCTCCTTCCATCCATTCATCTATCAAGATGGCCCCACTACCCCCATCCCATGTCATGGTCAGGTGAGAAAATGACCGGGGTAATCTGGATAAAAATTGTTCCAAGTTAACACTTGTCTGTTGCATTCACAAGGCACAGATCCAGAGTCAGCCGCTCCAAAACTCAGCCATACTGATACCCCGGGGGGATGAACTTAACCGAAACCAGGTCCACAGTCATGTGAAACCCATCAACTTGTTTCCGTGGGTCCCACCTAACCACACACAGCCCACAACATATACATACTGTGCTTATTCCTGAATCCTGAGTCAATCAATCTTCCCATACCTAGTTACTTATTACCATCCCCACGGGACGGTACCCCACGTCCCCAGGTCTCCCTGATCCTAATCCTCCCTAACCCAATCCCAATACTACATTCACTACTACGAGTATAAAAAAAAACGAACAAAGACCAAATATCCATGAATCGAAGTGAATTAAATTATATGCCAAAGCTTCGCCAACGTCAAGCCCCTCTTTTTATATATATATATACACTTCAAATCTCCTTAGACAACGCAATTCATTCCCCCTCGCTCTGCTCTTAGTCTTAAAAAAAAAACACCCTACCTTTCTCTCTCTCTTTTTTTTCCTGTACTACTGCTACGGCCACTTTCTTGCTCTGTCTCAACTTTCAGCTAAGAAAACAAAATTAACTTACCAGAAATGGATGGAAGCTGTACAGATGAGAGTACAACAAGTGACTCCATTTCTCCGCCTAACTTCTTCCCGCCTCTGACAAAGTCGCCCGATTCACTCTGCTGCCTCGGAAGCAGAACAAGTGTGACTCTCGACTCCGAGTCCGGCGTCGAAGCTGAGTCACGAAAGCTTCCATCTTCCAAATACAAAGGAGTTGTTTCTCAGCCCAACGGTCGATGGGGTGCTCAGATTTACGAGAAACACCAACGTGTCTGGCTCGGAACATTCAACGAAGAAGATGAAGCCGCGAGAGCCTACGATATCGCCGCACAGAGGTTCCGCGGCCGTGATGCCGTGACCAACTTCAAGCACACCACCAATTCCGATCACGACGACGACATCGAAGCCGCGTTCTTGAACTCTCATTCCAAAGCAGAAATCGTGGACATGTTAAGAAAGCACACATACAACGATGAGCTTGAACAGAGCAAGCGAAACTACAACGGAAAATCTCAGAGAGCCCAAAGAGGTCATAACAATGGAGTGTTTTCCGGTTCGGACCGGAATTTCAAAGAACTCGAGCAGTTGTTTGAAAAAGCGGTGACTCCGAGCGATGTGGGTAAATTGAACCGTTTGGTGATACCAAAGCAACACGCAGAGAAACATTTTCCTTTGCAGTGTGGAAACAGCAATAGTACAAAAGGTTTGTTGTTGAATTTCGAGGATGTCACAGGGAAGGTATGGAGGTTTCGGTACTCGTATTGGACTAGTAGTCAGAGTTACGTGCTGACGAAAGGGTGGAGCCGATTCGTTAAGGAAAAGAACCTGACGGCCGGCGACATTGTTAGTTTTCAGAAATCGACCGGTCCCGTTAAGCAGCTTTATATTGATTGGGAGAGTAGAACCGGGTCGAACAAAATTTGCTGCCCGGTCCAGCCCGTTCAGACGGTTAGATTGTTTGGGGTCAACATTTTTAACGCAGCAGACGGGAGTAATACTAACAGCGGAGGCGGGTGTAATGGGAAAAGAAATAGGGAAATGGAGCTGCTGTCACTAGAGTGGAGCAAGAAACAAAGTATGATTGGAGCTTTGTAACATTAAAATTTCAACTCCTAGTCCTTGCTTTTTGTTGATGTATTTATTTTCTTTAAGTTTTCCTTTATTTGGAGGTTTTGTGAATGTTAACAGAGGGTTGTAGCTTGTAGGAGGGAGCTAGGTGTGGAAGTGGGGATAGGAGGTGGCGTAGTTGCATCAAAGCTCAAGTGTATATTACAAGACAAACAAACCCAAAAAAAAAACGAAAGGAAAAGAAAATGGAGGCTGAAGAAAGCTGAACTTAACTAAACTTCAGGAATTGATCACTGTCGATTTGTTTTGTTCCTTCTGGATGTGCTCTGCTTGCTCAATGTTTCATGTCATGTAACAAACCTAAGGTTCTGTTTTGCTTTGTGGTGCTGTTACTTTCCTCAACTATGGCCTTGTATGTATGCTTGACAAACTAAGCGTTGATGAGCTGGATTCAACGTATCGGAGGAAGCTTTTTGTCCTCGAAAGGATAAGATAACGGCAAAAAGGATATATTTAATCTTTTGGGCTAAAGAATAAAAAAATAACAATGAAAATAGAAAAGGAATAGAAAACTAAGAATTAAAATAGAAAGTGAGAATTGGATTACGAATGAAATTATCCATTATATGTATTTGGTATATTAAAAAATATTAATAGTTATGTTAATATTTGGTATTAAATATTAAAATTATAACGAGAAAATTTTTATTAATATTTAATTATTATATAATTTATTTTGTACGTAATTAATTAAAATATTTAATATTTAATATTTTATAAATAATTAATAAAAATTTAACGACATATAAATTTATTAATTTTTAAATAATTATGAATGATTTTTATGATAAGAATAAAAGTATCAATGAAAGAAAATAAAATAATTATTAAAAAACTAATATAAAAGATCGTAATATATGACTTTAATAATAATATTATGATAAAAATCCATATCTTGTTAATATTTTGATAATATTCTAATAATATATTTTATCTTATTTTTGTTCCCAACTTATACCCATATTTCCGTGGGAAAAAAAAGTTCAGGACTGTTTAGGATTCATTCTAGTTTTGTCACTTTTATTCTATCTATTACAAGTAACCAAATAATTAAAAATTAGGGAATAAAGGTTCCATTCCCATTCCCACCACTTTATTACTGGTTAGCCTCCCTTCTTCACCTCCACCTATCACTGCCGTCACAATCTGTGATAATGCAAATTATTTTGCTTCTTTTTGCTTAGACTTTGTTAGTTTATCAGTTTTTTCAAAAGCGATGTCATAAAATGGAGGAATATTGTGTAAGCTGGGGAGAGGGAGTTGCAGCAAAAGTTGTGTGACTTGAAGATTCATTCAGTTCTTGTACTTTGAATTTCTCTTATCATCTTTTGTGAGGTAACTATTTATTACAATGACTATTGATTGATGTGAGGTTTTCAGGTCATATATGCTTCATTCTCAACCACTATTACCAGCTCCTAATTCAAATTACTTGCTGAAGTTTTTAAGAATTCAGTTTCTTTTGACTAATCGTGAGCCAAACTTCTACAATTTGGATACTTATCTTGCATAATTATGGGTCTAGTTGATGTGATGAATATGAAACGTACAAATCCTTATGATTTAGACTATAATGAATATTAGATTGGCTTATGAAGAGCATCATGATCAGCTTTTTAGTACATACATGTATTGATTTTCATTGTAGCCATCTTTAGGATTAAGAGAACATGATAATGATCTATTGAACTAAGAAACTTTGCACATGAGCTCCAGATATGAACCATTCTCAATTTTTCTATCATGTGACACTTACAGTTTTATCACCACTCAAGCATTTTTCTATGTTCGGCTAATGTCCTTGTGGGGGTTTCTATCCACAAATTTCAAGGTTAAGGCCATTTTTTGATCCAACATATTCTTAGGTTGGACTATTGTGTATTGGAATTGGAAACTGATGTAAGATTTTGAATTCCAAGCATTACTAGTATTAGCACGACCATTATGTGATGGGCTTCATTGCAATTTTATAATGGTTAATATAATCCTATTCTGATTTTTTTATGAACGAGCACAAATTGCAGAATCTCGGATCAAATCCACTTTATATTGGTTTCAACCTGAGTTATGTTACATCCTAAAAGTTATTGCCTTTTTCTTCTTTTCTCGTCAACTTTCTAAAGGATCTTTTGCATGACATGGTTTTTTTTTATACATCCATTTCTATTTTTGGCAGGTGTAATTAACAAGCATGCATTCTTTATATATGCCATAAATGGTTGCCAACTAATATCAACACATCATAAATAACTAATTGAAGTTGACAAGTGTTTCTAGTAACCTTCAATGGCGGGCATGATATCGAAGGGACTTGCCTGATTCTATTTTGAAAAGTTAGGGTTAACATTAACCTAATTGGTAAACTTAGGATTTATATTTATCTTATCTTGGATAAATTATGATTTATATTCATCACCTAGCAAAGATTATTTTATATTTGGCATTAATATTTTCTTCATAGGCAAATTTATATTATGTTGTCTTTAGTATGCAGATGGAATTATCATCATCAACTAATACAATGGTAAGTTCAAATTTAGGAAATGTGGTTTGCTATTGTGGGTTAAAGGCTCCATTAAGGACTTCATAGAGTGATCATAATCTTAGTTGGTGATTTTATGGATGCCTCAATTATCTCGTGAGAATTTCTTGTTATTTGATAAAAAACTTAGGCCAAAAGAGCTAATTAGCCCCTGACGTTTGCATGGATGTACAAACTAGTTCCTAATGTTTCACTGTGTTTAAATTGAACTCAATTGTTTATAAAACGTTCAAAATAAAACTTAACACTTAGAAAATGTTCAAATTGAACCCTGAGTACTAACGGTGTTATGGTACTGTCAGTTATTTGCTGACGTGACAAAATTTTAATGAGGTAGATTTTTAAAAAATGTTTCTAATTATGGGACCCACCTAGGTGACCCCACCTACAACTTTAATTGTTGGGACTCGATTTCGAAGTAGGACCCCAACCGGAAAAAGATGGAAAACGGAAACGGAAACAAAAAGAAATCAAAAAATCAGCGGAACGGATCGGAAATCAATTAGCGGAAGTATCGAAAATGAATCAAAAGTCGAAACGGAAATAAAAC
>JANKOD010000003.1:14699764-14715921 GCA_026284645.1 Erythroxylum acuminatum | reverse complement strand
CAAGAATTGTAGTTGTGTTGTTGGAAAACTCCGAAGTATTGCTTGACTAAATCAAATTTCCATTTCTATCTCTGAGCAACAAGTTTTCATCTTCAGTAATTATCAAGGTCCCATTCCTATCAAAAATTGATTAATCTCTATTTGTAACCTAGATGATGCCCATATTTGAATATTGTGATACCAAATACCAAATATCTTGAATTAGAAATTTTTAAGGTTAAAAAATCCTAGTTTATAACTTTCAACAATTAATATAAAAGTTTTACCAATTTTAACAAATTGGCCTTATGTAATCAAGTTATGTGCAAGACAAAATAGAACTAGAGAAAATAGGGAACAAAAGAAAGATCGAGAGTGTTTAGGTTTTAGGGATTTTTGAAGATAGTGTGGGGAGCTATCAAGTTGGAATATGAGCTTATCTGATATGCCACGTGTTCTAAATAATAGGGTTATTATATCTAATTAACAAAAACTAATAGATTGACTCTTTTAGTTGAAAATTATTCGATTTAAAAACATTAGGGGGTGAATTAGTACTAGAGATAATGGTAGGAACCTTCTTTGACTTTTGGTCAAACATTGGGGGCTTATAAGACCTTTTGCCTAATAAGAACCTAAATAAAGTTTCTTCAATCCATTCTTAATTACTTTTATTTGTTTGAATGTGTCACTCTAATCAACGGTCTCCTCAAACTAACTTGAAATTAATAATTTGTGCTTGGGGTTAGCATGATGATTTGGATATAGTGGGGTGGGTCCATAAAGTGTATGAAAATAGTATGAGATAGCTTGATATGATAGTATTACCTCAAACTTAAACCGAAAAGCTTATATGATTACATAAGGTGGTATACTTTTCTTTTGGACACTTATCGAAAAACAATGGTAAATATCTTTATTTTTCTTAAAATAGCTACAAAGACTACTAAAAGTCATTTACCAGTGGAGTTATTCATAATCTAATTTAAATTTCATTAATAATGTTAACATTTTATTTGTATTGGATAGTGATATTAAGTGATTTTCATTTGCTTGAATTCTTTAAGTATGAGTCTTACCTCTTATAAGTTAAAATAGGTTTGATGTGATGAATTAGGGCATGATTTGGGTCTTGCTTGTGAGCATTTTATCAATAAACCTACAAAATTAATGTCAGAATATTTAATGTCATTTATCTTTCGAATAATTAAGTTAGTAAAATTAGATATAAAAATGTAATATATAAAAGGAGAGTGTGAAAATGACCTCATTCCTGGACTATTAATTATTTATACAATAACTTGATGATACATAAATGATGACATATGTCTCCAATTATGTAATAATGGGGTTCTTAGCTTGTTGGGTAATCCACTTGGGTTTAGATTTATACGTGGCAAGACTTGTTGTGTAGGATTTTAAATGGATTGCATAATATGATCACCTTTACATCAAGTATGAGATTATAAAAGGATCATAGGATATGGTCACATTCACATCATTTCTATAATAAAGGATTTGAACTAAATGCCTTAGGAATAGATAACTAATTCATATGTAATGCATTCTTTAAGTCATATTTAATGTGAAAAATATTTTTTAGATTACAAGCTTTTAGTGGAAAAATGAGATCTTAAATTGTCAACACAATTTGTGTGCTATCTTATACATTGAGGTATATTTGTTACATACTCACTTTCTATAAATACCAAATGTCTTTCATTTCTGTTGACTTACCTTTTTTTTGTTTTAAGATGTAACTAAGATTTCTTGTAATTTAGTCAAAAGAGTTGACCTTCAATGCATGCTTGTCATCTTTACATAGCCTTTTTTATTTTCAAAAGATAATGTTTGCACCTAGTGGTTCATAAAGTGGTGACATATCTAGTGATAGGTGCAGGAGTGAATCTAAAACTAAGTTAAAGGTAATACAATGGCCTATAGATATAGATAAATGGCCAATGACTTTTGAGTAAGGACTCTGAGGCTAAAAAGTACGGGTTTAAGTTTAAGGTGAACCTTAATGATATCAAATTATAGAATAATATCGCTTTTCCATTAATGACTAAAAGACCACAAACCTACTAGAGAATGTGTTTTTCCAGGCATAAAGAGATAGATGCTTAGCAGGAAAAACTTAATTATAGCTTGAGGTTGCCACTTAATGATTTATGTATCGAGTAGTTAAGAGATACAAGTTTGACGTTGGGGTCAATAGCATCATCATTCCTGGTATTTAATATTAGGCTTCCTGTTAGTACACCATCTTAGAATTGAATAAGGCCTATTGAAAGCTTTTCAGGTGGTACAATTTAAATTCTAGACATATCATAAGAACTAAAGTATAAAAGCCTTATAAGAGAACACATGATCAAAAAAAGAAGTTTTTAGTCTTTTATTCAAAAAATGGTAAGGAATGTGTTTTTGTCTTATGTAGAGAGATCCTAATATATAATTTAATGATAGGCATAAGTTTAAATTCTTTACAAAAGAAAAGTCTTTGGTCGATCAAGGTAAGTCTTTTTCTTGAGGAGACATTACTAAAGAGTTATTGCTAGAGGTTAGTGTTTATAATGGACATATTCATATGTTCTCATAACTTTCTTAAGAATTGTCAATCTACAATGCTTATATACCAATAAATTTTTTTTGGTTAGAAAATGAATTTAACTCATATATTTTTTAAATCATATATTTCAATTGGAGAGTGGTATAAGATGAGACAGTTGGTGAATGATACCTTATTCTCAGAAAATTTGCATTGCAAGCATAGTTCACTAAAGGTCTATCTAACTTTTTCCTTATCAACCATTTTCCATTTTGGTTATTGCTCTTGGTGAATAAATTTATCTAGAAGCTCAAGTCCATAAGGCCTAGATCACTGATGCTTTTCCTAAAGTCCTTATTGTGGTTCCTTGGATTGTGTTTACCCTCCTAGATTTTGAGGAGAATAAGGTGTTAAAGTCCCTTAGTATAATCCATATCCAGACTTCCATTCCCCTTTAAAATTAATTTGTGATAAAGAATATCTAGAATTCCAAGTTAGTTGTACAAATAAAGGTAATAAAAATCTTTGTAGGATTAGGCAAAAGAAGATGTGAAAGTCACAAATTGGTCTTAGGAGACCAGTTAAGTAATTTTAACTTTGGTGGACTCATAGGCCACTATAATGCAGCTATTAAAATGAGTTGGTGGTTAGATGTAGGTTTGAAATTTTTCCCAAGCCTAGTTTGACCTAACATAAAGTTAACAGATCTAGCCTAACTTGACCAAGTATTGAATCAAGCTTGAGTTATTTTTAATTTTAAACCTTAAGTCAAGCTTAGGCTCAGGGCTACTGGTTTGGCCTAGCCCAAATTTTGAACCATCTCTTCAACTTTTATATGAAACAACATCATTGTATGCAAACCAAAATGACCTCATTTTGTAGAACATTATTGGTGCATTACTATGGCATAATTGAAAAAAAATTGACCTACTCCCAACCCTCGCTGAGAAGAGAGCTTTTAAGTCTACTCTAACCTTCATCATCTAACACTTTGCTCAATAACTTCGAGGCCTTTAAATGCTCCTCTTTATCTGCTCCTAATCCACCAGCTAAATCTCAAAAGGAAAGTGGAATTGTCAAATTGGGTATAAATAATGGTACCCACTTTGCACTTTTGATTACGATTGTTACTTCTAATTAGAAATTCATAAGGTAATTAATTGCTTCTATTTCTCTTTTTTTGTTTCTAATAAAACAAAATTATAACTTCTTAGGTGTAATCATATCAAAGACTTGGTGGGAAGGTTTTAAATTTAAAATATAAATATGGTCTTGTACAAATGATGGCATGACAATAAGAAATCCATTATGTTCATGTCAAAGTTGTGGTTACCTGTTTGTATATAAGAAAGAAGCTTGTTTGTGCCACAAGTTTCTCATGTTAAACTTAAACATTAAAACTTATTTAATTTATAAAATTCACAACCGTGGCTTATATCTTTATAATTATTTTTATTCTACCTCACTATTAGGAGATTTGTACATTGTAATAACTAATCTTACTGCTTGGAACATTAGTTTATCATATTTTGAGCTTAATACTAAAATTTTTATGTTGGATTTCCAAAGAAAACTATATATCTCCGTTTATTATAGCATAACTTAGTATTAGATAATAAACTTGTATGCTTATGGAACATAAGTACTTTAAATACATATATTTACAATATTGCATGACTCTTATAGTTTGGTTTTTAAAAAGAATTGTTTTATTTTCTAATGCATAATGGCTTGGACTCTACAATTTATTTTTAGTCTCCCTTTAAAGTGGAGATTATGGATTAGGATAATATGCCACATTCTTATGAAATACGACATCTAAGGTAACATAAATCTAGTCTCCCTATTTTCCCTATAGGGTTAATCTTTCTATGCCCCTTTTGTATTCTAAAAAGTGTAAATGCTCATTGAATTTAGTATATGTACATGTTAAATATTCTTTAAAGTATATGTATTCATGTAAATGTCCATGAATAACTTATATGATCATATATGTTAATTATTTCAGATGAACAAATATATTCCTTCAATGGAGAGTTATAAGTGATGTTTAGAATCACTTCAATAAGACAATATAAGTGATGTTTTGAAAATAAAATGATTTTGATAATAGTGTTGTGATAGTTGTCACATAGCCAAACTTAAGAATTAATATTATTCTTTCATGTTTTGAATGAACCAAGCATCATTTTACTGCTAGACTCAGATAAGCGAATAGTGATTAATAATTAAAAAAGGTAATAGTTTAAAGAGAAATTAATTTTAAAAAATTAAGCAAATACATTTTCATTAATTTTTTTCAAAAGCAAGACATTGGACTTAGCAAAATTAATTTAATAAAAAATGAATATGGATTCTTTATTAAAATTGAGATGATTTGACAAAAACGAGCAATTTAGAGCTTTCAAGACTATATATACTTAAGGCCTATATTATTAGGCTTCTTTAGAAAAATGAATAAGTTACAAAACACTTATATATATATATATATGTATATATATATGTATATATATATATATATAACGACATATATTAACTTTTTTTTTTATGAAAATGAGTTTTAGGATAACAAAGTATGTTATACAAGTTTTAATCAATCTTTTTTATTTTATTTTAACAAGCATATTTACTAATTGATACAATGTATTTTTATTATACATTTAAATTTTACAAGGAAAATTTTATTAATATATTTAAAATAATCAATGATGATATTTGTATTATTTATAGATTATTTTTAAAAAGTAATATTTGTGCAACATATTATTTTTAGTTTCAATTATTTGAAGTTTAGATGAATTCTTTTATTAAAAATTATTTAATTTTAAATTAATAAAATAATATAAAATTAAAAAAGACATGGTCTAAGCCCATTCGAATTTGGGTCTGGGCTGCATATTTCAAAACTGATCAAGCCTCTAGCTAGGCCTGAGCTTGATTAATAATTTTTAAAAATAATGATCCATACTTTCTTCAAAAACCAAAGCCTTTTATTATAAGAATTTAATTTCATTTTAGTTTCTAAGAGGCTTATTATAAATGGTTTCCCAATGCTCAAGAAGTCATAAAGCACTTGCTGTTTTTTAGGACAATTTAGCTCTCTTATGTTCTATGCGATAATAAAAATTGGAGGGGGTTTTGCCTACTAATCGAGGCCCTTGCTTTTGCTTTCCTTTCCGACTTCTCTCTTTTGGCTTAAGTGAATTTTGTCTCACTTTGTATAGCATTAGTTAAGAACGTGTTATTATAAGGGGATTCCTATAAGAATCGTGTCATTTGAGCAATTTCTTGAGTCATCTCTTTCTCCTGAGTGAAACTAGTATGTGAATTCTCTCTGATTGTTTCCTTACCTATTCTTCTCCTTAAAGGGTTATGTTCTGTATTGTTTGATAAGAATCTTGGTGTTGTGCTTGGCACTGGTTATGATACAGTTCTTTCATCTCCACTCCTTATAATTTCTCCAAGTACTGAGAGTGGTTAAGCCTCTGAAGAAGCAGTAATTTCAACAATTCCCGCTTGTTCCTTAACTTCAACTCCTATGAGCTACTCATAATCTACTCTTTGAATTATTCTACCAGTTGATTTCTGTTACTTCTTTTATTGTGCCAAAGTTAGTTCATATTTAACTTACCATTAACATGACCCTCATCATCTTATCATCCTCATTAAGGTTCAGGATAGGAATTGAATTGGGAAGCTCCTAGTCTATCCTCACCTCCACATACACCTTAGAATATCCTAAATGTTTCATTCCTATAGTAGTTTCATCTAAGCACAGAGGCTTTCCTATAAAGTAGGCCATGTAACTCAAACTCATTTTTAGCCAATATTCCTATAGAATATTATAAAAATTAATATAGATTGTGACATATTCTATGCTTATCCTTTTCATATCTTAGCCAAGTATCCATTTTTAGAGAAATATAGGCTTGTTGTTTATTTATTAAGGACCCAACTATAGCACCTTACTTATCCCTTGTTTAAAGTTGAACCTGAATATAAATAGACCATGTTTGTTGATCAAAACTTCCTCCAATTATGTTCGCTCCCAATTCTTCAAATTCTTATAGAATATTGATAGAAAAATTGGTCTTTTGTTAATAGAAAATCTAATTAAAGAGTTGGACTATTTCAATGCTCCTACCTTGAGTACTTCCAATGATGGAGTAATTATATTACCTTCTTCATATTGAGTTAGAGGAATGTAGAATAATTTCACCTAAGGGGTCCTCTACTAATTGACACTAAATGTTTCTTGCCATTATAAGCTGGAGACCTATGAGAGTTATCCCGTATATAAAGTTTAGTGAGGAGTGATGACTATCAGGCAAAGGATTTATAGGTTAAACAAGGCTAAAAATTGCTTAGTTTGGTGAAAGAGATGGAAAGGATTATGCTAAGGTCATCTTTAGAGGGGCTTCTAAAACTAGGAGAAGCCATAGCAGAAATAGTAAAAAATAGTTTTACTAGGTGCCAAAAAGGTCGAATAAAAAGATCAATTATGAAAGAAGGGAAATGAACTACATTAGGAGCAAGAAAAATCAAAGAGATTAAATGACCATGGGAAAAACCTGAGAAGAGGAAGAAAGAGGAGGAGAGTAGAGGAAAAAGGATTGAGAATAGAACAAGAAAATTAATTAGAAGAAACGAGAGTAATAAGAAGGAGAGATGGTGAAATAGGCTTTGATATGGTTTTATGCTTTCATTGATTGTTAACTTGTTTCTTGTCTAACCCAAATCTTTGTTCACATTTTTAGTAGACATGCACATGAGTTAAGTTGAATTGAATTTAAATAAAGTTCAATAAAAAAACTTAAAAATTTATATCAATATTTAACATGATCCAAAAATGGATATCATTTTTAAATTTAAATTTGATTTATTATATATTTTTTAAATTTAGGTCCATCCTAAAAACACATATTTTTCAACCTTTTATTATATAAAATAAATTTATTTATTTTGAAATAAAATATAATATCATATAATCATATATGCAAAATATTAATCATAATTCGTAAAAATAAAGTACATTCGTAATTATTAAAATTCAAAATTTGAGAAGATCTAAATAACACGTTAATATATATGAATATTGGGTTAGACTCAACTTTTTAAATGTTTTATAAAATTCAAACTTGGAGCTTAATATTTTTCTTACTTTTAAAATTCAAACTTAATTCATAAAATGATTTCCAAAATTCAAGCCCTTTAATTTTTAAGTTTATTATTTTAGATTAAATGAGGTGGATCTAATTATAGGATTAGCACAATATTTGATCAAATGCATCACATTCATTGTGTAATTAAGAGTCCAACTTGATGAATGCCAACAGATTTGGTGTTCAACAAAACAATAACATAGAGTCAAATCTCATTTTTACCGTAAAAATTATGAGGAAATTTTATATATGATCATTATTCTGAATAATGGTATTTACTAACTTTGATATAAATGATAATTGGTAAATTTAAAATATTTTTTAAGTAATTGGGTTTTATTCCACTATAAAAGTAAATATGGCAAATGATGTCATTTTAATTAGTTACGGTATTTGGACCCCTATTTTGAGAGAATAGATCATTTGTTTCGATTAAGGTGTTTCTATCATGTTTTATTAAATTTTTTTCACACATTTATATGAGCTTTATATAAATACGTAACACGTAAATATATGGATGAGATTTAATAGAATAAGGTTGGAATATTGGGAAGAGTTTCTTGTACTATCTTGAAGAGTCCAAACAAATCTCGTGCAATCAATGTCACTACTCGTGTAAAATACAGGAAACAGTTGAAAGGATTATATATAACAGGACATGATCCACAACCGACATGCAAAATAAGAAAGGTGTAGTTAGAGGTGTCTCACGACCAGCATGAGGTTTGAACAAAAGTTAATTAAATTAGTATTAAAATTGTTTATAAATTTTTAAACAAAATTATATATAAAATTTTAGTTACCTTAACCAATTCATATAAATTTATGGTTTGGATTGACAGTTCAATTTAGTCTTCATAAAATTAATTTTAAAAAATTTAAAATGAATATTAATAAAAAACAAATTCAAATTTTACATATTAAAATAATTGAAATTTTGACCAGGGAATAGAAATAATTACGAAATAAATATATAAAGAATTAGTAAATATTTTATAAAAATTTAACAAGGAAAGCTTTTACAGATATACACACACACTTGGGATGTTTAACAAATTCAAAGTTATTAACTACTTTGTTATATGGTGCATATTATTCCAATTATATTGTATGGGATTGTAAATGTGTTGCATAAACTTATATATACATAACGTAACTTATACTTTTTATTAATTACAAGCCAATAATCCAATGATTTTAGAAATTTAACTTAGGCACTTTGGACATTTGAGCAGCTTCTGCTTAGCGCTAAGTGTGGTTTAATTAGAATTAGATGCCGTGGATATTACATTTTAGCTCATCTAGTTAGTTTCCTTCGTATCCATAAATACCCCGTTGGTCATCCATATCTAATTGTACTAGAACTGTCGTACATCAAAGTTGGCTGTCCTATCCTGGGACCTGTGAGGTGCCTATAAATCAGTGAGGGGATTAGTTACTGGGTCCGTCGGTAGATACTCTGGTCTAAAAAAAAGGAAGTTGTCTCATTTTGATTTAATTTGACAATCATATTTCTCGTTGTCTACTTAGTTTGACAACCATGCATGACTTCCAGGATAAGACCTGGCTGCATCAAGCCATGGCCAACTAACAGCAACTGGCTGGCATTTTAATGGCAACATAGCTAAGCAAGTGCAGCTAATTTTGTTATCCATGATTTGTGAATGAAAGCAGAGACTTTGTAAAAATTGAGATGCGAACAAAGGAGATAAAAGCCTGGATAAAAGATTGGAAGATGATTACAAATTATGATGGCTGAAATTGGTAAGTATCAGATGGGCTGAAAATTTATACTAGTATAGCTTTGTAGTTGGTGTGAAAAGCGGGAAAGGCACTTCTTTGGGTGAAACCCCAAAAACAGTAAAAATGCAGTGGTCCCTTAAAGCTCCTCGTCGCTTTCTTTCACTCACTCGTCTCTGACATATAGGGCTCGATCAAAGTGTTTGTAGTGGTAGTCGAAGCTCAGAGACAATGACCCATCTCTCTCTTTCTCGGAGTGATATATATGTAAATTTTTGATAAAGAGAGATTTCAGAGAGTACATGATGTCCATGGCCAAATGCAAAGCTATGAACAGTAGAATCTGTGACTCTGCTGTGCATGTCTGCGTGTCTGCTTTTATCAGCAGTCACTGCTGAATTTACTTACTCCACCACCTCCTCACCCGCACATTTATTAACCGCATGAAAAGTTTCAAAAGAGAGATTCTTTAATTAGACAATCAAACTAGCACTTCCAACATTAAATACTATAATGCATAGAAAACTTGGATTTCACTGTACTCCTTGTCTTCATCCTCTCGTACTCCACTCTCTCTCATACATATTATAGACATGCATTAATTAACTAGAAGAATACAGTACCATGACCATCACAATTGTCATTTTTGTTCCAACTATTATCATAATCATCGTATTCTTCTTTTTCAACTTCACATATCTCGATTGTACGAGGAGCATGGCCATCTCCAAATGCACGAACATGATCCTTTAGAGATCTCTTATGTTTAAAATCAGATCCACAAATGCAAAACCAAAGCTTACCACAATTTTTCTCGTGTGTTCTCCAATCACCTCGAACTGCAAATGGCTTCCCACATCTTCTACATTCAAATGGTTTCACTCCGTGCTTTCTCTTGTAATGTGTCTGTAGGGTCCTGAAATCCTTCAATGGCTTCGATCCTGGGTGCTCTATGTTGTTTTTGCAGCCCTTAGCGCAGCAATAGCAAGGCAATCTTAGCAAAGAAGATGCTGGTTTTGTTCCTCTTAGCGACTCCGGTCCCTTTCGATATTGTGAACCATGTCCCCACATATGCATCTAGAGTTCCAGTAACAACATAAAAGGCGGATAATAAGAATTAACAAAAAAAAAGTGTACTTACAAACATCAAACTAAAAACATACAGAAGTCCTAACTTATTACCCAAAAAATATAAATATAGAAGATTACAGACTCGGGTGCTTTTTAACAATGAAGATATATGTGTGTTTCCAGGGTTGGAAGACGTTATGATAGTGCGTTAAAAAGGTAGAATTCTCAAAATGAAAGAGGTCGATGATAATCATTGAGAGACCTGCATGTTGTTGTATCTATTGAAAGTCTTGTTGCAGACAGTGCAAGGAAACTGTGTCGGGCAGACAAGTATTTGTGCGGGGGAAGGAATCCAGTACTGTCCTTTAGCCAGCTGAGGATCAATGTGATTGTGGTTGCTAGTGGTAGCTCCAGGTTCTGAAGGACGGAGATGAAGAGCAATAGTTGCACCATTCCCTTTAACAGGGTCTTTGTGAACATCATTCGGAAGCTGGTTCGAGGAGAGATGATGATAAGTAGAGATTGTATTGCTGTATTGTCCAGGAGGGCCTAGAGAAAGAAAGAGGGAATCTTCATACTCTTGCTCATGATCGCCTTCTAAAAAGGCACTTCCGCCGGAGGACATGCAAGAAGAGGAATGAGCTTGCATGATTGTTATGCAAGATTGCAGGCAGGCAGGCAAGCTGGAGAGACACAGAGATATGGTCTCTCAGATTTGTAGGAGAAAACAAGAAAGACAAGTATAGATCAATATCTGCAGGTTTAGGTGTTGTCCATTGGAGACCAGTATTGCTACAAGGTGCTTGTTTTAAACTAATTTTCTTGAAAAAAATTGGGCTTCTGGAAAGAAAGTGATGTGTAGAACCTAGGCTTACGTGTTTGGATTGGAATGGCAAATGGAGACCACCAAGAACCGTGAATGGAGAAGGGAGAGGGAAAATCATAAAACCTAACGCTTGCACTAATTCACCGACATAAACATACTCTCACTGTCGATCCCAATGCGTGCTCGATTTTCGAGGTCTTTCTAATGACTTACTATCCCCTCTGCCTCTATGCCATCGCTTTTGAGTCTACTTCTGCGCTTATTAACACACATATCTCTGCTCTCTCTCTTTCTGTCCATCAACAATGGAAAAGTGAAGTGGAAACAACGTTAACTGTAGAAGAGAAGGCGGAAGCGTGACTCTCTCGCTCTACTTTTGTTACTCCAGAGAGGTTGACAGGGACAGCTTGTTGACATGGAGATGGGAAATGTTAAAGGAGTAACAAATTTCCATGCAATTGAGGAGAGCAAGCAAACCGTATTAACCCATTACAAGTACGATAAGAGTCATTTTCCGATGGTTGTCGTCGTCAGTGTCCGCCAATTTGACGAACAGTTTCGAGCCAGACTTGTCAATGACAAGCAATGGGCTAAGCTTACAATAAAAGAATGTCCCTGTCAGGGTAACATGATCCCGATTTTCGCTCAAGTGCTTCAACCCTTAACCATAAGAGCATATTATTTGTGCCATCTAGTTAAATATGTAGGACGAGTGTTGAGCTTTTTCGTATGGTGTATTAATCCTGGGCTTATTTTAAAGAGTGGGATGTTAGAGTATTGCTGATTACCTTTTTATGATAATCGTATAAACCAACCGTAGCAAGAGATCATGTTTGGACTAACGTTAAATTGGTGATCGGCGGACAAATATGATTAGACATGACAGCAAATCTGAATTCCACGGGGAGATTGTACCAAAACCATCACATCAATATTGTGATTTGCATTAGCAAACCCCTGCACTCTTAATCCACCAAAAGCTCTATCGAGAGGTCCAAGTTTCGAGCCGAGGTTGTTATGAATAACAGAGGTTTTAGAAGGTTTAAATTAGACCCCTATCTGCTTCCACCATCCATTTGGTTTATAAGATTACAAACTAAAACAACATATTCTATATGCATGAAGTATTGACATAAGGTTAGTACATCTTTAATGTCCTCTAAAAGACACTTTCTTTTTATTACTTCAAATATTAAAAGACAATTCTCCGGATCTCACTTCATTGCGACGACGACGACGACGACGACGACGATGATTAAAAGATACTTTCTTTTTTTGGTAAGTGAAAAGGCACTTTCTTTTTATTACTTCAAATTTTTTTATTGGCATTGAAAGGGAAATAGTTTTATTTATGTAACAAAAATAACATTGTTACATAAATAAACAATGTTTTTTTATTCCAAGAAAAATAACATTGTTTCCTTATTGAATATCTTGTCTTCTCGCAACCTAATGATCTCTACGTGTATCTCTCATCTCTATTGTAGCATCATCCAACCTTCAAACCTATAAAAGATAATTTTAATGACTCTTCTTTAATAGGTGAACAATAATTGAAAATAGTCATAACCCACGAATAAAGTTTCAACTTTTGCCTGAAAGAATCTTTAAGAATATTCTCCAATAATTTTATTGGTTGTTATATTTTAAGAACAAAGTTTTATCTAAATTACTTAGTATAAGAAATACAATGAGACGGGGGAGATTGCATCAAACCTCTTAAGTTGAAAGTAAAATCTATTTTAGTAGCAATAGTTTTGAAGTTTCTCTTGCACAATAACTTAAAGAAAATAAAAATAGAATATTTTACCTTTTATTTTTAGGTCTAATCTGATCCGATTAGGTTTTGAGACTAGATAAGTCCGATCAAGCTCAAATTCTAGCTTAGATCGCAAATTTTGAGTCCAATCAAGCCTCAAGCTGCACCTAAACCTATTCTAACCTATTAGCAAACTTAGTTGTGTATGAAATATGTATAAGAAGGATTCTACTATAGAGTTATAAGCATATGAATAAAGGAAATAATCAAAAGATTATTTACAATTAGTTGCCCAAACATTCTACATTGATTATTGAAACATCACACATTAATTGTCTAATATTTTACGTAATATTATTTCATTATTATGCAATCAATAATATTTTAATAATATCATACTATAGTGATTAACACCTTCCCTCAAACTCAAGATGGTGAAATGAAGCCAAGTTTGTTGACAATTTTGTTGAATTGAGTTCGCAATTGACCTTTTGTGAAGATGTTAGTTGCCAAATCATAGGATGATACAGAAATAAGAGAGATAATTTCTTACTGAAGATAACGACGAATAAAATGATAGTAACTCTCAATATATTAGTTCACTCATGAAATATGTCAATATAATCAATTCAGATAAGTAGTTGTGACAGACAAACCTTTAATTCTTATATCCTATAATAGCCACCATAATAATATGAGTTAATAAGTAGTATTAGTAAGAGCTCAGTATTCAACTTCAGTATTGGAGCAAGATATAATTGTTCATTTTTTGCTTCTTCATATGATAAGAGAATCATTATATAAGAATCAAAACTCAAGAGTAGAGTGTTATTCAATAGGATCTCTAGTTCAATCAGCATTAAAATATGTGAGGGAGAAGGATTATGAAAATAAGGTATGGTATCTTTAATATAGTACAGAATATGAAGTGCTACAATATAATGAGCAATTGGAGAAGTTGTCAAAAACAAACTCCCTACTATAAGGTATATCAAACTCCCTACTAGTTTTTAATACAAGGTAGGATCATCTAGAGGTTTTTCATAAGTTGGTGAAACATGAACATTGCCATTAATTAGGGTGGAAGCAATTTTGTTGTCTCTTATTGCATAAGATAAGAGATTAATAACATAATTTGTTTAAGAGAGATAGTAGCATGAATTATCATGATGAATTTATAATCCAAGAAAATATGCTAGATGTTTGAGATCTTTCATTTCAAAGTGTTGACTCAGGTACTTTTCAATTTTGTAACACCACTAAGTTCATTGTCAATAATGATCATATAACCTATCTATAGTACTAAGTGACATATGAAAAATTATGTGACATAAATAAAGAAAAATGATGTGTTTTAATGATATAATGTGTCACAATAAAGTTGCTAGAGACAGTTATCTCATGAGAGCACATTGGTAGGAATTTCTAACTCTTCATGTTGGGCTCCGATTTGCATTAAGCATGTTTTATTTATTTATTTTGAGGTTTAGATTAATAAGTCCTTTTTGTTAGAATAATTTGGGATTTTAGTGCTTAAGTAAGAATTATTAATTGAAGGAATTTAGTTAAATTAGAATTTAATTTAATGGTGCTAGACTTGAAAAGAATAATAATGGTGTTGAGTAAATTAGGAAGTATATGGTTTTAAGGCTTAAAGTAATAAAGTGGGCTTTTAGCCTTTGAACTATCTTTGAAATGAATGAAGAAGAAAGGAATAATTTGAGCTAGGGTCCATTTGACATAAGGAAGCTTGTAAAGGAAGCTTAAGATTTCTAAAGGAAAAGAAGATTGAAGTGTTGTCGTATGGTAAGGTGGGGGACGATTTTGCCTTAGGTTTTAAAAGGTTTAAAATCAAGTTTTTCCTAAATATTAAGTGTAGTCGTTTAGGCTTAGGGTTTGTAAGTTTAAAACCCATTTGTAAGCCTTTGAAAGAGAAGTTTACGACATTTCAAAGAAGAGAAATAGAATAGGGAGTTTCGGCCAAGCTAGAAGAAGAAGAAGAAGAGAAGGTTAGGCTAGGAAGAGTTTAAGCTTCCATTAGAAGAAAAAAATCAGATTCGTGGGTCACTCCAAAGGTAAGGAAAATTCGAAATTCATGGTTGATTTGTTAGAGTTTTATCTTTCATGTTTCAAGGATGGTTGGAAGAGTTTCTAGAGAGAGAATAAGAAAAGAAAGAGTTATCCTCCATTAGAGTCAAGAAGAAGGATTTCGTGGGTGTCATAGAAGGTGAGAGATTTCGAAATTTCTTGGTGTTTTTGTTTGGGTTTCTCTTTTCTTGGTTAATAATGGTGGTTTGAAGAGTGTTGGTGGAAGAAAAAGGAAAGAAGAAGAGTTATTGGAGGCTTGGAAAAAAATCAGCATGCGTGGATGGCCCTAGGGTTTAGGATTTTCGAAAATAATGGATTAAATTGAGAGAGGTTATAGTTGGTATAGCTTAGGAAAGGTATAGGAAAGGTTAGGTTAGGTTAAAGTCAAGTTTTTATATTCTTGGAAAAATTCCAGCATTTGATCTTTTATTAATTAGACTTGTTATGCTTTGATTAAGGTCATTTAAGGCGTTTGGAGATTGAGGAGGGTCAAGATAATCAATTGGGACAAGATAACCAAGTACCGAACCAAAGAAGTCAAGGTGGGTAACTTTTTAATAATTGAGTAATAAGCTACTTAAATATCTCTTAAATGTTTTCCTATGATTTTCAAAGTTTGAATGAAGTAGTATTTGTGATAGTTTAAATATGTATTATGTGCCTTTTTATGTAAATACATTGTGTAAATATTTGTAAATTGTTTGTCAAGATTATGTGAAGGTGAATTGTTGTAATGGCCATTTGTGGCAAATCTTTATGAATAGTGTAATGTTTGGAAAATTGATTGAAAGTGAAAAGATTTGAGTATGTGATTTTGGATGAATGCCTAATGTGAAATTGCATGATTACTTGGGTTTGTAGTGATCCCCTCTGTTAGCAAGTGCGCACTTGTCTGTTATAGGCTTCTCCCGCCTGCCCGCTAGTGGCACAGGAGTTCCGAAATCGGACTCCCCTCTGTTCACGGCTACACATGGTCGCTTGTCG
>JANKOD010000003.1:14650012-14664249 GCA_026284645.1 Erythroxylum acuminatum | reverse complement strand
TCTCTCCAAAAATTCTGCCTACCTTCTCCCTTCTTCTATTCCCCCCTTTATAACCTCCCTAGGTACATACGGTTATAACTAACTCCTTCTAGAATTTCTCTCTCCTGAAGATCCTAACACGATGCCAAAGTGTTCATGTAATTAGTGTACGTGTGGAACTGGAAAGAAAATGGAGGAGATCAATTCAAGTCAAAAGCTGACACAATTTCTAATGGGGTTGAATGAAAGTTACAACCAGGTTAAAAATCAAAATTTGGTAATGGATCCATTACCAACTATTGACAAAGCATATTCAATTATTTTGATAGTGGAGAGACAGAAGGAAATTCATCTAGCGATAGTTAAACCCATAACAACAGTGCCATGTTCGTTAGAGGACAAGTAACTAAGACCGATAAAGGTGGGAAAGGGAATTATAAACGAAGAGATACCGTAGACAAGTCTGAATTAAAGTGTGATTTTTGCAAAATGACCGAACATACCAAAGATAGTTGTTTCAAAATTCAAAGCTATCCAGACTAGTATAAGGAGTTAAAGGAGCATAAACAGAAAACATCAAAGAAAAGTTTCGCAAATTTGGTAGAAACAGGGGAAACAGATAAGCTGCATACAAAGTCCATTCATAACAGCACCAATGACTGGTCGATGAACATTTCTAGCTTGATTCAACAAGAAGTGGAAAGATTCATGAAAGGGAAATAAAGTCTGGCATAAACAGAGGAAATAATGTGAATTTTGCAGAATTTGCAACTACGATTCCATACCATTCTTTTAGTTCTCTTGAATTAATTGGAACTGACTCTTGGATGTGTATGGACGTAACAAAAATGAAAACTATTCACTCAACTGTTCAGCCAACTCCTGTTTATCTACCAGATGGAAATATTAAATTTGTTCATCACGCTAGTGATATACATTTGACAGATAATCTTGCCTTAACCAAAGCTTTACACGTACCTAGTTTTCGTTTTAACTTGTTATCTGTTAAAAGTTAATAACGACAGCACATACCAAATTCATCTTTTATCCCTTTTGTTGTCTTCTACAGGACCTGAAGACTGATGACATACTAGCTGTTGGAAAAACAATGGGCCAACTATACATACTTGATCATTCTTCTTTTGATCAGTGTGTCATAAAGTCTTACATTGGAAAAACCAAGTGTTTTTCCCTGTTCTTTTGTCAATCAAGTTTTTGTAGTGGATGGGATAGTATCGCACAATAGACTTGGACATCCTTCAACCGTTGTAACCACTCACATTTGTTCCATGAATAAAATTCATTTTGATTACCCAACTACTTGTGATATCTGTCCTATGTCAAAAATGCAGCGTCATTCTTTTCCAAATAGTGACATACATACAATAAGATATTTTGAACTCATTCATGTGGATTTATGGGGTCCTTATCATCCTCAAAACATCAGTAGCTCCAATTTTTTCTTAACTGTCATTGATGATTTTAGCAAATGTACATGGACATTTCTGCTCAAATATAAATCTCAGGTGCCTTCCATTCTTTAGTCTTTCTTCCAAATGACCCAAACCCAATTCAATCTCAAAGTACAAGCTGACCGAAGTGATAATGGTTCAGACTTTTTGAACCAAGATTGTTTCTTGCTTTTCACCAATAATGGAATCATTCATCAACGATCTTGTGTCCATACCCCTCAACAGAATGGTTTGGTAGAAAGAAAGCATAAACACTTGTTACAGATAGCAAGAGCTTTGATGTTTTAATCCCATCTGCCAAGTTTTGGGGAGAATCTATACTTACTGCCAATTATCTAATCAATCGTATGCCATCTATTTAACTTTCTTGGAAAACCCCATATGAAATTCTTTCTCATAAACCACCATCTTATATCACCTTAGAAGTTTTGGTTGCCTTTGTTTAGCTGCAAACACCAACCCTGTCAAATGAAATTTTGATACAAGGGCATATAAATGTGTTTTTATTGGTTATAGTCCTGGACAAAAAGCATACAAACTTTATGATCTCCATAACCATAAAGTTTTTGTCTCTAAAGACGTTCGTTTTCATGAACAGATCTTTCCTTATCTTCAGTTACATGACACTTCAGACTCTACTCCTTTACCCAACTGTTTTGATTTTTCTGATGCTAATATTCCTAGTCCTTGTGATCATTTAACTAATTCTCCACCACATGTCCCTTCTTTGCCTCCTTCGGCTACACTTCCCTTAGTAAATGAATCAACAATTATGACACCAACTCAATCATGAAAAAGTGACAGAGCTCGAAAACCACCTGCATGGTTGAATGATTTTGTTTCATCTATTGTTCATTCTATTCCTTCTTCCATTACCGGCAACAGCCTTACACCACAAACATTTCCTTATCATCACTCACCTAATCTTTCTACATCATACCTTTCATTTTTAGCTACAATGTCTAATATTCAAGAGTCATTTTCTTAATCAAGCTAGACTAAAACAAGAATGGATAGATGCCATGAATGTGGAGTTGCAGGCACTTGAGGACAACAAAACATGGGAGTTAACAGAGTTGCCACGGGTAAAAGGGTCATCAGCTCAAAGTGAGTATATGTGATCAAAATCAAACCCGATGACACAATTGACAGATAAAAAGCTAGGCTGGTAGCTAAGGGTTTTAATCAGGTTGAAGGAGTAGATTTTGTTGACAATTTCTCCCCAGTTGCAAACGTTGTCACTGTCCGATTGTTCTTGGCGATTGTAGCAACTCATTCATGGCCACTTTATCAACTAGATATCAATAATGCTTTTCTTCATGGATATCTAGATGAAGTGTACATGGTTCCTCCTGACGGGTATGCTAAAGCTCAAAAACATCAAGTTTGTAAATTGTTCTTATCCTTATATGGTCTCAAACAAGCATCACGACAATATAATCATGAGCTTATGACCAAACTGCAGTCTATTGGATTCATTCAATCTGCAAATGATCATTGATTGTTTATCAAGAAAACTGATTATTATTTCCTCAGCTTACTTGTCTATATTGATGATGTTCTTCTCATAGGTTCTTCCGACTTGGAGATCACAAAGTAAAACAATTTTTGCATCATCAATTTACTATCAAGGATTTTGGTTTGGCCAAATATTTTTTAGGCTTGGAGATAGCCAGATCTACCAACGGAATTTCTGCCAATAAATGTAAATATGCTTTGGACATTCTCGATGGCGTCGGTTTATTGGGTTATAAGTCTGCAACCACACCATTACCAAAGGGGTATAAGTTCAGTGCTGAAAGTGTTGAATTATTAACTGATCTCAAGTGCTACAGACAATTGGTGGGCAAATTGTTGTATTTGCAATTTTCTTGTCCAGATCTCTCCTCTGCAGTTCAACAACTTAGTTTGTTCAAGCTCCACGATCTTCTCATTGGGATGCAGTAGTACACGCCTTATGTTGTATTAAAGGCACTCCTTCAAAGGGGTTATTTTTCTCTTCTCGCAACTCTTTCAAATTTGAAGCTTTTTGTGATGCTGATTGGGCCTCCTGTCTTGATACACGTCGTTCTCTTATTGGCTTCTGCATTTTTCTTCGTGGTTCCCCGATTTCCTAGAAAACTAAGAAGCAAACTACTGTGTCTCAGTCCTCAGCAGAAGTGGAATATCGAAGCATGGGTGCTACTGTTTGTGAGTTACAGTGGGTTCCTTATTTGTTGCAAGATTTCCAAATTTTGGTCCTGTTACCAATCTCTTTGCGGTGTGATAATCAAGCAGCCATTCATATCACTTCAAATCTTGTTTTTCATGAACGCACTGAGCATCTAGAAATTGATTTTCATCTTATTTGTGACAAGTACAAACAGGGGTTGAATTTTCCACGCCATCTTCCTTCCAGATTTCAAGTTGCCGATTTGTTTACTAAGTCTTTAGCTGCTCCTCTGTTTCAGTAGTTTATCTCCAAGTTGGACTTGCGTGATATACATCCAAGTCCAACTTATCACGCAAGTCCAACTTAAGGGGGGATGAACAAATAGTTATGAATAGCTATATGTCACAGGTGTGACATGTTAAGTTACACCCGTGATATACTCATTTATTTATTTTTCCACGTGAACGAATGAATTTTGTTAGACGGTTAGTGGACTGAATTTTGTATATAACTAGTGATGAATCGCGGTTACTGATATGAGAAAATATTCAAATTCTTTCTGATATTGATTTGTTCAAAAACGGCTAACAGTAAGATATAACTTCCTAAACTCTTTCATCAATCATATAACCTCTTGAAGTAAATGATTGGAATATTAAGTACTTAGGAAGAGAATACAACTAAATATCAATGCCAAGGGGAAAAAAATGAAACAAAGCTAATTCATGTATTATTTCAATCCACACTTGGAGAAACATTACACAGACTAATTACTCTCTCTTGATAATAGGGTTAAGGACGTTAACATATCAGTTAGCTCAAAATAATTGCATCTAGAAAAGAGACAGACAAAGAATCCACAACTGAGAAAAAACTTACATTGTCAAAGAGTGGATCCAGTAAAGGCTTAGCATTAGGAGTTGCTATGACTCTAAGATTTTTGTTCTTTTCAGAAAGTGGCTTTAAGGTTCTTAAGTGACAATGATCGTCAAGGCTTTGTGTTATCAATACGCAATCCAGCTCTGGAAGATCGCTAAGCTGCAGTACAATTGGATCAGCAATTTGGATAAATACATTAATTCTAAATTTATCCAACACGATATTCATCCACAAACAGTATATTTGGATCAGCAACTTGGATAATTACATCCATGCTAAATTTATCTAACACGATATTCATCCACAAACGAACAGACTGTCTGACAAATAACTCCATTCCACTTTTATGGTCTTACATGAATTACCAATAAGTTTATGCTACGTAAATAATAGAGCAGAAAATTGATATACAAGGAAAACTTTATGCCATAAGAAACAGTGAAAAAGGCAATCCCAAAAATGAACAAGTACCTGGAAAGTCTTAATGAACTTCTTCGCAGCATCATAGAGCCAGGGAATTCCAAAATCCAACTTACCGACTAAAATTGGATCAACCAAAATATTAATCCCAGACACGTCCCACAGCCAACTATTCCCCTAAGAGAAGCACAAGTAATGGAACTTCTCAACCAACATGTTTACAAAATCAGAAAGGCTCTCCCAATTTAGCAAATAGCCAAATCAAACTACACGAACACTCACCTCCAAGTAAGTGAGTTTAAACACATCAGTGCAAGAGCTCGACCCAACAGCGCTCTCTTCGGAAACAACTGCAGAACCAGCCTTCTTCAACCTGTAAATTCACGTAACTTAAGGCTGCGAACATAAAACCTCATGACAACAAGAAGTAAACACCATATCAGGTGGGAAGTGCGGAAATTCAGAAAAGACCTATTTGTTGGCAGCTTCAATGAGATTGAAGGAAAGTTGATTGGAGCATAATGAGAAAATGAAAGACATGCGCATGAAAAAGGCCTGGCCGGACACAAGGTCCTAGCTCTAAAGGGAGTGTAGGGAAGAGAACCGAACTGAAGAGCCATAACAACGATCTTTACAGGGACAAGAAGAAAGGCCGTATCTGTGTACTCACTGGGCCTTTGCGCTCGAGAATCGCATTGCTGTCTCGACCACTCGACTGCTTTGTGATTAGCAAATAATGCCTGCGTGGTTGTGATTTTTCCACGCTCTAAAGGCTCCCCACCGTAACTTCCCGAGTCCAGATATGAGGAACTTTCGTTGTCTTATGCCGTCAACTCCAAAAAACTTGGAAGTTTGACTTTTGGTATTGTTGGAATTTGAAGAAAAATCGTGAAAGAAAGAATATCACAGCTGGATGTGAAACAGTTGGTAGAAACCTCAGTGAACCATGACCATTGGAAACAAGTTGGACAGGCTTTACCTTTTATGTCTTAGTGGGTGAGGGTACTCCAAATTTGAATCATTTTCTATAAGTCCGGTGGTATTTTCCCAGGGAATTAGATGCATATACTCTTTAACTTTGTTTTGTGAAAATGATTAAGACCTGAATGAAATTATTAAAAAAATGACTACTTCAAACCAGGAGATCAGAGATCTTTGTTTTTCTCCTCGGATTTTTGAACCATAGAAGCATGTGCACAGCCCCTCAAATGTTTTAGACAAATGAAGTGAATCAAGCACGTGTGGTTAACACAATCAAGTGTTCAGTAACCCTTCGTAATCGGAATGGAAGAGCTTTAGGCCCTTCCAGCCTTCTGCAAATGACTGCGATGTGGAATCAAGAAGCTTCACTCCTTTCCTCTCCCAACACAAAACGGATGTTTTCATGGCGAATTCTTTGTACATTTCAGTTCTTATTATAACTTAAAAGCCAGTTCTCTCTCCCATCTTCGGGGTTGATAAGGTTCGATCTTCACAATCTTGTTTCCCTGAGGTATAGGTAAATCATCTGCAGAATGAATCTTCTCATGCCAAATAAATTCATTCTCATGCTCAAATTTCCTTAGAATTTCTGCGGCGGCTTCCATTTCTTTCCTGAATATGACTTTCCATGCTTCCTCACCAGGCATACTCTTTTCCACGTTCATCAATGCATCGCGAAGCACTCCAATGGCAATCCCAATTTGGCCATCCTCCCTCAAAACTTCGGCCTGGTATTTCTGGCCTTGTAACTCATGTAGAACTTTGCAACATGACACAAATTCCTACATGGTAAACAAGGAAAGCATCTATCAGCATCTAACAACTATTTGAAAAAGGAATTATGATCTTATGCAACCGAAAATAGCACAGAGCATTCTCTTGCATGATCTACTTCATGTTCAATAAACACGACTATTGGGAACAATATAACTAGTCAATATGAACCACCTGACAAAACCGCAAGTGCACAACGGAGTTTTAAATTATTAAATAAACTGCAAGAAACATTTATTTAACCATTGTAAATCCTAAGAGGCATGCAAGCTTTCACTTTCTGCATGACATAGTTTTTCTTCTTCCAAAAATCTTAGGAATCCTCTTAAAATTTTAATATTTCGAAAACATAGGTTACAGGAATATTTTTTTGATTCCTAGTGTGTATAGCTGCATATATTCCAAATGAAGCCCAGTTCAAGTGCCTTTTTCCCATCATTATTTTATTGATTTGTATTTACGTACTCAAGTTTGCAACCACCATTATTTTGGTAGCAGCTTGCAACCCGATGAATAAAAGGTTAAGTTGGTGAAAAACATATTCTAATAACAAAAAAATGGCACATAATTGTAAACCTCTAACTCAAAGTAATACAACTGATTTCAGTCAATCAAAGATTCATATATCCGCTAAACCCTTTAGCAACTGTGGACATGTATAGTATGAATTTGTATCTAGATGAATCTAGCATAAGCATCCATGAGTAAAAAGTTTGGAACCACAACAAAATGCTTATTTCTATATACAGTCGAGGACAAAATAAAAAGACATCGACTTAAGAGCCATTCGGTTTCACTTCAATTTTTTTGTTGTCGTTTTTAGTTTTTGTTTTCTAATTTAAGTTTCTATTCTTTCAAATTAAAACAAAAACACGTTTAATTACTAATGTAAATATAATTAAATTTTTATTACTGATAATAATTATATATTAGATCAAATTTAAAGATTAAAAATTTTTATCAATAAAAAATTAAATATTTTAGTAAAATAAACATATTTTATTTGTAAATTAATATTTAGTTGATACCAAATCAGATTATATAAAATAAAAATAAAAAACTATTTTTTCTGGTTTTCATAAATTATGGAAATTGAAAGAAACTAAACTAAAAATTCAAATACCTAAGTTTTTTTACTGAATTTAAAAATTAAAAATAAAACACAAAATAAAACACAAAATGGAAACAAACAAGCTACCATAATCAAAATCATATACCAAAAAGTTCTGCGAGATAGCCTTTTCTGCAGTTGCCAAGTACAAAGCACTAGAGGCTTCACCCAGCAACTCTGCAACACCATGGTGCAGCTTTGACAAAACACCAAAACCAGTATTACCTGTTTCTTCTGCCTTCCTGATATATACAGCCTATCACATTGCAACATCATCAGTATCATACAGAACAATCAGCAGATTTGAATCTGATAATGGATGATCCAACAGCAAAAGAAATAACCTGGGCCTCAGCCAAACAAATGAGACTGATAGCACCACAAACAGATGATGTAGCTTCTGGAGGCCTTTCAGATATTTGAGGCTGTGAATAGGGAAAAACCTCATGAGCCAAATAATGAAACACGCCTGCAGCTTGTCTGAAGACGAACGCTGATTGCTTTAATTCTACAAGAGTGCAATGGAGAGTCGATAATCTTAATAAGAACAGTCATCTCTTTACATCATTTAAAATGCCACTAGTGCCTACCTGCTGGAAGACGTTCCAAAGCATTCTCTCTGAGTACTGCTCCATACAGAAAAAGGCTCATACCAAGCTCAAAATGCAAACTATCAATCTGAAAAAACTTCGGACCAGTAAGATTAAAGAAAAATGATGAGCTAAGAGCACTACTCCATCGGATCTTGAGTTGAGAAGTCCATCTGACCATCTGGCTGTTGCTCCGAATCAAATCAGCGTGAGAAATAAAATTTTCCAGCAGTGGTAGATACTGTTCCAGTCTGAGACGCTCCTGAGGAATTATTTTGATGAGAACATCAAACCAAGACAAACATGTCAATGCCCCCACATCCTATGGTTATTGCATAAATGCGAAGTAAATATAGTTTGAATTTAACACACACAAATTTTAGCCACACAAGATACTAGGCTGCTTAATTTAAAAGTTAAAGAGAAACAAAAGGACATTCGATAAGTTGCATGTGCTACTATGTTCGCACTGAAATAACGATAAGAAGGTGATACAAAGCTTGAAAGAACACTTAAGACTATTCCATCGTCGAAGATAATGCTTTGACAATGCAACAAAGTAAAAATTGCATCTTTCACAGTTCATCAAGGTGAAAAATTGGCCACAAAAAAAACATTATATTTTAGCAAACTAGGTTAATAAGGGCTGGAATTAATTCCTAACGCAAGAAATATTATTGAAAATAAGATTAGAAACATGAGTTTTACTCCGAACTTGAACAGAATATGGAACCTGCTCATAACGACAAGTTGATCCACCAGAAATTTCTCGCGCAATTGCCTCCGTGATGGCGCTTGTATGATTAATGGATTCCTCAATCGCCCTTCGCTTAGAGCTCAATTCTTTCAGATGCTCTAGTGTGGAAGAATCACGTGAAGCAATCACATCTTCAAACACAATCTGCTAGCATTGCAAAGAAGAACAGAATTCATGAATGGGTCGGCAAGACATAACGAAGAGATCATACAAGTCAAAAGTAAGATAAAAGTTCCCTTTCTGGGTTTAAAAAAAGCCTGGAAGTCGAATCGTCTACGTTCGCACGCACATTGGATCATCATAAAAATGAAAGAACAGACAGATCAAATAAATCAGAAAATTCCCAAAAGGGAACTACAGCTATGAAAAGGAAAAACAGTAAAATATAGTCGTAAAGAAAGCCAAGAGAAGAGAGACGGACTCTTTTGGTTTGAAGCCTTGGCAACTGTCGATATTGGAGCATCATGACTCTGGGCTCTGTGAATCAAAATTCCAAACAAAACTGCTTAAAAAACTGGTTGGCGATTGAATTGAATGAAAGGAACCATCAACTATGTCGTCTATGGCTTGTGCTAACTCCAATTTGGGTTTAGGTCTACTTCACCACCAAGGAAAAGGATGAAGCTTCAAGGCCAAGGGCGTGTCAGTTTTGCATTGTAATCTTCAGTACAAGTCAGCGCTCCATTTTCATATTAACAGCCTCTCATAATTTATTAGCATTTAATTAAGAGAGATATTCTCCTAAACTATATTCAAAATTTATAATTATATTACCAAATTCCCAAATATCTAACTCTGTCGATATTTGACAAATGGTATTCTTTTAAAACAATTCTTAAAGAAATGTCATTACAACTGAAATGATGAAAACAAGTAAATGGATTGCCTGAATTTGGACAAATTACAAGTAAAGGAACTCCAAAATCTCTTGTAATAACGATTTGATATGGAAACATTTTTTCATAAAAGATGACATCCCTAAAAATAACAATCCTTTTTTTATTCCATATCATACAATTTATAGGCCTTTTTCCAACAGAATAACCAACAAAAATAGCTTTAAAAACTCTAGGTTCAAACTTATCTTTGCGAGGAAATGTGTTTGAGGCAAAACATAGACAATCATAGGTTATAAGAAAAGAATAATCGGCTCCTTTTAAAAGAGTACTTGATACGGTGTTTGCCAAGATATAAAGACGAGGGGGAGTGTATTTATTATATAGATAGTTTTCAGAATGGCTTCACTAAAAAAATGAATAGGTACATATGATTGAAATATCAAAGATCTTGCAACTTGTAATAAATGTCTATCTTTTTGTTCTATAACTCCATTTGTTGGGGAGTATAAACACAAGTTTTTATATGAACAAAACCTAAAGTAGATAACAAAAGTGTACAGGAAGTATTGGTAAACCTTATACCATTGTGTGTCCTCATTGATTTTAACTGAAGGATGGAACTAATTTTTAACCAAGTTGAAGATGGTATGAAGTGTTTGAACAATCTAATGTTTATGTTCAAGCAAAATGAACAGACCATATACTGAATATATTAGTATATACAAAGTCATTTGTCCTATTTTAGGAAAGAAAATAATTCCTAAACACCAGTCATTGACTAAGAAATTATCATCAGCTTAAAATAATGAAAGATTACAATCAACCTAAATTTGTAATTAGAATCCTATCTATTAATCAGTTGTTTACAACTATATTAAATCTTCTAGAAGATTAAATAGTATAATTTTCTAATAGTCCCTCAAGTTGGAGAATAAATATTTTCTATACTTAAATTGCTATTAGTGTTCTGAAAAAGTTAAGCTATCCAATCCTTTTGTGACCATGTTTGTCATTCAACCTTTCGTAAGAACATAAGATGCATAGATCAGTCCACTTTCAATCTTTTCCTTAATGAAGTGTTGATTTGTCTCAAAATGTTTTGTTTAGTCTTATCGAATTGGATTATGTTCAATGCTTATAGCAGACTTGTTGTCGCAATACAACTTCTTAGCTCCATATCATTTAACTTACAAGTCTTCCAAAATTTTCTTTATACATAAGAGTTCACAAATTCCTTGAGCCATTGCACAAATTTAGATTATGCACTTGATCTAGATACTACTGCTTATTTTTGCTTCTCCAATTCACTAAGTCCTCCTATCAAAGTATGGTAGCTAGTTGTTGAGCGTCGATATGATAGTGAACTAGCATAATCTATATATGTGTAGGCTTCTATAGTTACTTATGCTTCTCTTCTAAGCATGATTTCTTTTTTAGAGTTAGATTCAAGAAACGATATAGGCAACCTGTAAATAAACTTTTTTAGGGTCATTCATAAATTGACTTATCACGCTCACAACATATGCAATATTAGGATGTGTATGAGACAAGTATACTAGTTTTCTAACCAACTTTTGATACCTTCCTTTATTAACAGCTTCATCGTCTCTTTCTTCGCTTAACCGATGTTTCTTTTTTATTGGTGTATCAATGGGCTTACATCCCATCATTCCTATCCCTCGTATAATATCTCAAATATACTTTTTTTAGGAAATAAATATGCCTTCTTTAGACTAAGCCACTTCAATCCCTAGAAAATATTTGAGTTTTTTGAGTCGTCTAATTTCAATTTTTTTGCAAGTATAGCCTTAAGTTTTAGAATTTCCTAGTCATCGCCACTCGTCACAATGATATCATCAACATACACTATCAAAACTATAAGTTCACCTGTTGTCGAATATCTAAAGAAGAGAGTATGATCCCTTTGGATTTTTTTGTAGCCAATACCAAGCATTACTTTTCCAAATTTTCCAAACCAGACCCATGGTGATTGCTTAAGCCCATAAAGTGCTTTTCTCAACTTACACAGTTGATTATCTTTAAGATATTTTTCAAAACCTAGTGGAGGCTCCATATACACCTCCTCTTCAAGATCACTGTGTAAAAATGCATTTTTGATATTGAATTGCTCAAAGACCAATTGAAATTAGCATTAAAGATAAAAGAATGTGAACTATGTTCATCTTAGCTACTGAAGCAAAAATTTCCTAATAGTCTACTCCATATGTTTGAGAGTACCCTTTAGTTACTTACCCAACCTTGTACCTCTTTAAAGATCCATCTGCTTTAAACTTAATTGACTTATCACGCTCACATCATATATAACATTAGGATGTGTATGAGACAAGTATATTAGTTTTCTAACCAACTTTTGATACCTTCCTTTATTAATAGCTTCATCATCTCTTTCTTCAT
Organism: Erythroxylum acuminatum; assembly: GCA_026284645.1. Classification (NCBI taxonomy): domain Eukaryota; kingdom Viridiplantae; phylum Streptophyta; class Magnoliopsida; order Malpighiales; family Erythroxylaceae; genus Erythroxylum; species Erythroxylum acuminatum. The sequence continues at coordinate 14,651,880 of JANKOD010000003.1, read as the reverse complement.
TTAACCGATGTTTCTTTTTTGTTGGCGTATCAATGGGCTTACATCCCATCATTCCTATCTCTCGTAAATATCTAAAATATACTTTTTTTAGGAAATAAATATGCCTACTTTAGACTAAGCCACTTCAATCCCTAGAAAACATTTGAGTTTTTTGAGTCGTCTAATTTCAATTCTTTTGCAAGTATAGCCTTAAGTTTTAGAATTTCCTACTCATCATCACTCACCACAATGATATCATCAACATATACTAACAAGACTAAAAGTTCACCTGTTGTCGAGTATCTAAAGAAGAGAGTATGATCCCTTTGGATTTTTTTGTAGCCAATACCAAGCATTACTTTTTACAAATTTTCCAAACCAGACCTATAGTGATTGCTTAAGCCCATAAAGTGCTTTTCTCAACTTACACGCTTGGTTATCTTTAAGATATTTTTCAAAACCTAGTGGAGGCTCCATATACACCTCTTCTTCAAGATCACTGTGTAAAAATGCATTTTTGATATTAAATTGCTACAAAGACCAATTGAAATTAGCATTAAAGGTAAAAGAATGTGAACTATGTTCATCTTAGCTACTGAAGCAAAATTTTCCTAATAGTCTACTCCATATGTTTGAGTGTACCCTTTAGCTACTTACCCAACCTTGTACCTCTTTAAAGATCCATCTGCTTTAAACTTAATTGCATACACCCATTTACATCCTACTAATCTTTTATCTTTTGAACGATCAATAATTTCCCATGTATTATTTTTATTTAGTGCACCATTTCCTAATTCATGGCAAGTTTTCAATTGTCATCTCTAACTGCCTCGTTAAAGTTTTGAGGAACAGGAATTGTATCTAAATTAGTGAGAAAACAACGATGTTTATGTGAGATTTTATTTAAAGAAACAAAGTGAGAAATGGGATATTGAGTGCAATTTTTGATTCCTTTCCTAACAGTTATAGGAACATCTAAATCATTGATCAATTGAAAGGGTAATTATGACTATGTACCTGATTCTAAAGTCAAAATTTGAACTTGTAATTAAGTGGAAGTGGGCTCTTTTCTCCTTGGGTAGACCAAGATAGGTTTTCCTTTTGGCTGTTGGTTGTATAATTTGGATTGATTATGATGTGATAAGAGGTTGTTCATGTGGCTGATCAAGAGGCATTGTAGGTTATGAATTTAAATTTTTAGGTTGAACAATTTCAGGTTGACCAGTGACTTATAAATTAGGGAAACATAGCGCTTGGTTTTTATCTTCACTTAGACTTTTCCCTTAAAGATGAGATTCTGAATAGAAACATGTTTCTCAATAAAAGCAACATCCATTGAAATGAAAATTTTATGAGAAATAGGATGATGGCTGTGAGATCCCACATCGGTTGGAGAGAAGAACGAAGTATGCCTTATAAGGGTATGGATACCTTTCCCCCTAAGACGCGTTTTTCTTGGTGGGAGAAGAGCAAAACTGTGAAAGGTTTGGCCCGATGGGCAGCCCAAAGCGAACAATATCTGTGGGCGGATGGTTTGGGCTGTTACAAGTAGTATCAGAGCCGGTTCTCGACCTGTTGTATCAGCGTAGGACGTTGGGCCCTAAAGGGGGTAGATGATGAGATCCCACATTAGTTGGAGAGGGTTATTAGGGTATGGATACTTCTCCCCCTAGACGTGTCTTTCTAATGGTGGAAAGAGCAAAACCGTGAGGGGTTTGGCCCGAAGGGTAACCCAAAGCGGACAATATTTGTGGGCGGGTGGTCTGGGTTGTTGGACCCTGAATTTTTTTTGGAAGTTAGAATTATTGAATTAAATTAAATGAGAAATTGGTGGTGATTTATTCTTGTGCAAAGAAAGGAATTCTTGAATTTGAAATGATTTATACAAG
>JANKOD010000003.1:14606252-14617869 GCA_026284645.1 Erythroxylum acuminatum | reverse complement strand
TGCTTTATATATTTTTACATTTTCTATTTTAATTTATACATTAAATTGATAAAATAATATAATCAATTAAATTCACATGGCATTATTACTGCGCATTTGCGCAGTATTATTCTGCTAGTTATAAACCCTAAGAATGATTCTCAGAGTTACAACCTTTATTGTCATTACTTTTTATTTAAACTCAACCTTATTAGCTTTATTTTCAATTTAAACGACATCCTGCATAAAAAATTATGTTAAAATCAAACCGTAAACTAAATATATCTTTAAAATTCTCAAACTCGTCAAATATTATATCTCTTAAATTTGACCTTCATACAATTATACATTCTAAATTAAGCTTTACATGTGTGAAAATAAGTGATTCGACCTTTATCACTCACTGAATTTAAGTTTGAAGGATCAAATTGAGAACTATATCCACTTTATTATTATATTTGTCTTTGTTTGATATATTAAAATATTTTTTATTTATAGAAAATAAAAAATTATATCTACACAATTTTTTTCTTTTATTTTAAATCAAAGTATATTAGTCACTTTCTTAATAACTAGAAAAGTAATCTATTGAAAGTACATTACATGTTTAAAAATAAATAAATATTAAATGCTAAGAAAACTAGCCACTATACCTATGAAACTCGATTGACTGACCATTAGTTATTTGGTCGCATTTTAACTAAAAAATGTACAAGATCAATCGACTGAATGTAACTTAGTTAAATGACACCTTCAGTGACATTCAAACCTACTCATTAATTATACTTTATTTAAATATCAATTAAGTCCCAGTAAAATTCAATATAAATTATTTTTCATTATTTTTATCAATTATCTTATATATGATTTTAAAGTTTTTCAAATTTTATAGTAAAGTCTAAATTAATTAAATTACTTTTTTATTCCATTTGTTTTTTATGTATGACATATTAGTTTCCTAGATATATTAGAAATGAACGTAAATCATAATACTAAATTGTATTTAAGATTAAATAAATTAAACTCTTTTAATTTATCTTTAATTCTCTAATTAAATATTTACATATATAGATCAAGATTGTCCTTTAATAATACATAATGACTATCGAAATATTAAAAATATCAAAGTAATTTTGACTCACATTTCTATACATGACTTTTCGTATAATTCAATTATTTCATCATATAATACTTCAATCGAACGTATAGTGTACAATTACTATTTACTCTGTTTGAGTCTAATCATATATGTTCTTTATTATTAGCAAATGATTTTTCAATGAAAGTTAAATTTTATTTTCAAATTGTAATTTTATCTTGACCAAATATTTCTCAAATTAATACTAATAAAAAATAGTAGAATATTGTATCTAATTACTTTATATTAATAAATCACATATTAATTATTCAATTATCTCCGCATAGTTCATATCAAATTCAATGACTCTCTTGATTAAGATATAGATGATAGTATCAAAATTTAATAATCTATATATGAGATATTTTAAATATCTCAAATTAATGAATCACTTATATAATCACCACAGTCACAATGAAAATATTAATAAACATAAAAGTAATATTTCATATGAAATTATCAAGTCGAATCACTTCAGGGAACTTAATATAATAAATAGTAATACATTTGCTTAAGGATATTCAGATCCTAATCAATGAGATAAACTATTTCTTTTATAGAAAATAAATATAATTTGTGTTAGTCTTTATTTTCTATTAATGTCTAATATTAATTGAACAATAATTAAAAATAATTTAGTAACATAATATTAATTTTATTTATATTTCTTCTGCTGACTTTATTTGATATATTAATTAAATAAAAATATATAACAGATAAAAATTTTAATTAATTAAGTTATAAATATACAATCAACCGTTAATTGTTAACAAATAAAATCAACAACTATCCCATCATGAAAAAGGAATAGGATACAGGTTTACGTTGAAAGGAGCCCTGAATTGTCATTCGGCGTAGGACGACTGATAACTTAGCAGTTTTTTCTTAACGTCAATATCACAATGATGCATGTGTGACGATTATGTTATTTTCCCAGGTTAGTGAAAAAAGTGATATTATCGTCTCATAGTGTTGCGGTGTCCAGTGCCTTCCCTGCCAATCCATAGTTGACAGGGACACTTCACTTGAGGAGAATATGACGCGCACCAAATACCATATTATATGACAAGCAGCCTTCTCCTTTAATCATTATACTTGGAACCATGGCCCTCTTAAAGCAGCTGCTATTAGTGTAACCACGATAGATCCCATTCACCAGCCACTTTAACGTAGCATCACTCTTTTGGAGTCTTAAGTAACAATTACCACAACTCAACATCTCTGTACTTGTATCCATCATTATTACTCTTGATCCCTTTGCTTGGACAGCTTTATTAAAAGGTTTTACTCTCAGTTGTTGTAGACGTCAATTGTAATTCGATGTCCATATCTTCAATATCACTCACACACAATAAAAATGAAAACCAGAAACTATGGCTGCTACCATCTTAAATGACTATGTGTGAAGCTTATTAAACCCATGATGATTCATTATTCATTTGAATACTCGTGAAGTGGTGGGCTCTATCATCACCTAAAATATACACATATTCCCCATTTTCCCAATATTCATCTTCCTGTACTTTCACAGCGACTGCATTCTTAAGTGAAAAAGGAAGAGTCCAGGGAAAGCACCAAAGCCAAAATTAAGGCTGTATACTTGATTCCATTATATCGCTTGAGCCTCCAAATCTGTAGTTATATAGCCTATAGTTATTTCTATTTAGACCAAACTCCGGCATTGAAGGGCTCTGTCTGTGGGCATTGATTGGAAAAGAAATGGTTACGAATTCTCCTTCAAAGGTAAGGATTGTATTTGTAGTACTAGTCTATAAGGTTCTCATCTTAACTGTGATTCTAGTATAATTCCGAACTTGACAGGAAGACCAAACTATGGAGAAATGGAAAGAAACAGAGCCTTCCCGGCGAGCCAAATGGTGGTATTCCACTTTCCATATCGTGACAGCCATGATTGGTGCTGGTGTTCTCAGTCTTCCCAATGCCATGGCTCATTTAGGCTGGTATGTTTAAGCTACAGGCCTGCAGCATATATCACAAACTCTTAACTAATTCACAGTTCTTTTTGACACGAAAAATAAACTAAACACGTAGATTTTTGGTCTCTTACATGTTTCAGGGGTCCAGGAATAATGGTCATGCTGTTGTCCTGGTGCATGACCTTAAACACAATGTGGCAGATGATACAACTCCATGAATGTGTTCCTGGGACTCGGTTTGATCGTTACCTGGAGCTGGGCCAACACGCTTTCGGTCCAAAACTTGGACCATGGATTGTGCTACCTCAGCAACTGATTGTGCAGGTTGGGTGTGACATTGTCTACATGGTCACCGGTGGCAAGTGTCTAAAGAAGTTCGTGGAGATGGTTTGCATAAATTGCACTCCAATCAGGCAGTCTTACTGGATTTTGATGTTTGGTGGCATTCATTTCTTCTTGTCCCAGCTTCCCAATTTCAATTCGGTCGCTGGCGTTTCCTTGGCAGCAGCAATCATGTCTCTAAGGTAGCCATTCGTTTTACACTTTAAATCCGTCGAGTATTGGATGACAAGGTATACTAGACCAGGAAGTTGCTGTCGATTGTTTTAAGGTTTTCGGTAGTATAGAGTTTTGGGACATTGAAATTTAATCAATCCTGACTAGACCTGAACTCTGTATCTTTTGGGGAATATCTGAAGTCCCTCAACTAAACCAGCAATTATTTTTATAAAATGGGGTTAGGACAGGGATAACTGGGATGAAAGTTAACGAAGTAAGCGCATGATTCTTGGTGGAGGACTCCTCATTACTCAATAGGAAGGCCATGCATGTCTTTGGCAAAGTGAAGTTTATCTTGGTTGAATAGCTTGCGCTTCATCCAACCTGACACTTTTGGCATAGGTTTTAGTAAACTGACAGAACCAAACTGAAAAGGGTCACATACGGACTCATTTTTTAAGTCCACAAGTCTGCTTATGCTTGTACTGATGAGCACAGAGTAGATTCCCTTATGTAGCACTCACCAAAAAGCCATTTCTTTTGGTAGTGTAACTTGGGCCATTCCTTTAGACCGAATACATAAATATTTTTTTTCTTTCTGAATACGTGCAATGGGGAGAAGAATAAATCAGAATCGTTAAAGAAAAGGTAGTTAATGTCAACGGATTCCTTATGGGTTCGTCTGAAACTTTGATGCCATAAAAAACTACAATCATAGGTTGAAGTGTTCTCAATTATAAACGTCTTGATTGATGGGTGATGAATGATGATTAATTGCAGTTATTCGACCATAGCTTGGGTTGGAAGTCTGAGTCATGGTCGAGTGGAAAATGTGAGCTATGGATACAAGTACACGAGTCCTGCAGATTCCATGTTTCGTGTGTTTAATGCCCTGGGCCAAATATCATTTGCATTTGCTGGACATGCGGTGGTTCTTGAAATCCAGGCCACAATTCCATCAACTCCAGAGAAACCTTCCAAGGTACCCATGTGGAAAGGTGCAATTGGTGCATATTTTGTGAATGCAATTTGCTATTTCCCCGTGGCACTTATAGGCTATTGGGCTTTTGGACGAGACGTTGATGATAATGTTCTCATGGCACTTAAAAGACCTGCATGGCTCATTGCCTCTGCTAATCTTATGGTTGTAGTTCATGTGATTGGTAGTTACCAGGTATGCTTAATCCATCTTCCATTCCATTAACTTATTATAGCTTACAACATTATATCCTTTTTACTTTTTTAAGTGGAAAGTGTTAATCAGTCGTTAGCTAATATATTGACGTGCAGGTGTTCGCTATGCCTGTTTTTGCTTTGCTAGAGAGGACGATGATGCAAAGGTTCAACTTTCCTCCGGGGCTTGCACTGAGAATTGTAACCCGATCTACTTACGTTGGTAAGAGAGGTCTTGTCTTTTGATTACTTGGATTTCATATCCTCTAGGAAAAGGAGCTCTTGTTTGTCTAATCCTAAGGTTGTCTCATGAAATTTTTGCAGCATTTACATTGTTCATTGGAGTCAGCTTCCCATTTTTTGGAGATCTTCTTGGGTTCTTTGGTGGGTTTGGCTTTGCGCCCACCTCATATTTTGTAAGTCTCATCTGATAGACACCTAGTCCATCCATCAGTGAAGGGTTTACTCATATTTTGAATTCTTGCAGCTACCTAGCATAATGTGGCTGGTAATCAAGAAACCAAAGAGATTCAGCATCAGTTGGTTCATTAACTGGGTACTAAACTCTAAACTAAAACATCATTTAAAACTCTAGTAAGCCATTAAACCTAAAAATATATTACATTAACTGTAGTGCTTTTCTCATATTCAGGCTTCTATCTGTGTTGGAGTGTTCATTATGATGGCATCCACTATTGGTGGGTTTAGGAATATCGTGGCTGATTCCTCCACCTACACATTCTATTCGTGAAGAATCATATCTAGAAAAAGACTCAAGACTCAAATCTTCTTCTTCAAGACTAATAATAATAATAATGCCTGTATGATACAATTAGCTGCTTTGGTTTGTGCTAATTAAAACAACTTGTCTCAATGGATTCCCTTCCCTACCACTCTCTGTAGGGCTTTAGCACTTACTCATGTGAAGTAAGCATAATCACTGGAGGTATCTTTTCTCTAATGACTTACTAATTAAGGAAGAATTCCAGAGTGTACAAACATCTCATGATACTGACTTTATTGCCACTTAGAACTGAAATTTCATTAAATTTTCACATAATACAGGGACTCAGACTCACTCTATTCTAATCATTTCTCTGAAAATATTAGCTGTACCTTACGAAACAAAGTTAGCCTAGACGGACCCATCCTATCCTCAACAGTCACCAAGTTGAATAAAGCCCCAACATCAACTGGAAGAAGAAGATACTTCATTTGAATCCCCCACAAACCAAAACGACGTCTTCTCCATTTTCCCTTCACAGACATTCTCAGGCAGAAACATTTCTTTTAAACTTCCGAAATATGCTTTGAGGGAGATGACTTTGACATTTCGAAAAATAACAAGGTGGCATTTTATGACACATATCGTATCATTGAATGACATTGGAATACTGACGCTGCTATACAAGTCCTTTGATAAAATGGAAGTAGGTTTCATGTTCAGCTTTGAGAGCGATGAATGTTTGAGGGATTCAGTCTTTCTTTAAGGCAACATCAAAAGACAAGCAAATGTGAATCCTAGCAATCTATCCTGCACGTGCTGCCTTTTTTATTTTTTTATTTTCAGCCATCTTAAGTTGAACTGTTGACTAATCATAGCAGTATTGAGCCGTTACGAAGGAAGCGCCGTGCCAGGGGAAGACGAAGAACCCCTCGAGCCGAACCTTCGAAACGTAGACATTTAGACTAATCTATAATCTGTCCAAAAAACGTACTAGTTTCCTTCTATCGTACTATGTAGCGACAATAGCACATGTGTCCTTCAACAACAGGGCTTAAGCATCTATATATGTTACGGACTGACAGCCCCTTTTGGCAGTTTCGATAACAAATTAATGTTCCCTCCTTACACTCGTTTTCACGTACTCCTCTCACTCCTTTGTCTATTATTCTTCGCATTCACCAACACGTAACAAAATGGTATTAGAGTAGTCAATCGTGGACGGGCCTAGACAGAAGGAACATGACCGGTAGAACTCCGGAGGATTGAGGAAAACTTGAAGACATCACTGGAAAACCAAACCAGAAACAAAAAACTGTTGATGGAAAATCAACGTAGGGCAGACAGGTAGGAGAAGCAACTTGGGGAACTAAAGACGATTTTCCACCAACTCATGCGGTCGATAGTGGGGACATCAGTACAAGGATCCCCGGGGAAGGAATGGGTAGTTTCACCGGGAGGGACATCGACGGAAAAGGAAACTTACATCACACCCACGAGATTCAGTGAGATCCGACTTTCCAGTCTTTGATCAGAGTGGGGTGAAAGGCTGGGTGTATAAGACTGAGCAGTTTTTCACACTTGACAACACAGCGAACGAAAAGAAGGTCAGAATTGCCGCCATTCACATGGAGGGAGAGACGCAAGAATGGGACCAATTAATCACAAGGAAGCGACCACAACGCAACTCGTAGAATGGAGAGAACACCTACAGGCGGTAAAGTTAAGGTTTGATGACGAAGTGATCGACGATCTTGTGGGGGCATTGTATGCCAACTCTATAAGGCTGTTTGGTACAATTAAAATTGAATTCATGTATGAATTGAATTGAATTCCATTAATGAAATTAGAATTGAATTCAAATTTAACTGTTTGGAACAAATCTATTAATATTAGAATTCAATTCAATTACACTGTGTGGAACAAATATAATAATATCATAATTGAATTCAATTATTTCATATGATACATTTATCTCTGACTAAAAAATAATGTTATCAACTAATAAACATTCACACTTACATATAACAACTTATAAACATCAATTTCATTATAAGTAATATGTTCAAAAAAGTTTATATATTTGATATAAATTGAAGTTTTGCATTTAAATCAAATATAAATCAGTTACATAATAAATCAAATATAAATTGAAGTTTATATATTTGAATTCAGTTATTTTTAATTATTAAATCAAATATAAATTGAAGTTTATATATTTTGCAGATAATTTAATAATATATAAAAATTAAAGATAATTTATTTTTAATCAATTAAATTTATTTTAATCTCTTATATAATATTTAATAATAAATAACAAAATTATTTTATTTTATTAAAATAAGTAATTTAAAGTTAAAATTTTATTTATTTTAAAAATATTTAATTATTAATTCATATTTTATTTGGAATTTATATATTTTAGAGATATTTTAAATTTAATTTAATTAAATTAATAACTTATTAATTTAATTATAAAATTAAATAAGTTATTAAATTAAATTATTCATAGTTTTAATTAATAATTAATTGCAGCTAATTAAAAATATAAATCAAATTAGATTATTTATAATTTGTATTAATGATCAATATATTAAATAATTAAATAATATATTTAGTTTATAATAAATTATAAAAACAGATTAAAAAATAAAAATTATTTTTTGTAGTTATTTAAATAAGTGAACATATGTGGACCGTTTTGGAAATAAAAGTACTCCGACAAAAAAGAGGCTTTGTTTTTGGACACTTGCTTAAAAGTTGAAAGAAGAGTAAAGAAGAGCAGCAGTGTTTAATTGAAATCGCGTGAATTAGTGGTTGAATTGAATTAACAAAGAGAATGGGTTTCAATTCCTCCTGTGAATTCAATTCATGCATACTTTTATGTTCCAAATAGGTGAATTGAATTGAATTCGTCTGCTTCCGAATGGGCTGTAAGTCATAAAAGACCATTTCAAAGCTTCGTAATTCACTAGATTTATACATACCTTCGGTGAAATTTACAAGATAAGTGGAGGCTACGTCAAATCATGCAATATCATGGATGGGTCAACTTAGAAAAGTATCAAAAGTTGGGATCTCAAATTAAACTAATAAAATAAAAAGCTTAAAATTGAAAATTTTTAATCAATTTTAAATTATTATAAAATTGATTCAAAAATTAAAATATAGTTAAAAATGATTGTTCTTAGTTATCAAATAATTTAATGTTTAATTAAAAATATTATCAAATAAAAATTAATTGATTTATTTTAATTTATAAGAACTTATTAATCTTAAAAAATGACCGATTAATTAATAAATTGATCAGTTTTTAACAACACGAGTTATTAAATTAAATCAAATCTGAAAGTAAAAAACCGAACCTAAAAATTGAAAGGATCGAGATTTTTACGATTTAAATGGCTAAACTGGTTTCATTTTTTAATCATTAAAAACAAATATTAAAGTTAGTCAATTTTGATTTTTCAAAAAAAAATTAAATTGTGTATAAACTAATAATAAAATAATAATTTTATGTTTATGAAACCTGTTTCATTTAAATTTCTACATTATTATACTTGGAATTTAATTGATTCATTAATTAAACAATGATGCATATAATCTTTTAACAGTGTGAAAAGTCTCTACTTCAAGGTCAGGTTTTACTTGGTAAAGAAACTAATTAATTTAAAACAATCGACTTTAATTTTAATTAAAAAATATTTAGAGAGATAATATATTTATATCCATATGGTCTCCTCAAAGTTTTCTTATAACTAAGATGTAAGGACAATTAAAAAAATCTCTTAAATATGAGTAAGTATAAAAAGTATAATATCTTTTTAATGAATTTGATGTCGTAGTAATTAATAATGAAACCGAAAATTTTTGAATCATTTAATTTTTTAGTTCGATTTACTTAATAATAATAATTATTAAAAACCGATCGATTTATTAATTAATCGATCAATTTTTGTAAATTAATAAGTTCTTATAAATCAAAATAAATAAAATAATATTTATTTAATTTTTTTCTTTTGATAAATACGAACAATCATTCTTATGTAATACGTAACGGTACCTTAGTTACGTATCCTGGATCTAACGCGAAAGGACAAGAAATGAAGAAATGTGAAAATACCTAATTTCGGTCTCCGTAACTTCAAACGAGTGCTAATTCACCACCACCTTTACAGAAACTCCTATTCGAGACGCTGGTAAGGTCTTTCTATAATTTTCTGAAAACATAAGCTCTTTTAACGGGTAAATAATCCTTATGCTTACGATTGATTATATGAGTAACTGCAGGATACCTTAATCTTTATATAACATCTATATCAGGCTTCCCCATCACAAGACCGATAAGAATCCGGTCCACACTAATCGAGATATATTTTTCATTTAGACTTCAACTCATTGATTTAGATCATTTATTGAGCCACTTATATGGATCAACTTACATAACTTAACCGATAAGTTATTAAAAAACTAAAAAATGTAATTAATAATTGTCGAATTTTATGAAAAATGACAAAAAATATCCAACAACTTAACCATATTTTAAATTGTTTAATTTTATTTAATCTTTAATTAATTTTATAAACATTTAATACCGATTAAATCTTTTAAACTTTAAATATCTCCTCTTATTAATTTAACTTTTGGTCCAATTTTTAAAACAATGATGATTAATTAACGGGTGAAGAATAAAATTTTCCATTTAGCTAACTTAAATTCAAATCTTGAAACGAAACGAAATGTTGTGGCAAATTTAAAATATTGGAGAGAATTAATATATTAAATTAAGAAAAGTCAAATGAACTTCACGTGGAATAAAAGGGACCATGGCATGAATCTACTAACCACTTTATTAAAAATATATCACTTATATTATTTTGTCTTCATTATTAATTGTCTTTTTGCTTTTTGGTTCGTTGTACATGATTGATTTGACGCTGGCTTATTTTTTTTTAATTTCCATATACTTTTTGGAATTTATAATTATCCTAAAAAAATTCGGGTTGGACAATGTCAAAGGCAAGGACTGCTTTCTGTCTGCCCAGTCATAGTTCCACGGCTCAGATATTTATAATATATTAAAGTTGGAATCTGGAGATCAATATATGTGTCGACTGGCTTGCTAACTATATCAGTAATTTTAATGTTGACGTTACTTATTTTATTGGCGCCATATGATCCTGTTGGAGAATTTTTCGGGAGTCTATTTCCCGCATTTAGTTGTGTAATCTCTGCTTAATTTTCCTTTTAAAAAAAAGTTGGAATCATAAATTCACCGAGTTGAAAAAATAACAAATGTTGATTTCTCGAATTAAAATAAACATCGACTCCGTTGTTCATAAACAATTTGATTATATTAATAAAATATAATAAATATTTAATCAATTAAGTATATACTTATCAAATTGTAAATATACTTTATAAATGAATGGATAAATAAATAAACAAACAAATAAATAAAATTTATGTGATATAAATATTATTAACTTGTAGAATTTTCCTCCATAAATTAATATATTATTTTCCTAAAACAGACTGAGATTGAGACAAGAGTAGGTTTACACAAACCTTTTATTGTTGATACTAAAATTAATATAGAAACGTTATTGTTAGTCATCTCCGACACCAAAATTCAACACCAAAATGATATAACGAATAGTAATATACTAAATTTAATGTGTTATTATTTACGTACCAAAAGTTGTAAAAAGGCAACTTTGTTCATTTTCTTTTTAACATACTCCTTTTATGTCATTCTTACAATATATTTTATTTACATAATTTATTAAATAATTAAATTTAAAATATATATTACTTTTAATAAAATACATCATCACAAATATCTCATTGAAACATTTAAAATGATACTAATATTGAATATAATATTAAATTTATTTTTAATATTTATTTATAATTCTTATTTATAAGTGGTATAAATTCATTAATAAAATATATTAAGAATAAAATGTAAATTTGAAATAAAAGGTAAATTAAAGATAAAGAAACTCATTATGAACTTTGTAATGTATTGATTGAATATTTGTGGGAACGATATGGTAATTCAGATGATTAGAGGTTAAATGTGCAATAAAAATATTATATTTGTGTATGGTTTTAATTTGTTGTTGCAATAATATTAATCATATTTGTTAAATAATATTAATTTAA
>JANKOD010000003.1:14590478-14606152 GCA_026284645.1 Erythroxylum acuminatum | reverse complement strand
TAAATTTAATTAAATTTATTGATATTTATTAATTTAATTATAAAATTAAATAAGTTATTAAATTAAATTAAATTATTTATAGTTTTAATTAATAATTAATTGCAGCTAATTAAAATATAATATCACATTAGATTATTCATAATTTGTATTAATGATTAATATATTAAATAATTAAATAAAGAAAGCAAAACAAACCCATCAACTACGACAGTGTAAGCACACTCCATCACCTACGACGTGCCAGCGTTAGAATTAAAATCGCTAGAATTATTGGATGAATTGGATTAATGAAGAAACAGGTAGGCGGCGTGAATTGAATTCCACCCACGAATTCAATTCATGTCATTCTTAACATTCCAAACAGCAAGAATTGAATTCAATTACCACATTGAATTCAATTCTTGCTGTTCCAAACAGCCTATAAATTCCTTTTCGGTTGTATTTGTTATAAATTCAACTTTGAGTATAAAATTATTTATATTATGTTGTTTATACCTATTTTATATATTTCATATCTACATATGGAGTTAAATACAATTTTATGTGATTATATAACTTGTAAACATAATATAAAAAAATTTCATTATGTTAGATCAATCCATATATAATTGGATAAAGAACAATCTAATAATGTCAATAAATGAGAAATTCAAAATAATGGGGGATGAAAATGTGAGAATGTCTACAATACTTGAATTTAATTAGATATAATTTGAAAAATTTTGTAGGTCTTCATTGATCGGGGTTAACATTGATATACATTGCAATAATATATAAATTAAATGTGGAAGAAAACAAAATACTTCCAACCATTTATGTTTTTACTTGAAGAGTCTGCGTTTTTTGAATACTTCTAAGCTCTAAATTCTTAATTTGATGGTGTATACAAAAAAGAAGCTTAGGGACTTCAAATATCTGCTAGAAAAGTCATATCAATGTGCTCCCATCAAACACATTGACTGTTACCATAAAAACAGGATATTAATATTCACTAAATTCATAACGTTGCACCATCATTTATGAGTATTAAGTCAGTTCTCACATTCTCCCACTTGGTTCATACAGTTAACTTAGTATTAAATCCTAATCCAATCCAAATATCATATATGAATAATGGCGATAGGTCCTCTAGTAATTGAGTACTTGTATTACAATATATTATATTTTGACATTATTTAATAAATAAACCTTATGTTTATTTTAGGTCTAAAGTAATCATTTTTCTCAAAATTCAATAATGTACACCATAATATGAGAAATTAATTATTATAAGAGTTTCACGAAAACAACATTGTCCATACAACGAAAACTATATAATGGAACTCAATCATATTCTAACAACATGATCCTTGAACTTCATTGGTGGCATGTCTTTTATTAAAGGATTAGTTATTATCAATTCAGTGCTAACGTGTTCAATGAATACTTTCTTGTCCTTAACACTTTCTCTTATAGATAAAAACTTAATGTTTATGTGTTTATTTTGACTACCACTCTTATTGTTTTTAGTTCGAAAATGGCAGCTAAATTGTCACAATATATTATCAATGGCCTAAAAATGAAATCCACGAATCTAAGTCTTTATATGAAACTCTTTAGCCATATACTATGTTATGTAGCATCAAAACAAAAAACAAACCCAGCCTCCATAACGGAAGTAGCAATCAAAGAGTGCTTAGTAATCCTTCAAGATATGGCTCCATGGGCAAAATTGAAGACATAACCTAAAGTTGGTTTCCGTGAATTAACACACTCAGCAAAATCTGAATCTGAGTACCTTATTACCTCCATATTGTCGGTTCATCTATACATAAGCATGTAATTTTTGATCCCTTGAAGATACCTTAATACTTTCTTTGCAACTCTCTAGCGATCTAATCCTGGGTCACTCTGATATCTACCTAACATTCTAACAACAAATGCAATGTCAGGTCTTGTATAAACCTGAGCATACATCAGGCTTCTAATTGCAGAAGTGTATGGAATGTTTTTCGTTTGTTCCCATTCAAAATCATTTTTGGGCATTGGTTTAAATTGAACCTATCGCCTTTCATAATGGGAACTACACTTGGTGAACAATTTTTAAACTGAAATCTCTCTAAAACTTTATCAATATAGGTTTCTTAAGACAAACTCAAAATACCATGAAATATGTCTCAATGGATCTTAATGTTAATGACATAAGATAAATCACCATATCATTCATTTCAAAATTCTAGAGAGAAATTGTTTAACGTCATGTAACAAACTCTTAACATTGGTTGCAAATAACATGTCATCAACATATAGTACAAGAAAACAAATTTTACGCATGATATTTTCTTCAAAACCAAATGATGAGATAATATCATGGAATTTTAAATACCACTGTAGGGATGCTTGTTTCAATCCATATATGGACCTTTTAATCTTGCAATCCAAATGCTCACCTTTATTAGAGAAGAATCCTTCTGGTTGTTTCATGTAAACCTCTTCCTTTAGGTCACCATTTAATAAAGTCATTTTCACTTCCATTTAATGCAATTTCATGTCAAAATGAGCAACCAATTCCAAAATTATACAAAGTAAATCTTTTCTAGACATAGGAGAAAATGTATTGTGTAATCGATTCCTTCTTTTTGAGTGAATCCTTTAGCAATGATTCTTGCCTTATATCTATACATGTTGCCTAATAAGTCTTTTTTTTTGTCTTAAATACCCATTTGCAGTCTATGGGTTTTGCTTCTTTAGCCAACTCAACAAGATTCTAAGCATTGTTATTTTTTATGGAATTCATTTCCTCCTTCATGGCATTGTACTATAAATTTGA
This sequence comes from Erythroxylum acuminatum, assembly GCA_026284645.1. Lineage (NCBI taxonomy): Eukaryota > Viridiplantae > Streptophyta > Magnoliopsida > Malpighiales > Erythroxylaceae > Erythroxylum > Erythroxylum acuminatum. The sequence goes on along the minus strand of JANKOD010000003.1, from coordinate 14,603,343 downwards.
TTCTTTGCAACTCATGACTTATGAAAAGGTTTCAGAATCATTCTCAGCTCCTATATTGTAGTCAGATTCTTGTAGATGTACAAAATAATAATTAGTAATAGTCAATTTCCTTGTTCTAGTAGATCTTCTTAATATTGCATCAACATCCTCCTGTGGAGTTTGTTGTTCAATTGGTTGTTGAATGCTTTCAGGTAATTCCGGAATAACTGGATCTATTGAATTATTAGCAACATGTGTGGAATTTCTTGATTATCATTTATATTGACTGTAGGCTATTGAATTTCAACAGTTGGTTGTATAACATCTATTTAAACCTGAGGAGTGTTGTGAATGATAAATACTTTATTGTTTGATGTGGAAGGTTAAGTATCTATATGATCATTATCATAAACTATATCTTGAAATTGATCCCTCCCACTAATCAAGACATTCTCAAGAAATTTTGTATTTCTTGATTCGATAATGTTAGTGTAATATGATGGATAATAGAACCTATATCCTTTAGACCTCTTGACATATCCAATGAAATACCCACTTATGGTCCTTAAGTCCAATTTCTTCTCTTGTGAATTATAAATTCTTATTTCAAACAGACATCCCCAACTGTGTCATGTCACAAACTCGGTTTTCAACCTTTAAATAACTCAAATGGCGTCTTTGGAATAGCCTTAGTTACAACCCGATTTAATCCAAAGTACTCAGTACTCCTCCATTCACCAGTCTTTTAATCCTTTATATGGAGATATATCCGAATAGCCAAAGCTACAATATAGAGGAATTTTTATTCATGATACAACATTCTGATCCAAAATGAACATGTGTTGCATTGTAACAGGTATCATTCTCAACAAATTCAGATTTAAATTTTAACTTAAAAGATTCATTTGAACAATAAAAGGAATATCCAAATGGTACAAGTCATAAAACTTAAATCAATTTCCTAGAGAAATTGGTAATATAAAATGTCTTTTCTAATTTAAAATAAAATCAGTACATAAAATTAAATTACAATCCTAAACAATCTCCACACATGAACGTATCTTGTTTCCAGATAAGATATATATACTGCTCACTTTCCACTGGCATTTTGGGTTTTTCAAATTCTCCAATTCATTCGTAATATAGATTGTACAACCAGAATTAATTCATCATGTGTCATGACAAACTTCAGCTATATTAGATTCAAAGCAAACTAGTGAGATTAGATTACCTTTCTTTTCAAGTCATTCCTTATGTTTGACATAATCCTTCTTCATGTGTCATTTTTTCTTGGAAAAGAAGCACTTAGATTCCTTCTTAATATTAACTTAGGTAGGTATTTGACTTTTTCCCCTTGAGTTGGCACGATTTGTCTTCTTTTCTTGAACAACCAAATGTGCACTCAACAAACTCTCTCTCTGTTCTAACGACAATCTCCCTCTTGAACACGCATGGTCATTAATTCATTTATTGACCACTTATCCTTAAATGTATTATAATAGATTTTAAAGGATCCATATGGTGGTGGAAGGGTGTTCAAAATGTAATGCACAAGGAAAGAATCAGACATCTCAACCTTGAGTTTCTTTAATTGAGCCGCAATGTCCCTCATTTTCATGATATGCTCACACACACCTCAGACACTAGTGAGCCTTGTAGATGAAAACTTTATAATCAGGGTGCTTGTAAGTGCTTTGTCTAAAGTTTTGAATTGCTCATCAGTAGCTTTCAGTAGAGCACAAACATTGTCATGTTGTTCTGCAGAACCACGAATGCCAGCAGAAATTTTGTTTTTATGAACATCACACTTATAAGGATGCCAAAAAAGGCGCAACCTGACCATTACTTAAAAACAACATCGTTTTCATGGCCCGTCGCTGGCCCGACCCATTGACATCTCTACATAGTTAAGTGATTAGATCGCTTCCAATGTCCATAAAGAGCAATTTCAGCTATAGTGCTGACTTAAATTACTTAGGTTGTTCGTCCTTCCAGATAACATAATTAATGTCTATCCACCCCCAGATGAAGAAGAATTCTCTCATTCCAAATTTTATAATTGTCACCCCTCAATTTAGGAATTTCATAACTTGTATTAGAGAAACTAACAGTTTAAATAGCTGTATAATATAAACATACATGGTACTTATCAATAAATTGAGGCTAACAAACTATATATGTGTGTTATCAATGTAAAACATATCTTAAAAGACATAAATCAAATGACATAAAGATTGCTTATGATTTGAATTTTTAATTCAAACAGATTTATACTAAACTTTATGATAAAACTATCAAATTATATTAAAATTCCTAATACCTGTGGGAAAATTAGAAAAAATAATTTGATATTTTATCATAATTAATTATTCAAATATAATAAAAATTCCTATGGGATAAAATTTATTATGCTAAAATATTGGGTTAATTACAAAAAAAATTCAAACTTTCGTCAATTTTTTAATTATAACCCGAACTTTTAAAAGTATCAATAAAATGTCCAAACTTTCAATTTTTTAATTCTAGCCCAAACTTCAAAAGGTGGCAATAAAATGCTCAAACTTTCAATTTTCTTCAATTTTAGCCTGATGTTATCTGTTGTTTTCCTGATACCATCAGCCCTTTGTTTTCTGTTTGATCTTCTACAACGTACTGCACATGAAAGCTCTTCGTTTTTAGTTTGTTCTCCTGATGCCCTTAGTATGAGGGCTTCGGGGCTATGTAATCTGAAAATTGAAGAGCGAGTGCGTCAAGAGAACAAATTAAAAACGAAGGAAAAAATTAAAATCAAAGTGTAAGGTCATCGGGGCTACGTAATTTGGTTTAGGTTATTTTTAAACAGCGACGTCGTTTCATTAATCTTCATTTGTTGTTTTAATTTTGATTGACGTATATTAATAATTAAGGTTGCTGAAACATGTGGCAAGTCACGTCAGCAAACTTAACGGAAACACTAACGTTTGGCTAGAATTGAACAAATTTGAAAGTTTGAGCATTTTATTGCTATTTTTGAAGTTCGGGCTAGACTTGAAAAAAATTAAAAATTTGGACATTTTATTACTACTTTTTAAAGATCGGGCAACAATTAAAAATTGACGAAAGTTGGACTTTTTTAGTAATTAACCCTATTAATATTTTATATTGTAATTAATATTTTTGTTTGTTTTACAGGATACTAATCCATAGTTGTCTTCATTCATGTCATCAATGTAGTGGGCTTTGAAGGACAATCTCTAAGGCGTTGAGTTTTATTATTTGCTTTGAGTTTTAAGTTTGGCAGACAAAGAAATTTTACTTTTAGTATTTAATTTTGATTCTTGTGTGGGATTTGCTATGAGTTTCAAAATAATTGTTATATTTACAATTTTATTTGTGACAATAGTGAACATAGTAGTGACAAATTTGTATAAATTTTAAATTTGTGATGAAAATTTATTGACATCATTAATAAAAGTATTGGTGATTATTTTTCTCACTAATAATAATAATACATGTGACAACATAATTTATCACTATTAAATGATCATATTAGTGTCAAAATATCTTTCACAGAAAAGATTTAATTAAGTGACAATATTTCTTGTCACAATTTTGTATAATTTTAGTGTTAAAAATGTTGTCACAATATAATAGTGGTTGTGACATTTTCGATGTATCACTACTAATATTTGTGACTTATTGATATATCACTATTAATATCTTTTTTTGTCGGCACTATCATCACAAATGAGTAATGTTATTGTAACCATACAATTTTGTCACTTATGCAAAAGATTGCAATGGCAAAAGCAATGGTCACAAAAATTATGAGTAATTGTGACAACTTTTTAAATATAATCAATATTTCATTAGTGACAGAGGTATTTGTAACGACAAATGACGACTTGAAAAAATCGTTAAAGAAATTAATAGTGACCAAAATTCATGCTTTTAGTGACAACTTTAGCTTCCATTAAATGTCCATTTTCTTATAGTGTTATATGAAGAAACTCCCAAAGTTGCTCTGATACCAAATGTTTGTTTTAAAGGAAAGTACTGCTGCAAAAACAAAGGAGAGAAACAAGAATTTTATATATTATTAAGAAACAAAGAAATGATACTTTTTATTCACAGAGAAGGGAATTTGGTTCCAACCGGCTTAAAGATCTAAAGGATTAGAGGGATCTTATCCGCTTTAGGTTCTCATGGGATAGTCGTGACGGGCGATCCAAATAAAGGGCATGTCTTAACACAAGCAATCAGCAGTTGAGAGTTCGATGACTACCACACGAAAGAGCTATGTTTTTAGTGTGATGAGAAGTATGTGTCAGGCCACTATTGTTAGAAGAAACAACTACAATTATACATGGTGGAAGAAAATGTGGAAGTCAAGCAAGGTACGAATGATCTTAATGAGGAATTCATTGAGGAACACAGGGAGCTTAATGTATCCTTTCAAGCGATGATCAGAAGGGCTAATAAGAAAGGTATAAGCAGATGAGATTAGTAAGGATACATCAAGGGATACCCATACAAGTCTTGATAGACAACGGAAGTACTCATAATTTCGTAGGTGAAGCCCTAGCCAAAAGGAGTGCAGATCAATTTGAAGAAATCTTATACATATATATTACTATAGGGGGAGGCCTATAATTGGATTGTCGCTACAAATATAAAGGGTTTAAATGGACCATACAGGGAGTATCATTCGTGTTAGAGGCATTGGTGTTTCCTATAGGGAATTGCAATGTTGTCCTAGGGATATAGTGGTTGATTAATATTAATGACGTATTATATTACTTAAAGGAGTGTACAATGGATTTTATATGTGGATGGGACAATGGGTGATACTATCAAGGTGGGAGGAACCCTACGCGAAATTAATAACAACAAATAATTGAATTGTCTAATTAAAAGGGAACGTGTAGGAGGGTTGTATATGATGCAGCTAACTTGTCCTTTAAAGGGTCAGCTACAATAACTAATGTTGAAGGATCAATCAACTTCTACAGACGAGTCATCGATTATGTTAGCGGAGTATAGTCATTATTTTAGGAACTAACACATTACCTCTAAAGAGAATGCAAGATCATTGAGTTACACTTAAGGAGGGAGTGGACATGATTAACATCTGTCCCTATAGGTATTCAGGGGACCAGAAGGATGTTATTGAAAAAGCTATTATAGAGCTATTGCAATAACGATTCATGAGGTATAGTGTAACTTTATACGCGTCACCAGTGGTCTTAATAAGGAAGAATGATAATTCGTAAAGGATGTGTGTCGATAATTAAGAGCTTAATAGACACACAATAAAAGACAAATTTCTGATACCCTTGATCAAAGAGTTACATTATGAGTTACATAGATTTGGATGGTATATAAAGCTGGTTTTAAGTCGAGGTACCATCAGATCCAAATGCATAATGAAGATGTGGCTAAGACAATCATTCAAACCCACGAAGGACATTACAAGTTGCTCTTAATGCTTTTTGGGTTAACAAACGTACCTTTTACCTTCAGAGTTTGATGAACAATGTATTATGAACCTTCCTCCGATAATTTGGTCTTTGGCAAGAGCTTGGAGTAACATATGTGTCATATGAGGGAAGCTATTCAAGCCTTTATGTGTCAACAATTATTCTTGAATGGGAACAAATGTGTTTTTGAAGCTTTCCAACTCGAGTAACTTGAACACTCTATTTACGAGAAGGGAGTAGCCATGGATGAGTGCAAGGTAGCTACAATTCAAACCTGGTTGGTTCTCGGGTCCCTAAAGGAGTGAGGCTTCTTATGCCTAACATGTTACTATCAAAGGCTCATCTACAACTATACTCAGTTAGCTCAACCCTTGAATGGATTGTTAAAAGGCCCAACAATAGGTCAGTAGGCATTGGGGTATAAGCAGCAACAAGCCTTCGAAGAGCTAAAGTAGACTCTCAATTCCTCACCATATCCTCACCATACTAGATTTCTCTCAGCCCTTCATATAGGAGGCTAACATTTGTGGTATTAGAATCGCAACAATATTGCAGCAAGACAAACACCCAATAGCTTATCTAAGCCAAGCACTAGCGAAAAAGCACCTTAAGTTATCGATATATGAAAAGGAATTTCTGGCTATAGTGAAGGAAGTCCACCAGTGACATCACAACTTGAGTGGATGACAGTTTCAAGTTCATACAGATCATTGTTGTTTGAAGTACTTACTGGAACAACAATTTTCCACCGCCTTCCAATAAACATAGCTTCCGAAGCACTTCAGGTATGACCTCCAAGTAATATATTAAAATGGGAAGGAAAATCAGGTGGTAGACTCTTTTTCTAGGATAACATGCATGAAGCTTCTACATTATCTATCTCTCATATCCACACTAAATTGTTAGATGAAATTTGCAACAAATGGAAGGAAGATGCCATAATATGAGACATTATCAAGCGTTTGAAAAAAGGAACACTGCACTATAGAACTTATGAATGGAGAGATGGAATACAGTGTTGGAGGGAAAGTATGGTGATTGGGTATGATAGAGAACTACAAAAGAAGTTTATTTCCTTTAGTCACGATGTTCCAAACGGCGGTCACTTTGGGGTAACCGCGACTATTAAAAGATAGCATAATATATTCAACTGTAAATGAATAGGTAAGGATATGAAAGTTCATATTAAAATGTGAGTGACTTGTTAGAGAAACAAGCATGAGAATGTGTAATACCCAAGAAAACTTTATCCACTGCCCATTCTCAAAGGCTGTTGGGTAGAAATCAGCATGGACTTTGTCAAACGCTTGCCACCATCGAAGGGATGAATAGGAGTGATGGTCGTAGTTGATCGCTTTAGTAATTATGACCATTTTGTACCAATCAAACGCCCAGTCGCCCACTAACTGCGACATACATAGCTCAGTTATTCCTTGACCATGTCGTCAAATAACCTAAAATGCCGAATAACATCGTCAATGATAAGGACTCCCTTTTCTTGAGCAAGTTTTGGCAGGAATTGTTTAACCTCCAGGGAGTTAGCCTCAAGTTCTCTACCATGTACCACTCGCAGTCGGATGGACAAATAGAAGTGGTAAATCATATAATAGAGATGTATTTGAGGTATTTCTGCAGAGAAGTTCCTAACATGTAGGTGGAGTGGATATCATTGGCAGAATGGTGGTCTAACACCGCATTCCACACAACTATTAGCTCCATCCTCCCACCGATATATATTCCTTATTTAGTGCGCAATTATTAGAATTTAGTGTTCGACCATATTATAAAGGATCAAGAATTGGCATCGGCCACTACGAAATTCCACCTCTGTTGTGCTCAGAATCGAATGAAGCAAAATGTCGATCGTAAGAGGTCTGAACGAGAGTTTGACGTGGGCAACCTATTATTTCTCAAGGTCCAATTGTACTGCCAATAATCGGTGCAAAGACGGAGCTCGCAAAAGTATCCCCTTTTACTATGATCCTTACCAATCTTTGAGAAGATAGGAAGTGTTGCCTACAAGTTGGCACTAGTAGAAGGAACCACCAACCATCCCACGTTTCATATGTAACAGTTAAACAAGTGCACGGCGGAAGGAACTAGGATCTTAGTGGAACTACCAGTCACCATGCCTTGTAAGGACAAGTATCCAAAAGTAGTCACGGATCAACTGGCTGTAAAAAATCATAACAAGCCTTTAACACAGGTCTTGATCCAATAGGTGGGTTGTACACCTGAGGAAGCCACCTAGGAATCCTTGTTTAAAATGCTAAGATGGTTCTTTTGGCAGATTCAATACAAATTAATGTTCCTTCTTGCACTCATTTTCACACATCTTCTCTCTATCATTCTTCATATTCACCAACCCAAAACATGAACTATTCTTACAAACATGATCTTTGTCTATTTTTATTTTGTTTTTGCTTAATCAAAGTATGTCATTTGATTTTGATTGCACTGCTACTGATCACATTTGTATGATAATATCACGCGATGCTAACATGTTTTTTCCTTTCATACGTTTAACAGGAAATTGAGAAAAATGTCTCAAAAGAATTTACCATATTTAAAAAATTAACTTTCTCTAATTATTTTAATTTTTTGCTCTTTTTTTAATACTCTTTCCCCTACAAAATGACAACAATGCCAGCTTCTGATGAGAAAAGTTAGCAGTCTATTTGGAAAGTTGTCCAAACAATTATGTCATTGACAGAAAATAAGTCAAACCCAATCTTTTTAACCATTCCAACAAGTTGAGCACAAAAAACAATCCCTATAAACTAAGAAGTCGTTTAATTCTACTGATATTTTTCCGTTGTAATTTTTAATTTAACTTTTAATTTTTGTTTTTCTTATAAATAAAAACGAAAACTTGTTTAGATAATAATTAACATATCAGATAAAACTAAAACATAAAGTATTCTAATTAAGTAATTTCATTTTAATCTCTTATATGATATTTATTAATAAATTATTAATAAAATTATTTTATTTTATTAAAATAAATTAATTTTAAAATAACCTCTTTATTTTATGAATTAATTTAAACATATTTTAATTATTAAATCAAATTTTACATAAAATTTATATATTTTAAAGATATTTTAAATTTAGTTATATTTATTAATATTTATTAAATTCAATATATTTAATTTAATTACTAAAATTAAATAAAATTATTAAGTAAAATAAATTATTCTTAATTCTTATTAGTAATTAATTTTAGTTAATTAAATATAATCTTAAATTAAATTATTCATAATTTTTATTAAAAATAATATATTAAATAATTAAATAACATATATTTAGTTGATAACAAATAAAATTATGACAATAAAAAAAAATGAAAACCACTTTTATGATTTTCACAATTTTTGAAACGCAAACAAACATATTTTTTAATAATTTAAAAAAACTAAAAACTAAAAATAAACGGAAACAAACGCGTCCCAAACAAAGAACCACACAAGTAATTTCCCAGACTTTTACCTTTGCGGAGTAAAAATTAGGCAATCCTAAGATGAGTTATTATTTGGGATTGGCAATAGTTGAGTATTTGGTAATGGCATGCGTGCATTATGCGCACCAAGTACACCTCACTACCTCCATTATAATTATAAAAACAAAAACGTGTTAATCTAATTAGCATGCCATCGAATAGACAACAATTAAGGTGAACCGTTCCATCAAATGGGAAACCACAGCATAGCTCCAAATCATTGCCATGTTGACGTTCGACTCCCTTCCTAGTTATGCAGTTCCTTTTGGAAAATTATCGTACAGGCTTCATAAATGACAATCCTCACATTTGCAAGTTTCACTAACTTTCAGTTCCTGCACCCAAATAACTGCAAATAGTTACTGTCGGAGACTTGATGCTAAAGAATTTTAATGCCAAACTGTACAAGCATGGCTGTGGGTAGCTGCCAGTTATGCGTATGAAGGCTAGCAGATCTTTCAAGTTCAAGAACTCTCACTTCTGCGAAATATTCTACGCATCCTCTTATAAGCTGCAATACTTTACTACTGTGGCACAATTCTTCCAAAAGTCGTTGTGATATGTGAAACTCGTGTCAACAAGCATACTTATGCATCTAATTGAATTTAATATCTTGAAGCAAGTTGACTGGTCATGATTTAATACAATGAAAAATAAAAATAAAAGAAACAAATAACTCGTCATCAAGACAAAGTATTTATTTTGTCGAAGCATCTAACCTGTAACTAAATCATGAAACCTTATGATTCAACCGTCGAAAGGAAAGACTGGATACCAAAAACAATAAAAAGAACTCCACCTGAGAGTGCAACCTGCAACATGAAATACATGATTTCAGCATCATACTGGTACATGACATGTCTAAGCACTAAACGATCACTAAATTTACCATCCTCTCTGATATTTGAGATGCCAAACTCTTCCCTCCAAGCACAGCAGCAGTAGTACACAATGCCTGTCCTCTGGAAAAATAGAAGACACTATCAACAAGGACCTACATGGTAGTTTAGATAATGAAGCATGTGAAGAGTCAAATGCATGTACGAAATAATCAGCACTATAACTTACATGACTCCGCCAAGGACGACACCAAATGGATTCTCATCAGCAGCCAAACCAATAGTAGCAATCTGAAATAGAAATATGAACGTGAGTAGCAAATAAGCAACATATGAGTTTGATTTTGATATATATTCGGTGTCCTTTCCCAATATTTACCTGACTCTTGTCACCCCATTCACCAAAGAATGTAATGGAAAATGCCTGCAGAACAGGAATGACAAAAGTGATTAGCCCACGGTAATCCTGCAAAGTATTACATCGCATGTAATATCTACCTTCAAGAATATTGGTGAGAAAAACTGAGTCAGCAGTGGCCGCTTTTCCTTTTTCATATCATCATCCATCTGGAAGACACTAAAGCAGTTAGAATTTAAAAAATGTTCATATCAAACCTGGACCAAACATCAATATGAATGAATTTAAATTTTTTATGCATCCACCAGACTACAAAATCTTAAAAGACTCCACTACTGATCACTGTTGATAAAACTAGGCCTGAGTCCATCCTAAAAGGAACCTTAAAACTTGTCATGCTCATGTTCCTAATTAATGTGGGATATTTATCAAACTTAACACACACCTTCATGCCCAAGAACAGATATCAGACATACAGTAGTGTACAGGGTGACTCTGAGGGTGAAGTTTGCAAGAATGGACATATGATGGTGGCCTAGAGGGTGACTTGAAACGTGAAGCTTACAGGAATGGACATGTGCAGGTGGCCTACAGTTGAATCTGATGCCATATACAATGGGACCTTAGTTCACCCTAAAAGGCATTTTAAGGAAGGAGGCCTGCACAAGGCTTACTACTCGCTTGCTCCAATCTGTGTGATATTATCACACTCAACAACTATAAACAGATTACCGTTGATATGAGCGCATGGCAAGCATAGCATTTGGTTCAGCCTCTATAATGTTCAAAAGTAGTCATTAAGTTTTTAGAATTTCTGAATTTCCAACTTCTGGGCCAAGGTAACATCAATACAACTCTAATTTTCACACATGTAAGAAAATCACTCGCTTTTACCAAAATTGACTTCAATTTTTGTTTGTACCACTCCAGGTCATTTTGGGGGGGTTAGGTCACTCCAGGTGAATTAGCAACTATAGGAACCAAAGAATTTCTAAAGAGGAAGTAATCAGGCTGAGCTGAGAACGAGGTGAAGTTGATTACATAGCATTGCTAGCTCACCTTGGTACCCTCTTTGGTTGTTCCAATGTTGCCCTTAAAATCAGCATTCTAATAACAAACAAAGAGAAAGCCAATGTGAGATTGGATTCCATGTTAAGTTGTGAGTTCAGTGCAAGTATATACAAACCAGTTTTGCTTCAACTTCAGCCAATCCTTCAGCCTCCCTGTTAAATAAAAATAGTTTGTTTCAATAATAACAAAGCTAATATAGGCAGATGCAGCTGCAGAAGAAAACAAATTGCAATAGAAGAAAAATGTTACCCTTTGTCATTGAACCCATCCCACAAAGACCAAAGCCCAAATGCAAAAAACAATGTCGTTGTTATGTGATGAGTCCATGTTCGTGACAGCTGCATAAATTAATAACAGAACATTCAGTTGAAAATGTTAAAAAAGAAAAAAGGGATAACATGATCCTACAAGTGGTTTATCCCTTTCGCACAAACTATATGCCCCATCAAATCAATCACCAAACATACTGCAACAGGAAGTAGTATTGCTTAACCAAAGAAATTAATGGAAACATTTAAGTATTGTGTTAGCCTCTCAGTAAAGTCTGTGACATGTTGCGGAGTCAAAGAACTTAATCCGTTTAATATCATGAACTGTAACCATCTATCTATAAGATGCTATATGGATGTAACACATTTCGTTTCAAAGTTTTAATGGAAGTCCTTGAATATTGAGCAACTTGCTCTTTTTGCACCATTATGCTTGACACTTGTCTTATAAAGAAATCCGAGTAAAACTGCAATTTCCTCAAACACACCAAAAACACCAAATAAGGAAAGGAGACTTTGCGTGCAGGAACGGTGCACGGGAAAAGCAGGGGCCGTTTTGTTTTGATATTGAAGAAGCTAAGTTTGCCTATATACAAAGCAATGTATTATATATCTTGTTGACACTGTTTCCAGGAATTAATCTGAGTGTTTACCAGATTTGGAGCAGCCCATCCAACAACAACGGAGAGGATAGTCATCATCTAGACATAAAGAAGCATCCCCATTGGTAAGTAAGCTCAGATAAAGGGGGATTTGGTCAACTGAAAAACCAAGTACAAGCAGCAAAGCACTACAAATACTTGGGTCCTTCTAAAATGAGCAACACCACCCATTTTTACTAAAACCCAGCAAGAATCCAAGCAGTTAGCTAGTATATATAGCACTTGGCAGAAGATTGAAGAGAAATATGATCAAATAACTAAAGAGAAATATGATCAAATATCAAGAAAGCCCATATTACTTTCACAACAAAGCATAAAGAATTTAACATGGTTAAAGAAACACAATACATAAAAAGACATGAAAAGAAGGAAAAGTACCTTTTGGATTCAGGAATCATTATCTCAACCTCTGCCATTTGAGGACCATCCAAGTCATTAAAGTAAATAGTTACATAACCGACCATGGCTGGGAAACAGCATATAATATTTAATTGAGATATTTAGGATGATTTATCAATTACCATTACTTACTACAGAAGCACAAGGGTAATTTTCTAAATTTGAATTGCTAATGCTACTCACCTGAACATACAGCATACATAAAAGAAAAGTTCAATTAAGTAAGAAAATAAAAAGTTGCACTGAGAAGAGTACCTTTTGCGTATTCTCTGATCCCTAGTTTCTGATCAATTATTGAACACTGAGAAGTGTCAAGCCATCACCAACCAA
>JANKOD010000003.1:14559255-14578963 GCA_026284645.1 Erythroxylum acuminatum | reverse complement strand
GAGTGATGTGATCTGGGCTTATTCTCTTGGGCCTAATTTATTAGGCATTGAATAAATATATGTGGATATATTTATTGGGCTAGATTGAATTAAGTTGTTAGGCTTTTATTATATAAGATATAATATGGGCCGAAACTTATTGGGCTTAAATAATTCCTAATAAGAATAGGGATTAGGTTTTCTCTATAAATAGATAAACTTATGTCTCATTAGATGTGAGACGAAAACCCGAACCACCTAGACCTAATTATTCGTTCTTCTTTCGAGAGAAAAATTGTGTGACGTTAATAAAAGGTTTTAGAACATGCTAACACACATTAGCCACTGCCCGGATCGTTCATCCTCGTGTGGATACCGGTAGAGGACATTCGCGCAATGCAGTGTCTACAAATCTGAAAAAGGAACAAATACCAATCCGCATCAAGAGGTAATTTCGTACGTATTATAATTTTCGGTTATACTTCTTATTGTGTAGTATGGTCCATTCCGTTGCATATTGTGAATACTCGAGCCACAGGCGATCCCAACAGTTCTTCCTATCTAGAGATGCGTTATTTTATGAAAACACTTTTTTCTTCCAACATCTACCCTCTGTCAACCCCTCTGTTCCTAGTCCAGTCTTACCTACTCTTTCAAACTCTCCCAGCTATGACCACTTACAAACCACATCTGATTCAAATAAATCTCTGATACCATGATAAAACTAAAGGAGGTAAGACTGAAATTTAATCTTTTGCCTCATCATTTATTGAACAGCAGATTCCTTTATATAGGCAAGCTTACCGACGAAAGGAGAATAAGAGAAATAGAGAAGCATCTAAAATAACAAGACAATAATAACGAGTATCACAAAGCGTTGAGATGGGAGGAGAAAAGGGGGGCCTTGTCCTACTTAGCTGATGGGTCCGAAATAAAAGCCAGAAGTGTCTCCTTCGACTTCATCGTTTGAGAGTGTCATAGCTCTAGGTGAGTCTTCATTGGAGGACAACGAAGCTCCTACTCCTGGTGTGTGTTCTTTTGACAAAAATGCCTATGGGTTTGATGGATTTTCTTAAACAGCAAGTAAAGGTGGCAGGGGCTACATTTGAGTCCATATCTAGAATATGGATTGCCTTCTTGTTGAACCTCTACCGCTAGGCTATTAAAAACTCATTAGGCTTCTGAAGTCTCCTTTTATGTGGCATTTGTTGGTTCTAACATGAAAACAGAAGGCCATAGGTCTTGATTGTAAGGATTCTATGGATACTCATTCAAGTCTCTTTTGATGAAATTGTCTTTTGGGGAAGTTGATGGATTAATTATTAAGATGGGAAAAAAATTTATCTGCCGGCCAACATTCTGGATCCCTTCTAGGAGGAGAGGTTTAACTATTAGATACTGAGGCGTATGTATATTATTCTTGCATAGATTGATACCGTCGACGTTGTTGAATTAAAGATTGATCTGGCTTATTAACACCTCAAGTTACTGTAACAATTCTACCAATTAATTTCAGAGTTGACGCCAAACGACATTATTCAAGTAATTGTTGTCATATATATATTATTGTTTCATGTCCTTTGATGCCGTAGGGGACGAAGTGCTATGTTAGGGAATACGAAGTTAGAAAACTAGAAAAGTTGTAGGGGTAATCTCACGCTCTATGCATACTTAAAATTACAAACAAATAGATATGTGAATCCTTAAGATGTCCCGAGAAAGCTCTAATATATCGAATCGAATTTTTTGTGAAAATTCCTACGAATAAGTGACAATTATGATTGATGTCGAAAATTGGGACAGAGAAAAAGAGAACCCAGTAATATGTAAATATATGTAATATATGCTTAAGTTTAGGTTTATCAGCAAAAGCATAATTTTTCCTTTGAAAGCATCACATGGGAACAGTTAAAATTATTAATGTAACCCTAGCTAAATCCAAACGTTGACGGCCATTGTCTAATTAAGAATCAAGTGGACTGAGAATATTTTAAAAGCAATTGAGAATTCCAAGTTTCAAACACATCTTCAGTCGAAGAGGTTGGATCTCTAAGAAGTAGCCCCAGCATTTACATGATTTGGTTCAATGATAATTCCAACTTTTGCGGACAAAGCCAGCTAATTCTAACTATTTGCGTAGTTCACAGCCATTAGTCTATATGTCTATTAACTTCAAGGAGTGAGCAGATCTTCTCTTTACATTCGTCATTTCTCCAGTGTACCTTAAAATCAACTCAATGTCAATCAATTCGATCATCATAAAGTTTCAAAAGCTTGTAATCATAAGCACGTATTCACTTTTTGGTGTCTATGTAAGAAAGATATAGAAACTGAAGAGTAAGAACTAGGTTGTCTAGTGGCCACCGAGATGTGTCAGCTATACCAGCTAAGGATCGCTGGTCAAGAAGAAGAAAGGTGCTTGCATGTTCACGAGCTGAAGAAAGGCTACAAGGAACATGTAAACTGTGGTTATTGATTAGGATTCACGTGTCTGGTCAGATGAATCCTTTGTAGTTTAATCCCAGTTCAGGAATACTAATCAGGTCGGAAGCAGTACTAGTAGACTATTAGTCAAATAAGCATCACATGATCATAGCTGCTTCCAAGTTCCAACCTACTAAAGCACTAGTTGATTGGACATATGCATTGCCACAATCATAGAGATCGTACTACCCAATGTCAAGAATTGTAACATTTTTTCATATTTAAGAGCAATCGGTCTTTCAGACATGTCAAATAAATCTTTTTTTAGTATTATTTTTTAAAAGTCTTATGTGATTTGTATTTTCTTTTGAATGATTTAAATCATATATTATATAGTACACATCTTAATTATTTTAAATTTCAAGAATTGGAACACGTATAAAATCCAAGATTGTTTTTTTTTTCCATCTTCTTCCACCTTCGTGAACGCACAAAATTTGTCCCAAGGTTATTTTAACCATAGTCCTCATTTGCAAGTTTTATAAGAGGCTCATCTCTAATCACATTCCACAATCCACATGGATTGAGTAATAGAAGATTACGCATTCAAGCTGCCAATATAAACTCCCTCTCCACTCCACCACCTCTTCAAATCCTCTGAATCTCTGATCGATCTATTGTCACTCTAGTTCATCTTTCATGGGTACCAGTTGCAGAAGATGGGCTCCTATTTTCATTTTGATTCTTATTCACATCCTCACATGCTCTTCTCTGTGCCATTCTCATGAGGACACAAACATCTCAAGAGACAGAAGTACTAAAATGCCAAGGAGGTTACTAATGATGAATCCTATGGCTTCCACATCTGCAACACATGGCAAGTTGATCAGCGGGACAGTGAAAGAGGCGAAGAAATCTGTGGAGCAAAGCCTGAGAAAAGCGCCGCCGAGTATTTCCAATCCCATACAGAACAAGTAGAGAGTTGGATCTCATCAGGAGCACGGAGGAGGATCTTTTTTGAAATCTTAGTTTCTGTTCATTTTTTTAGCAGTACATGTCTAGCTATAGTTTAATGTTGTGGTTCTGATGTCTGATATAGTCAGGCTTAGAACATTTTGCTCTGGGTAAGAAAGGAGTGCTTTATGCGTAGCTAGGGAGAAGGCTGTAAATAAAAGGTAGAGTTTATACAGTGTTAAAAGAAAAGTATGTATGGGAAAAGTTAGCCTTCCTAGTTTGGCAGTTGGAAGTTAATGCCTCAAGGTAATTGCGCTTCTTTTGTACCTGTATCATCTTTTTCTTGTCATACTTTGCTCGTTTCGCCTCTCCTTTTCGGTCAATGTTCAGTTTGTGGGTACTGCAGCTGGGCAAGAAATTCTAGAATTCAGGCAAAGAGCTGATTATGAATTTAGTATTTATTAGTAGTAGTAATAATAATAATAATTATTATTATTTATAATAGTAATAGTAAGACCTCCTTAAAAAAACAAAAGAGTTTCGAGATAAAATCAGCATAATTCATCTCTAAAGTCTAAAGAGATTAGATCTTCAAAATTTTTCATATTAAGCTCATTACTCATGTACAAAAAACTTGGAATTTTTTATCCACAGTATTAATACATTAAATTATAAAAATATTTGCATATATATAAAACTTGGAATTTTTTATCCACAGTATTAATACATTAAATTATAAAAATATTTGCATATATATATATATATATGAAAAACTTATAATCATCCAATTAAGTTTGTTGATTCTAATCAATGTTATGAATACCGTACCGAGCTCGGTATCGGATTGAGTTCTGGAACGGAACATAGAATTTCTAATACTATGTTAAAGTTTACGTATGAATTTTGTATTAGGAAAAAGAATTGGGTTACAAAATTATTCTTTTATATAGATCATTTTTAATTTTCAATATATTCAAAAATAAAAATAAAAATAATAGCATCCAGCGCATGTCGCCAACTATGGAGAAAAGGATTAACTCCAACCCAACAGACGTTCTGTATAATCTACCACAGCAGATTTCATTACCCAATCAAGACGCCAAGATATAGGATTTGTCTACAAGAAAGAAGCAACGAAAATAAAAGGGTGGAATAAATTTTAATATTTTATAAGAAAAATATATGTCTATTGATGTAAATGGCATTATTTTTTGAATTCACGCAAAAGTTTAAAAGCCAATTACATTAAATAATAAAAATTGATTGCAATCAATTTTAAATTAATGAGACTTTTCTGTGTCTTATAAAATGCATTTAGGATTTATTTATTTCGTGTACACCTTAATTAATATCTTATCTAGTTAGAAAATAAATTATCTGAAGTGCGAAAGTTTAATTAAACTCGTATATTTGTATTATGTATTAGATTAAAAATAGAAAAGAAAGATAGTGGAGAGTGGAGAAACGCCCAGTGGATAATTCTCAGCTAAGGCTTAGCGAAGGGCAGAAGCAGATGATGAATAGAAAATTTCAATCAATGCATTACATCAGTCCTTTTGGTTTTCATCTGAATCAAAGAGACGGAGGTGACAGAAGAGCGGCCGCGGACAATGATAGCTTAGCAACCACATGGGTACTTGGTCTTTTGGAAATTTAGTTTAATGAAGCTCTTTGGATTACACACCTTGTCTCTTGCTGGTCTTTGGGTGGAACTGGAAGCCATTATCACCAGAGACCCATTTTCCGCAGATGGAAGGGGAAAGCCGCACGTTCGGTTGTCAGCTTCTACGACGTTGGATTGCTAACCAAGCACTTTTAGGTACCATGTTTTTGTCTTTACAGGCCGAAAGGGTTGTGCTGTACAAGATTTCAGTGTACCATGCTCACGGACCATGTTTCTACCCTCGTTGCATTTCTAACTTCTTGTATCATAACCACAAACACTAATAATTGCTATTATGCCTTTTAACGATGCAATCAGATTAGCGACATATTTTTAGTCATGTTTGTTGTTAAACGGAATTTCATTGTTTATGGAGTTTCCCTACTCCAACATTTACACGATCTTTCTGTTATAATACATGATTTTCTATTCAAATGTTTTAAGATGAGCTATCAGCAAACTAATTTTATTATATTTTTGGCACATACCAACTAACCTAATTATACAAAGTTTAAGGAAAAGCTATAGATTTGATGGGAACTTTGTATGTCTAAATTGACTTTAAAATGTTTTAAAATTATTTAAATTAAAATCTAATTTATAAGCTAAAATTTAAACCTTTTATATTGATTTAATTTCTTTAATATGTCAACATTAAGCATTGACTCCATTATTCCTAAGTTTTCCAACTGGATTCTCCTTACCTGCTTTATAATTTCTCCAATGAATGTAAATACAAGTATTAATATAAGTTAAATTATTCTTTGGATTTAGTATCACCTTTAGTTTACAACCAATTGTCTTATGATGTAAGTTGGTTAAATAAATATATATACTAAAAATAAAAAACATAATTTTCTTTTATGTTTAATGGAAAGTTAATTTTAATAAACATTGTTATTTTGATTTATTTCGCTCTATAAGGTACATCTTTAATGAAAGTAATAATTTTTATTATTTTCCATAACATTTATTTCTTTTATTAAATATGAATCATTTTTATTTTATATATTATTTATTGTAGAAAAGAAGGAAAAAATATAGATAATATCTAATTTAATGTATTTTATACAGCTTATACCAATAAAATTGTCATCGCTATTTTAATAGATTTTGATATAATAATTAATTGACTAATAATTTCTATATAATAAAATATTAAACATTTATCTCATTTCAACTCTATAAATATATTAAAAATTTAATGGTAATGTTAGTAATTATTTACTATTTTTATATTATCTCGCATTTGATATTTTAAATGATTAATATTAATATTAATACTAATTAACTATTAGCAACAATAAATGAATTATTTTCATTTTTATTTTAATTTTTAAGAATATTTAAAATGAATATCTTTCCCTTAACTGATTAGAATTTTCGATGTAAAACCTATATATCTAATTTATGGCTCGTTAAATAATTATAGTTTTAATAATATTAAATGTTAAATTTTGATTGGTCAATTTGATTAAGTAAGATAAGGTTTTATTTTAAAATTATGGTTTGATAGAAATAGTGAATAAATATCCTTATTTTATTTGAAACTAGTAAAATATAAAATTTTGAGAACTGAATTAAACAATTATTGTATTTATGTTTATTTAATAAATTATGCTTATATGTGGTACCAGAGCCTACTTCTAAATTCTATATTTTTCACAAAAGATATCGCATAATTGCTCGTTGAATGTTTCTTCGTATATCAAGTTCTTTGTTTACTGTTAGTTTCTTCTTTTTGTTAATAAATGAAGCGACAAATGTGTTTGGGGTGCGATTCGAGAAAGTCTATCGAAGGCCCAAACACTAGTTTCTGATGTCTAATGCTTTTAAAGTAAATCAATGTTATTTATCTTGGATAAAGTAACACAAGTTTGAAATGGGGCCACTGTGTTTTTGTTTTTCCCGATTTTCATGTATGCATATGGTCGGGTCGGCCCTGTCGGGCCTTGAGCCGATCGGTCCATTCATCAAAGATATCCAGTCCAAGCCTACACCCATGTTCCATTAGGCCTGTCCATACGACAGAGACTCCCATGCACACGTAAAGACTTAAAACCTAAACCTAGTTATCGTTCTATATATAAAGTATAGTTCTGCCATGACAAAGGTATGTAATCACAACCTAGTTTTCTCTACATTCAGCAGTCTTACCTTCACCAAAAACCTAACTTGAGCGTTGGAGGGGCTAATCGGGACATAACCCCCGACGCGCCTTCTTTGTTTTGCAGGAATCATAGCCACGAGAAGCAGCCAAATCATGGATCCTAATGATAGCATTCCGTTCTGTCAGAATCAGGCAGAACCAAAACTAAACTAATGAAAATAAATTAAAGAAAATATTCTAAAAATGATGAAAGTGATGCATTTATTAGGACCTGGTCATTGGTTCAATCTTGGCTCACACACAATTAAACATATTTTATTAAATTGTTGTTTTCATACCTCTCTTAGCAACTATTAATCGTAAGTTAACAATAAGTTTTATTACCCCTGTTTTCCTTTATTTCGTATTTAATTAAGAAGAGTTCATTAATTAAACTCGGTTATCGAACAACGTAGAACAAGCTCTCTAGATTTAATTGAGCAAGTACATTACGAGTTAGGAAAATAGATTAATCAAGGCAATAATCATACAAGCTCGAGTCATTTAACCTAAGTTATGTTATCCCTAATTATTATAAACCGTTAGTACCTACAAACGAATCTTTGATGTATATGTATGTTTTATATATTCATTCATTATAAAATCTCAATTTTTATTAATCAATTGAAACTTGTAAGTTTAATTAACAAAATTGAACACTCCTTTTCTTTTATTTCCTTTAATCCTATTCCCTTTCATTCATTCATTTAGTTTCATCTTATTTATTTGATCAATGTATGTACGTTTTATATATTCACCATTATAAAATCTTAATTTTTATTAATCAATTGGAATGTGTAACTCCAATTAATTAATTGAATTGATCACTTAAATTATAATGTTTTTCTTTCATATCTTATAATCTTATCTTTCTTCATTAATGAATTTAGTTTTATCTTATTCATTTGAAGATTTGATTAATTAATGTATGTTTTCTATATCCATTCATTATAAAATCTCAATTTTTATTAATCAATTGAAATTTGTAACTTCAATTAATTGAATCGATCACTTTGATTATAATTTTTTCATTCATTTCTGATAATCTTATTCTTATAATCCTATCTTCATTCAATAATAAATTTGGCCTTATGTTATTCATTTGATCAATACATGTTCGTTTTATACATTTATTTATTATAAATCTAAATTTTTATTAATCAATTGAAATTTGTAACTTCAATTAATTAAATTGATCACTTTAATTATAATTTTTTCTTTCATTTCCTGTAATCTTATCCTTTTTCGTTAATGAATTTAGTTTCATCTTATTCATTTATTCAATATATGCACGTTTTATATATTCATTTATTATAAAATCTCAATTTTTATTAATCAATTAAAATTCTTAAATTTAATTAATTTAATTGATCACTTTCTTACAATCTTTTTATTTAATTTTCTATAATCCTAACCTCCTTCTTTAATGAATTTGGTTTCATCTTATTCATTTAATCAATATATGTACATTTTATATATTTATTCATTATAAAATCTTAATTTTTATTAATCAATAAAAATTTGTAACTTTAATTAATTGAACTAATCAGTTTAATTATAATCATTTTCTTTCATTTCCTATAATTATATCCTCCTTCATTAATTCATTGGATTTCATCTTATTCATTTAATCAATATATGTATGTTTTATACATTTTTGAAGAAAAAGTTGAATTAAATTAAGTCATAAAATGCAATCAATGAAACTTATTTTTTTTTGATAAATAATCAATGAAACTTATTCTAGTACATCAACTTGCAAAATACAAGAGGAATATGACAATTAAAGTTTTAAGAGGAAAAGTCTACCATATATGATTATAATCTCTATGTAGTACTGAGAAAATGAAAGTCCATATCCTTACGCATATGTTTGCTGATGTGAAATCTAATCAGCTGCAACGGATAAGTGTTGAAAAGTTGGCTTGTGAGACATTGATCGTGAACAATTATGTTATTCCTCTCATCCCATATAGTTGTGACTAGGAAGGATAGTGAAATACAGCAGCTCCGTCTGATAGTTTTATTATGGAATCTCATATTGGCGAACCAATTCTTAATTCTCATATTCACTAGCCTCTTCAGCTATTTTGCATAATGAACACCAATTAGTAAGATAATTAAACGAAAATATCTTATCTACAATTGGTAGCTTGTTTAGCATAACAAGCCAAAGGGTTGCTTAGACTAGACTGTGTTTTCCTAACGAAGGATTGGCAAGTTGCTAAAAAACACTTGCCTGCAAGATAGGTTAGAAAAGACACCATTTATGGTTTGTGCCCAGATAATGATATCATTATCTGAGTTAACATACTCCTACAAAATTCTAGTCTTTAAAAGAGTTGGAATTGGAGCAATACTAATTATATCCTTCCTTGTGAGAGTCTGAGCCACTGTATGATGTTGTTGAATAAAGTAATAACATTATCTATTTCTTTAAATGGACCAACTGATAGCTAATTATCAGCCTACAAAGAAGAAGTAGTTTCCCCATTACTAATGAGATTGACGAAATGAGGCCTTAACTTTTTCCTCAGCTTATTCATAACCTTTAAAAAAATAAGATAGTATTGAAAGATTTGAGAAAAATATTCATTCATCATAAAATTTTAATTTTTATTAATTAATTAAAATTAGTGAATTGGTCATTTAAAATTTTTAATTAAATAAATTTTTATTAAAAATTGTAGAAAAATAAAAAAGTCGGCCAGCTCCAACTTGATCGGGCTTCAGGAATTGTCATTCCTATCGCCCCAAAGTCGGCTTGATGTACATGTACAAGAAACTCTCCCGATTTGATAAATTTTTATCCCTTGAACGTCCACGAAGCAATTTGTCACGCTGTACATTGTTGATTCAGGCTCCTACTCTGTTTTTTTTTCATTTGTGTTTAGATTCAATTCCTTTTGATACATAGGGCTCAGAATATAGGTTCTTTGTATATTCTAATTTAACATTTATAGCCAAATAGCCGAAAAAGATATCTTTTGGAGCCATTTTTACAGTTAGAAATACAATTAATTGGCCGTACGAGAAATTCATTTGTCGTTGAAAGCTACTCTTGGATAACAATTTGAACGGCAATCCCTTAAGTTGCCTTCTTATGAAAATATTATTTTAAGCAATGCGTTGATACTGAAACCTAATCTGTTAGGTACCTAACAGGACTTCAGTTTAGGCTTAGGGCTTTGGCATTCAAAAACATCTGCCTGGGGGCCTGTGAATTTGTAGCCTCGAAAATCTGCAGATACCACACAGGCAAGGCCCTGAAGCTATAATAGAATGATCCACGACAGAGCAAGATAAGCTTTTTCTACAAACTTGTCTAAGAATTTCAACAATTAAGTGATAATGTCAATATCCAATCAACATTTACAGCGTAATGGAATAAAATCTAATATTATTTTATCATTTAAAAAAATATTTTTTTAATATTATATAATAAAAATAATAAACAACATTTCACTATATTATATTATAAAATTTTCTATTATCTTAAACAATAATTTTTTAATATAACATTCATTTACATTCTATCTTATTATAAACAATTTTATTTCATTTTATTCTATCCTAATTTCTAAAACATATCCTAAATTTTTGCTGAGCTGGAGTGGAGTCCAACGAATGTGAAATAAACGCCAGATCTGAGGCTCATCTGGTATGCCGTATCGGATGCGTCATAATATTTTTTGGCTCTGTAGTAAACATTTACATGCATATATGGCCTCCTGTCCTGATCCTGACACACGCTGGCCTCAAGAAAGGCAGTGGCTTTGGATAGGTAGCCTCCTAAGACAAATAAAAAAAGCACCCACGTGGATGTGATTCCATTCAAGCAAGGCCTTTGTATTAAATTAAACAGGAAGGGAAGGACTCAACACAGGGTTTCAGGGCTACATCGAGGTGGGCGTGGGATAAAAAGATGTCACATGGTTCAAGTCATTCGAGCTAAAAAGATATCGATTAAATTATGCATCCTTCTAACTGAGATTAGTAGAGAATTACGGTACTCCTACTCTCTCTCCATATATATATATATATATATATATAATCTTCACTTTTCGTACATTTATAATTAAGCGAAGCTATCTATCGTTAAACGCAATCATTTTTCTACACTCTTTAGTTAATAAATATCAACTTTTGAGCGTATGTCGTCACCATCACATCATCTGTGCAGCTTGGGGACGCTCTTTCCCAGATAAATATTACTATGTGTTACTTATGCAAATGTTATTGGGTTTCGGTTTCAAAGTGTGCATATATGTAGTAGCTACGTGTACAGTACACAATTCTAGAGGTGGGCGGGTATCCGGAAGATTGGATTCAACCTCACATCAATCTACTCAACTCCCAGAAACCAACAAAAGAATCAATGACCTGACTGCTTCTCGCTAGTCGCTGCACAGCACCCACTCTCTCAGTGTATGGACTTCGGAGAGCGTAGCACAAAGAAGGAATTGTGTTGTGTACGTGACACAAAAACTATCGGAGAATCGACCACAGTGTGAGAAAGGACTTTTCTTATTCTTCTTCTTCTTCTTTTTTTAATCTCGGGAAGTGGACTCAGTACTCCCACACGCAGATGGGTACTTTTTTTCTTTCCCGGTAACATACTTGGATTGGGATGCCATTGATATGTCATCTTTTTCTTTTCTTGCGGACAAATGCGATTTGTTTACACATTGTTTTCGTGCCCCAAAACAAAACTTCAATATAATAGGTCAAGGATTGCAAAATTTTGACTTTACTGAAGCAAAAGCTCCTACAATCTTTTACTTTACATCCACAATGTTATTATAATAGATTTAATTTGGTGAATAAAAAAGGTTGAAGCATACATATATTTTTCTTTCTTGGCATATCTTGTACATACTAAACCCCGTACCCTCTTTCTCATTATGCCACTAATTCGCCTATCCTCCTGGATCCAACTAAGAACATGCTTATGCTGTTAACTGAGATTGCTTCTTGTATCTTCTACCAAATCCACTTGGTGTAATCGCATTCGAAGAACAAGCTTCCTGAGGTTTCTATTGCTGTTAGCTATAGTGTACATATGTCTGGAAATTTCGAAATTTCAACTTTTCTGTTGGGAGATCCTTTTTGATGGTGAGCCGCATTAGAAAGAAAACCTTCATCAAATAATCTTTTTATTTACATCTACTTTTTAAGTTCCAATTAATAATTTAATAAATTATCTTTGTTCAATCAATCACCAGGAACTTTTTTATATCTCTGCTTTGTTACGAGTAAAAAAGAATTATATTTATTTCAATTATTCTGCAATTTATTTAAAAAAGAATTATATTTATTGTCCACCTTTAAACACCCTACCAGTTAATCAATATCAACCCTTTAGCTAATCTATGATTTAAAGAAAACATGACAAATTCTTTAACCTACTAAGTCCTTTTAAAGATTAAACACACTTATTTAACAAAACTTGAGTGAAAACCATTTCAAAAGTTTTCTAGATGTTGTTTAAAGATTAAGAATTTTTCTTTAAAATTTAAAATAAATTTCTTACAAAATGGGAAAGTGATCACAAGTCTTTGTTTGACCTAAGTTTGTTCATGTAATAAGTTTTTCAAGAATGTAATGCACCAGGGCCAAACATGAGCCAATGCTTGACCTGTGTTCGAAGAACATACATCTCAGTTAGACTTGTGCTCCTCTAAAACCATGCTAAATCTTTTCTAACTTAGCTCTAGTTTATCTATATTCATTTCTTCTTCATTAGGGATCGAGCCAAAGCCTAAAAATAAAATATAAACCTCATTAAATACCAAATCCTATAGAAATCATCCAAATATAAAGCAAATGCTCTTAAAATCATGCTAAAAATATAATCCCATTAGCACTTGTCAAATTCCTTCTTACTTAAGTATTTACTTGTCTTCAAGTAAATCATTTTATTACTTTTAGTTTAGATAGATAGCAACTTGAAGAAAGAATTTAATAAATCCAATGCATCAATCAAGATTCTCCATTATTCATTCAATTTACAAAGTTCATCAAATTGTTAGGCATTTAGCTACTTGAATAAAGTCTTAATTTAATCAATTCAATTCAACATCACAACCCTTTAAACTTTAAATTAATTCAAAAGTTCAACGTAATGCATAAAGTAAACATACATAAGATAGATGCTTCATACATTTTCATAACTCTTATTTAAACAAAAACAAACTTTTGACGTGAGAGTAAATACCTTAACATAATTTCTCTTGATTACTTGATTAGGTTACCATTTTAAATGTTTACTAGCACCACTCTTTAACTTCAATCCCTTTACTTAGTTTGAAGATGGCAAAGTAAATTTATTTATACTCACTTATTTACACATGTTTTATTTTTTATTAGGATGCAAAAAATACTTTAAAAGAGTCCATTTCTAAACTAATTGTATGTCCAAATTAAATTAAAATAAAGTATGATGCTGCATATCAATTATTCATTTTCAAAATTAATGAAGCAAATTAACATTAACTTAATCATCAATGTGCATAACTATTTGCCTAATAAATCAAATCACAATAAACTTATAATAAATTATCTCAATTGATACCTTTTGAAGTTAAGAATTTTTTCAAAATTACTCCTCATTAAGTTAATTACCACAAAATTGATAGACATAAATGATTTATGCTAGACATACATTACTTTTAGCACTATTTTCATAATATATTCCTTATATTTTGAATGATTTGATATTTAATTTGAGAATTATTCATTTCAGATCTTATTTTTATCTGTACAAGGAAAACAAACCAAAATTAGAAAAGAAATAAATTGAATTAGAGTAATATTGGAAGAAATAGAGAATGACCCATGAATACAACACTTACACACTACCTTGGTAAGAGTCACGTTCAAAGGTGGTCACCTTTGTTTCTTTTATGCAGCCCTACACACCCTTGTGTCACCCCTTTGATGAAAAGCACGACACCCTACGTGATCTTGTGTAGGTCCTATATTGGCGTTAAGATTTTTCTAGAATTTCTAGGACAACATAGCTTTGTACACTAACTCATGTTTGAGGCCATGTAGCTTATTAAAAATACAGGGCTTCAAATTTAAAGAAAAGAAAGACACAAAGCGAGTTCTTTGGCCGAAAAGTAGGAAGTCATTTTAAAGCTATTTTACATTAATTTTGATTAAAATTATATCATTCTTTGAAGATACAACACGATTTTAACAAGAATTCTTTGAAGATTGAAGATTCAAGATTCAAGATTCAAGAACAACGACTTCTTTATCTTATTTTCATTATTATTTTTACTCTAACATTAGTTTTTGAGTATGAAATAAACTGGGATATAGATTTAGGTAGGATAAACCTAAGATGCGATATATTTTGATTTATTCTTTGGTTTAATTAATTTCTAGTTTTATTGTAATTTATTCATGTTTTTATGTAGATTGAATTAACTGAGTGAAAATGAAAGATTTAGTATTTGATTCATGTATGTGTGTTTATATTATAACATGGTTAAAGAGGGTTAAGCATGAGATATACGTGAGAAAGTTGCAAGTTCTTCCTAGGTTAGGATAGAACCTATTAAAAAAAGTTCATAGAATGAGTTCAAACATTCTCACGTTGTCTAAATTAAAAAAGAATTTCAATTGATTAACTTATGAATAAGAGTTATATGTATTGAGAAAGAATATGATCTAGTTTAGGAACTCTTATTAGTTCAAAAAACTGGAGGTATTCATTAAAGCAAGAGAAGTTGAATATGATGAAGTCCTACGGGAAACCTGGCTTAAATCTAGGTGTTTCACTAATCGATTTATTCTTAATAATTTCTTTGCTTTAGTATTTGGTAGTTATTTTATTTTCTTATTTAATTATTCATAACCATCGATCTACCTTATTAAGTTTGTGAATAATGGGTAATTAACCAACATCCTCGTAAGATCGGCCCCTACTCACTTGTGCTAACTACAGTTATACCATATGCTTACATAACCAAATAACTAATAAGTTACTAGTTTCCTCCTTCACACTTGAATTGTACAATGTCCCCAATGTATATGACATACAAGAATAACAAAAAATAGAAAATAAGGGAAATGAAATTAGGATAAATGGTACTACTATGATAATTAAAAAATCATCGACCTTTTCTAATGCCATTAAGAATAGTCATAGATTAGTGAAATCTGGTATCTAATCTAATATATAGGGATATTATATAACATAAATAATTATTTCCTATATAACCTATATAACTCTATCAAGTCTCATCCCAAATAAAATACTAATGATCTAACATTCACAACTTTAAAATAGTTTTCAACATAAATATATGCAATAAAACTATTATTAAGTATAAAGATACTAAATGTTAAAGATCCTAAAAGTTACTGAATTGAAATAAAATATCTAAACTATTGGCTCATGTCCCAACATGCTCTTCTTTATGAGTCTTTTAGTTGGAGTTCCTACTCACATCTTTGACCCTAGCAACTCCTTACACGAAGACTTGTATCTCCTCTTCCTACTCAAGCTTCTAAATATGCCATATGATTTATTAAAATAGGGCTCTACAACTCATCTTCTTCTCTTCGTATAATACAAGTCTCTAAATGTTTTTTTTAATTATTTCCTACATAGCGTAAAACACTTTAATACAAATCACATCTATATAGAACTAAGTATCATCTTCATCAATAGAATGTTTCTTGGTTTCAAATATCTTCAAATTTAATTCCTCCTTACCTTTAGGATTAACTTTCGATCATTTACATTTATACTAGCCTTAGTAATGGCTAAGAAAGTTGATCTTAAGATCAAGGAAACTTCTATATCATCCTTCATATCCAAAACTAAAAAAGTCAATCAGAAAGATAAATTTATTAATCTTAACCAAAATATTTTCTATAACGCCCCTAGGATACTTAATTAACCTATATGAAAATTGAATGATCATCCTAGTAGGTTTAGGTTTATCTAATCCTAACTTCTTAGACATGTTATATGAAATCAAATTGATTCCAACTCCTTAATCCACTAATTCCCTTTTAATTGACAAGCTGTTAGTATTATAAAGAATATTGAAGCACCTTGGATCTTTGATTTTCTATAATAGTTTTTTTTAAGATAGAGGAGCACTCTTTATTTAAAATCACCATCAATAATTCTTTAAGCTTCTTCTTATTAGAAAGGAGATCCTTTTAATACTTGACATACTTTGTCATTTATAAAAGAGATATATAACAACAACAACAACAACAATAACTCTAAGATATAATCCCGTTGACACGAGTATGAAATTATGCTAAAGATCACTAGGCAAGTTCACCTATCATTCTTATAGTATAAATTAGGTGGATATAGGTGTTGACCTCACGAGGATTATAATTACTAGTAATGACAATCTTTTTTA
The DNA here is from genome assembly GCA_026284645.1 of Erythroxylum acuminatum. NCBI lineage: Eukaryota > Viridiplantae > Streptophyta > Magnoliopsida > Malpighiales > Erythroxylaceae > Erythroxylum > Erythroxylum acuminatum. Next base: position 14,562,396 of record JANKOD010000003.1, on the reverse strand, counting down.
TTATCCAATTGAACAAAAATAACGGTTAACTTAAAGTAAAAAGAATTGACTAAACAAATCTAAAGCGCCAAACCACATCAATGAAAAGATTGAGGCAATCAAAAGATCAATAAAATGTATCCCGCTAAAAACTTTCTATACTTAAATCTATCTTAATTCAATGATTAACCCTAATTTACTGGACTAGGGGAAATTTTAAATTTACAATTGTATTCTTTCTCAAGACATAGAACTCCTATCATTATGTTAATTGATTGAAATATCTTTTTGATCAAAACCTCTAAGAATGTATTAGCATGTTCTATGGATTTTATGTTAGATTTAGCTCTATCTCAAAAGATTTATAAAGTCTTATCTATAGAATTTTATGCAACTCTTATTATTCATTCTATGATCTATTCATATATATGATTTCTGATTCCTTATATATGAAATCTTAATTTGAATCAAAACACTATCATATTTTAAATCAACACAATGTAAATAAAGAAATTAATATAAAATAACAGCTTTAAGGTTTATCAATTCTAAATCTATATCACAGCTTAGTTTGTGCTCAAACAAATAAAACTAACTAATAAATAACAAAGAATACAAAGCAAAATAACTCATTCTTGTGGATCTTGAATCTTAATGTTTTTGATATAATCTTAATGTAACTTTTTCCTTTTTCCCAAAGTTGCTTCTTTCTTGTGGTAAGACTCTCTAATTTAATATATTCTAACTATTGTCTGTTCCTCCCTAGTTGTTCTTCTTTAATCCCTCGTGTATCTATCCTTTTTAGCTATACAAAATCTTAATTTACATAACAATTACCACTAATATGGGTCTTTAACACGAGTTCGTGTTATGCCTATGTTGGCTTAGTACCTCCTCTTCCACGCTTTTGAGGTCCACTTTAGGAATGCAGGTTTGAAGGCTATAAATATGACATTTTTTGACCAGCATGTACCATTATACACTAAGTTATCTAAGAATTCAAATGTCTCAGTAGCCTACACAAGATTGAACACGAGTTCGTGTTTTACCTGAGTTCTAATTATGATTCCATATTTAACATTTGTTAATTTATATAGTAAGCTCTTTAAAAATATAATGCACTAGGGTGGAACATCATATTTCTATGTTTTAAGAAAATGGTTCTCTACTAGACTCGTGTTTTTTTAAAAATGTACCAAATCTTTTCTAAATTGGCTCTAACTTGCATAAATTTGATCCTTCGTAATTGAAGAGCTAAAATAAAGCCTGTAAATAAAATATAATTCCCATTAAGTATCAAATCATATAGAAATTATTCAAATATAAGTCAAATGCTCTTAAGATCAAGTTAAAAACATAACTTAATTAGCATTTATCAAAAAGATTTATACATTAAACACAATATATGAATAGTAATAAAATGTTAAGCCCCTAAATGTATTATAAAGCACAAGATGACGGTTAATAGAAAAATTATATTGCAATATTTACAAATGAGGTTCTTCATTATTCCTTGATCTTAGTTCTTCACCTAAATTAAAGCTCAGTTTGACTGTATTTGGTACTTCAACTTTGTTCATTTTAGCTCCTTTAACTACTTTACTCACTATATCACTTGCTCTTTCAATAAACTTGGTATCTCATATATTATTTAATTCTTTGTTAGTAATATACTTTTTCATTATCAAAATTATAGGATAAGACATCACTTGGTCTAATAATATCCTTCTTTTTTATAATGATGAAACTTTTGATGATATTAAGAGTAAAATAAAATATTAATTATGAATATGCTCCCCATATGTTTCAGTAATATGAAATGTAATGTTCCTTTAATTCATGCATTATTAATTTATAAAGATCAAGTTTCAATGTCATTCGATACTACCACTATTATCTCTGCCATTTTGTCAATATTAAAAAGCATATAAATAATAAGTTATAAACATCAAAAGGATGAATGAATACTTTCCTCACCCTTTTTGTTGGGACCCGTTTCCGAATCCCAACCTCGAAGCACAAACTTGACGAAATCAAAGCAAACAATCCACTCCGAAGCGAAATCGAATCGGAAACAAATCCGATTCGGAAACACAAGGCGAAAGAAACCGAAAGCGAATCGAATTTGATACGAACTGAAACAAATGTGTCCGACAACCGTGAACATAAATCTTAGCAAAGCGTCGCGTTGGAAACCTTATAGACACTAACGATCCGAAATTCGGTCTATATTTTTTTTTCATTCTCTTTCTTTTTCAATCCTTTCGTATTCATTCTAATCAATCTTATACAAATCGAAACAATACCATACAATTTCCCTTTTGGAAATTTATCCTCAATCAACACAGATTTCCTACAAAACCGATCACATCTCATAATTCGACAGTTTAATCACACTCTAATTATTATACTCTTTATACAAATTTTATCGAAAATCCGGCAGCATAACGGCTGCATTTTGACAGCCCAAAAATTTCTGCAAAGGCAAACACACTTCTATAATATCACATCCAACCATAACAACCCATTCAACGGACCTCCTGTCCGGAATCAACCACAATCAACACAATTCTATACCTAACACTTCAATAATCTCAAATCAATATCCATCATCAGAATTCAATCCCATATACCATTTCACATTCCATAATCCTACACAAATTTACATCCCAGTTTCATACACAAATACATAACTCATCTTAATACACAAAACCTTTATCCATACATATTATGAATTAATACTTACTAAAAACCTTAATGGCATTCCAAGCCATACACAACTCAATAATAAAATCCGAATACATAAAGGATATAAAGTCTCCTAATTTCTCAAGAACACTCTAACTTGAATCAGTACAAATGAACACACACAACTAAAAACCTTCACTTCTTTCACCCGATCTTCTTCTCATCACCTGTGGATGGGAATGAAGGGGGGTGAGCTTACGCTTAATGGGTAACAGTTTAAACCAATAAATAATCGAATCCTTTTTAAACATTTTTCTTTCTTTTCTTGCAAAAACTTTGTTGGAAATCCATAAAGTACATTTCAAAATTCTCTTTTCGCAGTCGTCAAGATCACAATTTTCCAAAACATGGATGCATCAATCATAACACTTCATAATGCAAATGCACACATAACGGCTCGAGAGTTCCGTAAAC
>JANKOD010000003.1:14528770-14545032 GCA_026284645.1 Erythroxylum acuminatum | reverse complement strand
GATGGTGACTTAATATAACACTATTGGTTCTTTAAATGGTCGCACGCCTCATTCTCAGTATGACACGTGAATTTTAAGAGAAAAGATGTAAATCGTGACTTATGTGGCCGAGTGGGAGTTGTTGGCGGTTATATGAACGGCCACATAACTTCCACCAGTTTATTCTGTTCTCATACAAAAGGAGGAATGGGAAGTTGGCTTAGGTAGTTATCTTCTTAAGAAAAGAAAGATATCAGAAACAAAATTTTTTTTTGGTTCTCTTTTCTCTCGGCACTATTTCTCTTCTCTTCTTCGCGTGAAACACACCATCAAGGGTTTGAGTTTGTGGCGTGGATTAATCGGTGACTCTAATAGACTACCGAAATTCGAAGACTAGCAAACAGCAAATCGATCCGGTAATTCCGCATTAAGGTCAGTCCTTATATTTTCTACATATTGTCTCCTATATTAAAAGTTGAATTCATTCTTCGAGACTTTGCATACTGGTGCTGTTATAAATCTATAAAACTAGGGATTCAAATTGGCATTTGAAGATAATTGGAACAGAAACGAATTAATGAACTATGATCCTCCTGTGGATTAAAAGAAAAGAGTACGGTTGAAGAAAATCCATGATCCAGTATCAACCGTTGCACACCGTTTACTTTTGAAGGAACACGTAGCCTCACACTGCTACTTTAAAATGCCATGCAATTCCTGCCTTCTTCCCCAATACTAAATGGCGACGTATCCTGCAATTTCCGATGATTTCCAAACAAAGCCATCATCTTTAACACCGTCTGCACCGCCACTACATCCGCCACAGTCAAATTCACAAGATGAGACCACTGTCGCCACTGGGGTCCTGGACCCGTTTGAGTTGTTAAATGGGTCTAATGCCAATGATCTCCATCCTGCAGTCACTTGGTCTACTGGCCTATGTGACTGTTTCAGTGATATCAGTAGTTGTAAGTAATTTTGTTTTTCGATTTTGCTGGAACTCACTCGCATTGTTGTCAAGGATTATTAGTAACAACAAAACTTTAGATTACACACCACCAATATAGTGTTTCTAGTATTTCCAAATAATATATCTATTGTTTCTAATAGTAGGGAGTCGCATCTATACTATCCTTGTTGGGCAGTGGGAACTGGTAAACCGTCGTATCTCTTTCCACATTTCATACCCTGCTTAATGTTTTCTTGTTTAGTGTGAACGGTTGTGTTGATTTTTCAAATGGAGATTTTGTTAATTTGTCTTTTCAGTTTGCGATCTTACGCGTATAGATAATACTCTGACCATCAAACTGGTGAATGTCTTGTTATCCTCATAAAATTGTTTAATTTGATTTTGATCTCAGGTTGCTTGACGTGTTGGTGCCCATGCGTTGCCTTCGGACGAATTGCAGAAATGGTGGACAGGGGGTCAACTTGTAAGTCATTAGATTTATCAGATCCGATTAAATGAAACTTTTCCTTGTAGTTAATGTGGATTGATTCGAAGCTGTTAAATTTGCAGCATGTGGAGTGAGTGGAGCACTTTATACCTTGATATTGTGCTTGACGGGTTGCTCCTGTTTGTATTCATGCTTTTACCGTTCAAAACTAAGAGGGCAGTATTTCCTGGAGGAAAGCCCTTGCGGGGATTGCTGCGTCCATTTTTGCTGTGAGGAATGTGCTTTGTGTCAAGAGTACAGAGAGCTCGAGAAGCGTGGTTTTGATTTATCAATAGGTAAGTATCCTTGTGAAGTTTCTTTTGATTGTATAATTGGCGGCCATTTCAATGTCATCTGTCAACTGATTTTTCATAATGGAATTGATCAAAAGGGTGGCATGCGAACGTGAAGCGGCATAAACGATTGACGAAAAGGGCTCCAGAAGTTGAAGGAGGCATGATCAGATAATACCAAATAACTAGATACACCAGTGCCTTATTGTCTAAAGGAATTTGAGTTTTGGTTCGATAAGAATATTAATAAAGGGACCGATAGATGTTTCGAATCATCTTTCTTTCTTCAATTCAGTTTTCCAATTCTGTCAGGACAGTACTCCAGATGTCGCAATAAGTTCGTCTTGTTTTACTCTTCATTGAATCTAAACGGAAAGGAATAAAAGAGACGGCAAACTGGAATATGAAGCTTGCTTAACAGCGTCCAGATACCCCATCAGTGGGGCATGAATCAAGTAGTGAAATTTTTTTCTAGTTTATATTCATCCGCTGCAATTTGAGCTTCACTGTAAATAGTATTGTTGAAGAATATAAATGGGGAATCCACTATATACCCAATTATTTAGGGTCAATTGTAGGCATCCCCTTGATACTTAAGTGAATTTAATTGAATGTTATTAAAATGGGTAAATGAATAATTCATTTTTGTAGGGATAAAATTATAATATTACAATTTCTTGTTCTTTTTACTCCTCTTTAAACTTATCAACTAGAGATAAATTAAACATAAAATTCTTTTACTGAAATTATCATAAACTATTTTACGGAGAGAATTTGAGTTAATGCTTCTTTTGAAGATCTATTTTAATTTTCTTCATTTGCTGTCGTCGTTTTTCAGTCAAAGCCTAAATTGCAGAACGTGGTAGGCTTATTAAGTAAAAATAATCATTCCAATATAATTTGTCCAGTGTGCATGAAGATACAAGGTTTATTATCTATGAATTAATACAAAATGGGTCCTTGGGAAAGTTATTACATGAACATCCTTTTCATTTATTTCCTTCCCAATCCCAACCCATTTTGGTAGGGAAATTGAGCCCTAGAGAATAGTTTACGAAAAGAAAAATCTTCTTCTTTTTGCGACCTTTGTTAAATTGGCACGTGAGATTGAATATTGCTCTTCATAATAGCAAGGTGGGGCTATTTCTCATATATATGTAGTAGTGATACGTAGAGATCTATAATCATCTAATATATAATTTTGGATTCCAATTTCAATGCCAAGTTAAGAAGGTTTTGACATTTTGCTATAGTAGCTTCGAGGTTATGTTAAAGAATATGTCCAACTTTTCAGTTGTCTTCTTCTATTGAGCTTATAAGCTTATTTATATGGATTTAGCTCACATATTTTAGATTTGTCATGGCAGATAACTTTAACATAAAGAACAAACTCAAGTTTTTAGGCACTATGGCTATGTAGCTCTAGAATATTTGCTAGATGGTATGCATGCTAGTTATAATTGTAGAGTTATATATGCTTAATTATTAGAAAATAAAAAGCTTTTGGGACTAATACTATTATATCTTATTCTATTGATAGTAATAAGTGGAATAGAAATTTTACTAAAATTTGGGATCCCTTACATATCTTGTTAATTAATCATTTGTTAATCTCCTTATTGGCTAGAGACAAGTCCACATCATGTCCTTATAATAAAATGAAACTCTTTGATTAAGTTATGTCTAGAAATAGTTAGACATATATCCCACGTTGATATTTTTCTACTACATTCTAAATTTTGGTTCAATATAAATGCAATGTTAGGTGTTGTTATGTAGCTTTTTAACTTGATTATATGTGTATAGATTACTTGATTATACTAATGCATATTTAACTTTCCTATAACTACTCAAACCATCCTCGAGGATTGTTTCATTTTTTAGGCCATTTATTATGGTCTGAATAGGTAGTTGGTGTACATAGAACTAAAACTTAACATATTAGAATTGAACAAGTGTCTAATTGGTATATATTATCTCTTTGAAATTATTGTATAGTTTGAGTATAATAGTAATACAAACCTAAAATATTATGTTTAACTTAATTGTATGTGTATAGATTCCTTAATTATATTGATTATATTGACATGTATTTCAACTTTCCCACCACTGCCCAAACCATTCTCGAGGATTGTTTAGTTTTTTAGACCTTTTATTATGGTCTGAATTAGTAATTGGAGTAAGTAGAACTCAAACTTAACATATTATAGTTGGACAAGGGTTTGATAGATATATATATTATTTCATTGAAATTATTGTGTAGTTTGAGTAGAATAATAATACAAGCGTAAAATATTTGGCTAGCACAAGGTGGCATTGCCTTTACTTTGCTCTATACGCCTACTTTATACATATTGATGCACAATCTTGCGTTGCATGAGTTTCTTATTTGGATGACATTCTTAGATGTTATAGTAGTTATTGAGTTGCATTTGTGTTATAACCAACACACCTCATCCTTGTAAGAAACATTGTGCATTTTCTTATGACTTACTCCTTTTGATCTTGTAGGCACTTTGAAAATTATAAAAGCTCAAATTGAATCAACAAGATAAAGGGAAGACAAAACAAGGATAGAATAGCCCCTAAGTTTCCATTATTGATGTAACTTTATTCTTACTGCTAGCTTCAATGATTCAATTGCTTAGTTTTATTAGTTATTTCAATTCCAGTTAATTTATTTTAATTCAATTCATTCAATCTTTTATTACCTTAGATAAAGTACATTCAAGTTGTTAGGTGACTAATCAATCCTCGTCGGAATGATACCATTTATACTATGAGTTATGATCTGTATACTTACAATACGAAATTTATATATATAAAACTGACAAGTTTTTGGTGCCATTATTGGGAATTAAATTAGCATCTTGTATGATTTGAATTCTTTTAATTTGAGGATTTGATACCTATTGTTATGTGATTACAGGTGCTTGAACACAAAAATCATTTAGAGTTTAAGCAAATTAGAAGATACTTCAACATTAGACATCACAAAGCAAGAAAGAGAGATTCGAAGAGCTAAACCCCAAGAAGTAATAGAAAGAATGATAGTGGAGGGAGGAAATTAAATAGAACAACAAAAGACCCTTATGGACTTCATAAGGCTAGGGTTCCATGCCAATCAACAAGGAATTACATGACCACCAATGCAAGCAATTACATTCAAAATCAAACCAGCACTGCTAAACATGTTCCAAACCAATGTGCAATTTCATGGTTTGGAAAATGAGGATCCCACTGCTCATCTAGTTAATTTCTTACATATTTGTGATATGTTTTAGTATAGCGGGTTATCAAAAGATGCAGCCAAGATGAGACTCTTCTCCTTTACACTCAAGGATAGAGCCAAGACGTGGTTGAATTCACTCAACCTAGTGAACATCACAATATGGGAGCAGCTGGTGTAAGCCTTTTTGGCTAAGTACTTTCCTTTTGAGAAAGACAATGCGGCTTATAAAGAAAATTACAAATTTCCAACAAAACGAAAGGGAGTCTTTATATGAACGAGGGAGCGATATAAGGAGTTGCAAATGAGTTATGTACATCATAACTTTCCAAAGGAGTTTTCTCAGAAACATTTTACAATGGAGTTAATCCACTCATACGAGACACCACTTGATCACTCTTTCTTTTATAAATCCTTGAAGGTTATACAATTTTTTTCATTCCATTTAGTATACATAGAAGATGCTAGTGCAATGATATAACCAAAATTTTCCCCAAATGATTTGAAGATGGAAAATTATTAAAAATTTGCTGATAAACTGAGCTACCTCCACCACGTAGCTAGTTTCCTTGGATAAAATTCCAAATAGATAAACAAAATTAGCAAGAGAAACAAAAGGATGGTTTGAGTTTTCTACTACATTTTTGCAAAGGGTGCACTTTAGGATTGAGAATATGCAGCTTATCTATAGTGAAATGCTTTTATTTAAGGATAAAATGGAGAAAGGTGGAGAATTTGGGAAGTAACTTCTTCTACCATATGATGAATACCCAAGGGTGCATACATCAACCTAGGAGTGAATATATCTTTGTAATAATGTAGGGTAAAGTTCCCTGATTGGTTCCTATTTCATTAATAGCTTTTAGTAAATGGGATGCTGATGTGCACCAGTTAAAAATATCTAGGAATTTCTTGAATTTTCCCTTATCCTTCTTCTTTTTCAATCTTTGAGGGTTTAGAAGTGGTGGCCTAATGGGTTTAATAGTGGATTGTGGAATCTACTCCTAATTGGTGTAAGATCTAGATGAGACCAATGTCAAATATAGATAATATTAACATTGGTGCCATTCTGTTCACTTTGTACTCTTCCTTGCCTAACTTTTTCACATATTTTTCTTTAGTGGGTACAAGATTAAGTACTTTTTCACTCCTTAATGTGATGGCTAAAACTCTCTCCTTTGGGTTTACCTCTATGTTACTTAAAAGCTTGTATTGACTTCTATAACCTACCATTTTGGCTATTTAATTCACTTAGACCTCTAAACTATAAATGGATGTATAATCTGATTAAGACTATGTAAGATTCAAATTTCCATATATTATCGAATTTAGCATAATTATAAAATATGTATTGTTTGAATGTCTCTTTTAGCCCCTTATCATTTGAAGATGGTGGTTTTTGAAATTAAGGTCTTTATTCTTAGAACTCTAGTGGTCCTATAGTACTCCAGCTCCATACTCCTTTCAAGTAAAATTTAGGTGATTTATCTATCTAAAGTTATAAGTGTTGAGAAATTTTTAATTCTATAAAACCCTCAATGTTCTGTAAGTGCACGAGTCATAAGCGTAGTAGTTAAAATGTCACTCCCATGAGAAATTAGTGAACTAATTGAATCCTAACTTATCTAAAGTCTAAAAATTGTAATTAAAATGAAAATAAAAGTGAGCAAAAAAATTAAACAATTGAATATGGATCGATTGAAAATGAATTCTAAAATTAACACAAAGAAATCAAAATTAAACACACGTACTTAACAATCAAGAAATCGCATAAAACAAGATTAACCAATTATGAGAAGATGAGATTTATCCTATCGTCAACTGCTACTTTAATTACTTTTGAGTTAATGGGTATCGGTCTTAGAATTTCAAAGAGGTTATCCTCTCTCGAGACCTAATCATTAAACCCTAAATCATAATCCCAAATTTAATATGAGGTTCTGAATTGCAATTTATCAATTAACAAAACAACCTACATTCTAATTAGTTCTTAAGCACTTTAATAGACAATCAAGTCCTCATATAAGATTTCTCTTCGTATAATTACCGATTTTATTGTTTATGTGATCTATTTGGTTGTTAACTCTCATTACCCAACCTAAACATGTTACTATTGGTTCACTCTCTTGATTTGTTACCGAAGTATGCAAAAAAGACAAATAATCACAATACCCAACACATTAACATCAAAAGAAATCAAATCACAATTGATTCAAGAACAAATCCCAAATGAAGTTTAGGGCATCCTTAAACAAATGTTCATCATCCTCATATCCATCTCATACATTAAATGAAATAAACACAAAGATAAAATGAGAAATTAACTTAGAAAGGATGGCTGAAGGTAGCTATAGCAGCTCCTCCTCTTCTTCTTCTCTCCTCCTTTCTCTCCTTTCTCTTCCTTGGCTCTTTCTTTAATTGGTAAGATGGAGGTTCCTTGATTAGGTCATTTCATTATCCTTTTATAGTGTTTTTGCCTTTTAGGGTAAAAACTAAGTTTTACCTAGGTCAAAAAGTCCAAAATGACCCTTCAATAATAGAAATGGAAGCAGATCCCCGCATTTGTATCACACCTGCCACGATCGTGGTAGGTTCATAGTCATGGCCTTTGAAAATAAGGTTATTTCATGATCGTGGCCTACCTGCCACGATCGTGAACCATGAAATGAGCTTCTATCACGATTGTGGCAGGTTCACAATCATGGCCTTTGAAAATAAGGTTATTTCATGATCGTGGCCTACCTGCCACAATTGTGACCCATGAAATGAGCTTCTATCATGATCATGGCCATATTTGGGTTGCTTCTGTAATGACCGTGACTAAGATGTCACAATCATGACCCTGACTCTTCTTCTAAGCTTTCTCTGACTTCTCTCGATCTTCTTTATCTGATCGCAAACACTAACAAACACATCAAAATACACTAACAAACACATCAAAATACCTTAAATGCATAAAATTAAAGTCCAATAATGTGCTTTAAATCACATAACACTAAAAAACACAAACACATTATCATATTGACACAATTTTAAATCTAAACATGAACAAATCATCTAATTAATAACTGAAAACACATTAAAATACCCATTAAAACATAATGTAAACTATAATTATCAATAAGTATTAGAGAAATGTTCATCATTTCCAACTGGTTTTCCTAAATAGGCAATGGTTCACATCTTCATAATACTTTGAGGTTAGTTACCTATTCATGGCTAGATAGGAAGGATGCTTATATATACAACAACGATAACATGCCTCACTATTTCCTATGTCTTAATTTAACAAGATCTTCATCTATTTATAAATATTTATAACTTGCTATAACAAGTATGAAGATCTTAAATGTCATAAAGATATGTATTTATTTCTCCTTACAGCCTTACTTATGGAATTATTGGCCAAGGTTTAAATGTTTTCTTTAACTTCCTCAATAGTTTGTGTAGAGAATGTTCCATTTATAGTAATATCAACTAATTTTTGACATGAGAGATTAAGACCTTTATAGAGAAAATGCATGACCAATTGTAAGGAGTATTGATGGTGTGGGAATTGACTAAACAAATTTCTATATATTTCAAAGATTTATAGTTCTTCTCCCTCTTTTTGTTCAAAACTTTAAATTTATGTCTTGAGCTTAATGGTTTTATATAGAGGAAAGGATTATACCATAAAAGCATTATAAATATGGTCCCAAATATAAAAAGAATTCAGATTGATCGAGAGTAACTAGGTCCTTGCTTGATCTCTCAAACTATAGGGAAACATCTCGTTTATAATTCATCTTTAGTAAGAACATTCAAAGGAAGTTTTTAGATCACAAAATAAAAATCCTCAATGAACCCTAGGTAGTTTGCTAAAATTGCAATAAATGAAGATGGAATTGTTTAAGCTCGTGAGTTCTTACCATCTAACTCAACCTATTACATAAAGGACTGACACTAATGACAGACATCTAAATGTCTCCCATGAAAATTCTAGGTTGCTGTTTGATTTTGATTTAGATCCATCTCTCTTCTTCTTCTTCCATTTTTTTGGTCTATATGTATGCTTGGTCTAAAAGTTAATAAGAAGTAGATAATCAAAAGTTGCATTTGTAGATTTCCTATCTCAACCACCTGAAAAATAATTAAGGAAGATAAGATTGAAAAAAATAAAAAATTAGTTACTAAAAAAGTTTTCCATCAACATCATCAAAAACTTGATCACTTAAATCTACAAGTGCATAGAATCAAATAATAAATTTAAATTTAAAATACTTTAGGTTTTCACTCCCATAAAGATATTAATTAATAAGTTTATTAATTTTAGAAAATAATAAAACAAAATTTAATAAGATTTATAAAGGTAATTAAACTACTTAGAATAATAAAAGCAAAGTGATTAATTATCAAAAGGAATAAAAAATAAAATGCTAAGGTTTCGAGGTTCACTTATGAGGAATTTAAACTATCAAGTATGATTACTTTTCAAGGTTGAAATAATAATTAACCTAAGATATATATGCCCTCTCTTAAGGTTACACAAGTATATTTAATTAAGTAATTACCACCTCTCAATATGCAATTAACCTAATCAAATTCATGAAGAACAATTAATCTCACAATAGACAAGGATATCTCTTTCATTAAATCTAGTGTGTTATTCTCCTACTGCGTAATTATATTCCTCCTTTCTATCCTTCCAACACACGCTAAGATTGAAATTATGGCATCAATTCAAGAATCAAGATCAAAGAGAATAAATTCAATCTAAGAAATAACACATCTTGCATTAATAATTGAAAAATCTAATACAAGTTATATCGCTAACCCTAACTAAAGATTTATTCACTAAATATAATGTAATTTAACTAAAAATAAAATAATATAATCACCAAAGAAGGTAAATAGGAAATAACTAGAAAAAGATATCCCCAAGTTGCTTCCAAGTTGAGATGAATCTTCCTCAATTCTTTCTTCTAAAGTTTCCTTGATGTTAAGAAAGTATAAAACATTAAAAAAAATGAAAAGAAGAATTAAAACTTGCTTAATTGACCCTAATTATTGTATTCATAGTTTAAGGTTAATAAGATGCTATGAAGGTTGGTGTAATTATATTTCCTTGCATCATTGAATTTTATGCCTAAAGTCTAATTCCTGAGACACCTTTAACACCACCGTCGATTTGGTTTTGCCTCTTTATTTATGTCTCTCTTATGAGTCTAGCCTTAGAAACATACCATATGAACACTAGTTCATCACTAATTCTCTGAGAACTAAATCATTGATTTTTGAAATTTTCGAGCTTGAATTGATCTCTTATGCCTCCTATAAAGTGATTGTCCACTTTGCTAAATTCTAATTAACTTTGATTTCTCCTTGATCTCACACTTATGAAAATTTTTTCATACAAATTCGAAATTTTTCCTCTAATTATCACTTACAAGTCAATAAACCAAATATGATAAAATGTCAAATAATTCATATAAACTTGTTACGAGAATGCTAAATGAAAATTTATTTTTTCTTTATAAAAATGAAAATATGGACTTATCAATGAGAGAGTTCTAGGTTATTGATCCTTTTGAAAAAGGAACTCAAATATCAATATATTTAGGGAAACGTGCATGTCTTAGGCTGTATTTAATAATATAATTCAAATGCATACCTAATTATGATCTTTCGATTGACTTGTTTCTTCGTTGTTTCATCTTCAATACTCTTCAAAGTTTCTCATGAAGCTTATATGTACCTTTCTCTATATTCCTAACTACCAAATCAAAAAAGATGCACAAAATACCAAACACAAACAACTATATCAAAAATTGAACTTATTAGCAAATCTAATTAAAAATCCAAACCAAATGCAAATAAAAAATCTAAATTATCAGACTATAGACCCTAAAATCTAAAAACATTTAAAAGAAATTAAACTTATGGTTGGGTTTGTCTCTCAATAAACCCTTCTTTTTAAGGCATTTAGCTAGACCTTTTCCTCAAAGTTAATTAATTATTAGAACAATATGGTTGTTCCCTTGTTCATCATTGCATAATTCACTATATAAAAGGTTCTCTTCTCTCTTTTTTCCCTTATTCTTCACTCTTAACTTCATCCTCAGTTTTCTTAGCCCTTTAACATTTTTTGTGATGATTTTCTATATGATATTGAAAAAATTAACCTATTTGGACTATTTAATAACTATAAATGGCATTTCATCATTTAAAAATATGAGTTATTCAATTTTGGCCTCTAAATTGATATACACTTTTACACATAATGAAGATAAAAATTAATCACCCTTATTTGGAAATATAACCAACCGCTTCATTTTGTGTAAAAGTGTATATCAATTTAGAGGCCAAAAGTGTGTTATGTGTAACTCTATATATGAGTTCACTTTCCGTAATTTTGATTATTGCACTTATTGTCGCTAGGACGGATTTATATAGGATTAACGGTTTTTCCTCATCTTCTTTATTATCTAGAATATATACATATGAGACTATGGACATTTAAATTTTACCATCACATTTTCCTTAACATCTTTAGGAATTTTCATTAAATTTTCAACAAGATACATTAATCTTCTAGTGGGTTCCAATTGACCTAATCCAAATATTTTTAGTATAATATAAGCCATTACATTAATACTTGCCCTTAGCTCCACCAATACCTTATCAATATAAATTCCACTAACTATGTATAAAATTTTAAAATTATCCAGGTCACCCAACTTTGATAGTATGTCTTGGAGAAAATTGATGTTACCTTTATTTGATTTTTTCTTTATAATTTCCTACTATGAGTCCTCCTCTTTGGGATATTCTTTTTCTAAAACTTCTTCTTTTGAATCTTTTCAAACTCCTCCTAAGTATTATTATCTTTGTCTTTGATTACTTAAAATAATGTTATAGGGTAAGGAATTCTCAATCGATACTTTCTTTTTGGTAAGAAAAAAGTGAGCAAAGCTCACAAAAGCAAAAAACTTCCTAACATAAGAGACCTCTATTAAATCATGATCAATCCATCTACCAACACTAGGGGGGACTTGCCCCAAAACATGAAATGTTGGATCCTCAAATCATATAATTCTTTTAGTACTCGCAATGCATCATAAAATAATAATTCTCAATAAATCTAATTTCACTAATTTCTTCATTTAATAATCATAACTTAAACAATAAAATCCTCAATTTATTCCAATTAAATTAAAAATCATCAAACGAAAATCCTCAAAATACTTTAAACATACCTCAAAATAATTTAAACAAGCTTAATGCGAATCGGGGCCCAACATGAAATCCAGGAGAAAAATCAAAAGCAAGATGGGAAAGGGAGTCAGCAGCAAAGTTCCTTTCTATGTAAATATGAGTGAGTTTCACATTATGGAAGCGCTTCAGTAAGTCTAGAATTCGGTCAACAAGAGACAAACAACCTGAATTTATTTGAACACCACCGGTCAACATCTTGACAGCAATCTCATTATCACATTCTACAAGAACATTCAAATAGGCAAGATTATAAGTGAGTTGAATACCATAATAAAGAGCCCACAACTCAACACGAAGAATAGAACAACGACCCGTCTTGAAAACAAACCTATGTTTTTTGCAACAATCCCCATGTAGGCAGTCAAAGAAGCATCAGTGTTGAGCTTCATAAAAGGGGAAGGTGGTCATTTCCAAAAAATTAACCTTGAAACCAAAGGACTATTATTCTCCGAAGGCAACTTAGTTTAGCTTTAGAAATAGTACTCTGCAAGGTATTAAAAATGGAAGAAACACCAGAATTAAACACTTTGTCATTCCTTCGTTTCCAAAGGTTCTAGAAACCTAACCCGAAAATAGTAGGCCAACTAAGATGATCATGAGAGAGATGGGAGCTTTTCAGATTCAATAACAACCAATCTTCCATATTAACATTCCATAAGGAGCTTAAATTATTAAAATCAGTAAAAGGATGCCAGAACTGAACAGTAACATGATAATCACGGAGAATGTATAGAAGGGTTTCAGGCTCGTCGTTGCAAATATCACAACTCCCAGAGTCACTTAAGTGTCTTCGTTTTCTTTCATTGTTAGTTAAGACTCCATTGTTGAGGGCTAGCCAAAAAAATATTCTGACTTTTTGAGGACCTTGCTACTTCTAGATCAGGTTCCAAGGAAAGTTATGAGAAGGAATGTAATTTCTAGAAAGAAAGTCATACGTAGACCTCAAAGTAAAAACTCCTGAAGAAGACAGACCCCAAAAAAGGGAATCCTTACCACAAGCATTGGAGGGCACAAGTGTAGCAACAATAGTGTCCTTACCTTACTTTTTTCTTTCTTCTTAGTGTTAGCTAACTCCTTACCCTTTAAGGCAACCTCCTTCGTATGTTCCCTAGGGTTAGGTAACTTACGGTCTCTCCATTATTACCTTATTTATTTGACAAATTTAAACTTTGAGATTCCTCATTAAAGCTTCATAATTTTAATATCAAGAAGTAATTGCATATAAAAAGTCTCTTATCATATCTTTTATAAATCTAATGCTTCTTTTTCTACACATATTGCTTAAAAATTGGTGGGCATGTCTTTAAGCTTGTTAAATGCTTAAAAGGAAAATTTTAAGATATAATTATAACTCTTAATATAAGAGTTTTTTTTTTCCTTTGGAATGTTCCTATAAAATTATCTTGCTCTATCAGTTTGGCCATAAGATTTTTAGAAACTAACATTTCATGTTGGGCCCCGATTCTTTTAGTTTGATAAGTTTGACTTTTGGAGAGATAAAGTTTTGACTTGAGAGTTGACTTTTTGTTTGAGGCAAAACTTGAGGAAATGATCTTCTGGAAACTTGTAGTTTATGTTAAGAGCTTTTCGTAGACATAAAGTTTGATATTTTTCGATATCGGGAGTGAGAGTTATGATCAGTCAAAGTTAGCTTGGAAGTTTGACTTTTGAGGAAAAAGTTAACTTTTTGATTTAGGCAAAATCCGAGAAAATGATCAACATGAAACTTGTAGCCTCTGTTGAGAGTTTTTCGTGGACATAAAGTTTGCTATTTTTCGATGTCGGGATTAGGAGTTATGAGTTTTGGAAAAACTCGTTTTGTTCTTTGGTTTTCAATCCGACCTATTTGTAATCGTTTGATTATAATTCTTTCGTCCGACATCCGATTGACTTGATTCTCGAAGCGTTGGATTCCTAAGACAAGTAATTTCATGAAAATGAAGAATTATGATTTTTAGGAGATTCAATGGAGGATTATTAAATTTTAGAAAGTAAATTGAAGAATTGTATATGTTTTTAAGGCTTTAGGTTTTTAAAGTGGGCTTTTAGCCCATACAAGAAGCATTTGGGCAAGTAAATGAGAAAGATGGAATGCTTGGGCTTAAGTGGGCCTAAGCCTTAAGTGAGTTAGTTAAAAGATTAATTAGGTTTAAGTTAGAATAGGAAGTTTGGGCTTTTAGCCCTTTTGCATAGCATAACATTAAGCAAATGAAGAATGAAGGAGGAGAAGAGATGAAGAGAAGTGGGCTAGGGTCCATATCATATGCAATTAAAAGAGAAGAAATTGAAAGAAAACATGAAGAAGTGTGAAGTAGAAGAGGCCCACGAAAGTTAGCCTAGATTATTATTTAACTTAACTAAAACTTATCCAAGACTTAAGTTAAAAGGAGGTGGTTCACGAAGATGCTAGAAGGAATGTCATGTTGTCGTTTTTAATAGCATAGGTTTAAGTTAGAAAACAAGTTATTCTTTAGTCTTGAAAGAGAGAGAACCACCGAAACTACACAAAAGAAAGGAAGGTTTCGAAAATACAAGAAGAAAAGCAAAGAGAAGGATTTCGGCTACACCAAGAAGAGAAGAAAGGTAGGTTTTCAAATTCTTCTTTCCTTAGATCTTGTAAGAAGCTCACGAAAATTCAAAGAAGAAAAGCAATGGAGAGACTTTCGGCCAAGACAAAGGAGAAGAAGAAGATGAAGGGCTTTGGATTTTCTTGGTTTAGAAAGATGTTTTGAGTGAGTTTTCAAGTGGGTTCCAAGTGATTTCAAGAAGAAGAAGAGTAAAAGGAAGAGTAAACATCCATGGGAAGCAAAATCAGAAAATCGTGGGTCTTCATCTTCAAGGTACAGATTTCGAAATTTCTAGGTTTTGTAGTTAAATTTATGTTTTCTTGCTTAAATGATGGATTAAGCATGATTTGTGAAGAAAGAAATGAAAGAAGAAGAAAGGAAATGGTTTAAGTGCAAATCTGATTTTCGTAGGTTAGGGTTTTCGAAATTTTCTTGGTGTTAATCAGATTTTGTTCCTTCTTTCCTTGCTTAAATGGTGGTTTGATGAAGGATTGATGAAGAAAGAAAGAAAAAGAATTAAGTTTTCAAGGAAGAACAAAATCTGATTTTTCATGGGTTTTCTATAAGTTAGAAGATTCTCGAATTTTGGGTGACTATTAATCTAGGTTTTGATTGGTATGGTTTAATTAAAGTATAGGTGCGATTAAGTTGGTGTAAAGTCAAGTTTTGCATGCCTTAGAAAATTCCAGCCTTGGATTTGTATTAATTAGTGAAAGCTTTGCTTAATAATGGTGGTTTGAGCATGGTTGTTTGAAGAGTTATTTAAGATCGAATAAGGAAAGAAAATTGTTTAAGTTTTCATGGTAACAAAATCTGATTTCAAAGGTTACGTGTGGATATGATGATTTTCGAATTTTTGGTTCTTAGTTAGTTGAGTTTTGATGATAACATGTGTATATATATCCTGTTTTTGATTTGTGATGCTTGATAGGTCATGAAATGGTTGTAGGTGATATCTTAAGTTGACATGGAGTAGTGATGATGGGTGAATAGAAATGGTTCACATCACCTTTGACTTGTATATTTGAAGTGTTTAGTATGGAAAATTAGATGGAAATGGAGGCTTGGGAAAATTTCCAGCATGTGTCTCATTTATGAATTCATGGTTTTATGGATGAGTTTTGATGTAGGTTGCTTAGTTAAAGTATGGGTAAGAATAGGTGAGATTATGTAGGTTTAAATGTAAGCTTTGGCCAATATTAAAATTTTCAGCATAGTTTCTTTTGTTATTATGGCTTTATTTTGAGAGTTTTACTTTAGAATGGTGTTTGAATGAAAGAGTGGTGGAAAGAAGAAGGGATTTGAAAGTAGAAGAAAAATCTGATTTGCTTGGGTTTCTTATAGGTTAAAGGAAATTCGAAATTAGTTGGTTCATAGATGAGTTTTGGGTTGTTATAACATATGAAAGAGATAAGGAAAGTTAAGTTAGTTGAAATTCAAGTTTTCAAATCTTTGAGAAAATTTCCAGCATTGGTAAGTCATAGGTTTGAGTTAAAATTTG
>JANKOD010000003.1:14346496-14362745 GCA_026284645.1 Erythroxylum acuminatum | reverse complement strand
TCAGCAAGAAGCTAAGCAATCCAGAGAATCCAATCAGGTGAAGAATTCTGAATTGCGAGCACCGAAAGCTACAAGATTGTTAGTCTCAATTCTGCGAGAAGATTCAGCCAAACAGCCTGAAGAGACTGAACGGAAAAGAAAGGTGGAATCTGAGAAGAAAAAGGCCCAACCTCAAAAGTCACCGAGGTTGAGAAAAGTTGATAATTATTTGTGAAATAAAATAAACATAATTTATGTATATAACAATTACTCATTAATTTAATTAATGACTAATTTAAGATACGATTCATTATAAAATAATTTATTAACAATAAAACAATACATTATTTTAAGAGTATAGTCTAAGGTTATTCTCACCTCAATCTCTAATCCCATTAAATCATTTATACAAACAAATGAAAATTGATTATATTGTATCATTTACACAAATAAGTGTTAATTAGACTTTATAATCAATTGTTTACGTAAACAAATAACAATAGAAATAACAATTGATTATTCATATTTCATAGGCAGTGCTATTAATTAGATTTTTGGCCAAACTAATTATCTCTTATTCTTCTTTTAGGGTCTTCGATGCCAGTCAAATCCACCCCGTGAAGTGAAAAAAATCAAGCCTTATCGAAGTCCAACTCTAAGCTGCCAACACCAAGCAAAGTTTCCTATCCTATTAGCTGATTTTATTAAGTTCATACAAAATCAAACAACTCAATCAAGTAATTTGAAGATCCGACAACTTGGTGAAATAACTTAAACAAGTCAAAAAGATGAAGGAAGAAACAATTGGCAAGTTGGTGGTGAGAAGAGAAGCTGCGGGTGGCAGTGAAATGACTGACAAGCTGGTAGTGAGGAGATGAGTCGACAACCCAAGAGCTGCCGTGAAGAGATGACCTAAAAGCTGACGAGTAGTGGGGAGTGGCAGCGAGCTAGAGAATGGTCGGTGGCAATGATGACAAGCTGGAGTAAGAGGACAAGCAACAAATTAAGGAGAAAACTAGACCGAGGTGATGATCAGATGTAGCCTACATAAGGTTAAAAGGCTTTTTTTAATTTAATCTTTATAGTTTTTAAAATTACAAGTTTTACTCAGTGAATATCGATATTTCATATGATATCTTTGCTCGATACGGTATCTTAAATTGAAGTACCATTTTCCCAATAGTATATAACGGTATTCACTTCTTTGTACAAAATGTTAATTAACGTTACTTTGGTACTATATATGTCATAAAAGTTCTGAGACTCACCTAAACCGCACATTATAATATTAATATCAAATTGTCATTGCTATCCAGTAATTGTTATGGAAAAAAAATGATGTGAAAAAGTAAAAGTAAATAAGTTGATAATTATTACTGTCAAGTATTAAAGCTGGTTGAAACAAAATTCCAGTGTTTGATGTTAAATAAAATCAAGTAAAAAGTTTGAAGAAAATTTTAATTATATTTTAATATTTGATAACATTCAAATGAATTTTAATATTGTTAAAACTACTCTTTTAAACTTTTACGCTATATTTAGTTGGACGTAAATTTTTTAATGAAATGAAATAGTTTTTAATGAAATATAATGGAAATAGATATAATATTAAAAAATTATTGTTTAGGATGGATGAAACAATTCATAATATAATATAGTGAAATACTGTTTGGAAAAAGAAGTTATAATGTAATATAGTGAAAAGTTGTTTATCATTTTATATTCCATTTTAAACTTCCCGAATCGGAGGTATATCATTTTTACTGTTTACGATGGAATGCGATATAATATGAAATTTTCCTTTTTCATTCTATTATATTATAAATCCTCCTCCTAAACGATGAAAATAATATTACGTTCTATTATGTTCCATTAATAAACGCTCAGCTAAACATAGCTTAAATTAACAAGATCATTTCCAAATTCTAACTGATGATCATCTTCTTTACTCATTTTAGTAAAAGATTAGGACAACGGTCAGCCGTGGAAGAACAATTAGAATTAGGAACAGTGAGCTACTTTCGATGGCGGGGAATTTGAAGCGTGCTAACGCAGATCAAGCTACTGATAACCTTTTGGAAGCTTTTCATCTACAAATGACCAGGAGTTCAAAGATAGTTAACGTTCTACACCGTTGAAACAACAAAAGAAGAGATAATTGTAGAAGTGAACATCAATTTTTTATAGGTTGAATCGATGATAAAAGGTCCTAAAAGAACTAGTACAAGAAATCTTGCTGACCTCATAACTTACACATAATATAATTATATTTTTAAAGAAATACAGTAATACTATAATTTATAATTTTATGAGATTATTTAAATAATTTATATTTTATGGGGTAATTCACCCTAAACCATTCATATAACTAAATTTAAATTATATGACTAATTTGATTGAGATAGGTAAAACCAAAGAAAGTCCCATATGAGAACCGAATGTGAGAGTATTATCTTGTACAACTTAAACATAAAAACTAAAATACTAATTGAAACAAAAGTGTGTATAATATAAATTTCTTAATCATATGATTCAACAATCTTTTCTAAAGATACGAAAAATGAAAAATTTGCAAACTCCTCTTTATGGTTATAATGTCAAAATATTAAGTTGACTAATTCTATCTCTTCGTGATGGTTGTTATCAACCTCTTGAATCTTCTATTTACCCATCTTATTTTTTTCTTAATTTTGTATTAATTTTATTTATATGGAATACAATGGAATAAAGCCATAATGTTCATTTCTTTATTTTCTTTATTATTCATTGACATAATTTTTATTAAGATTTTATAAATTGAATGAAACCTCAAATTCATACTAAAAACTCGATGATTCTATACAACCTTCAAGATAAGTCCAAGAATTATGCAAGTAAGAATCATTGTATCATCACCTATTTAATGAGTAAATATAATAACTAAAAAGTAAAAGAAAAGTTTGTCTTTTGATCAAAAAGTTTGAAAGAAGAAAAATCTTTCAATTTATACCTCTTATACTTTGAAATTTTTGAAGTTCGATCAAAAAGTAAGATGTAGTTAAAAGAATTATTAATTTAATTATTTTATTTTATATTGGCTTAAGATTAACAAAGAACTAAATAATACGTGATAGTTATTCAAAATATTTATTTATAAACAATCACCTAGAATATTTAATTATAGTTCGTCTACTTAAACATTAATAGTAAACAAAAAAAATCCCAAAACTAATATTTTAGAGGAAAGAAGCTAACGCTTTTGTATAGTTGAAATGTCCTTCTAAAGATGCTTAGTTACTTGTCTTCTCCTCTTCTACTTATAATGTTGCTCTCTTTTTAGTGTTTTATTTTCTTGTCCGTTTTTTCCCTGTGTCTGGTGGATTCCTTTTTTGCTTTAAACTCTTACTTTCTTTACATTTCAACATTTCCTTCTCTTAGAGCCTTTTAGTGTATTCTTCTTGGTGCACCCCCTCTTCTCTTTCATTATCTTTCTTATGTTCTTATGTGTGTTCCGCTTTTCCTTACTTTAGCTTTTCCTTTTTGAGTTCTCTTTTCATCATTTTTTTTGGGATTCAACTCTCCTTTTCCTTTTTGGTATCATTTTAAATACCAAACCTTTCTTTGAAAACTTCCTTTGTAAATTCTCCCACTCTGTGTACTTCTCCTTCCTCATCTTTGGCTCGGTGGGGACAATCAATCTCTCTCTTGTCCTCCTATGCTTGTTTATTGATTGACCTATTTTGTGAGTTGGTGAATTATGTAATAACCACAAGTGCACATTGTAGATGTAGCTAGTACGAGCAAGTAAGGGTCGATCCCATGAAGACAGTGATTACTAGTAATTACCTTTTTCCTATTATCTAGCCTATGGATTGATTTTGGATTTAATAACAGAAAATAAAACTAAAGCAAGTAAAATAAAATAGGGACCAATTAAGAATAGAGAAATAAGGAAGCATTTAGAAATTTATCAATATCGAAAATTAATGCGTAGACTTCGAATCTCCCTAAAACCTTAATAGATTGATATCTTATTATGCAATTGTTTTATTGATTTATTGAACCGTGGAGATTCCTATGGTATACTAATAGCTGACCTTGAGTCTACTAACAACTAATCCTAAGATTTTGAATCGAATTACTTAGGCTAAAGTTTATAGGATTGCTTTATCAATTTGTGAATCCCTCTATTAGGTTTGACCATAATCTGGAAGAACTATGTCATCTTATCTTTAGGGTTGCAATAAACTCTTTCTCATTATGATAGATCTATTAATCAATAGGATTTCTCAATCTCTACGTATGAAATCAGATTATGATATAATATTCTTAGGTCTATTAGAACATATATTAAACACATAATCGAATTGCAATATATCAATTAACCCAATTGCATTAATAAAAGAATAAAAACATATTAAAGTGTTAACATGGCGTTCGTCTAACCTAAACACTAACAAAAATGTTTATTTACGCATTATCGAATGCGAAATCAAACATAAATAGAAATAAAAACGAATTAAAAGCAATGGGATCATAATTCTAATTTTTCCTGGTTGTCTTCCATCGAGTATTCTTGGAATGTAGAGGTTTGATCTTGTATTCTGATGGCTTTTTCGATGATTTCTTTGTATTTTCCACTTCTCCGAACCAAAATCGTCCCTTGAGAATGATCTCCACATCTAGAATTGCCTTCCTCAGTCTACTATCTCTTTAATTCTCCATTCACATCCTTTTATGTGAAATTCTAAGGTTTTGGTCGACGCACAGTCTTGTGCACGGCCGTGCATCACTTTCATGTGTCGAATCTTTGTTTTATGTTGTGTTTTCGTTCGAATTCTTCTCTTTTAAGTCTGTAAAGGTAACTATGCTCTGTAAACATACTTGGAGGAAATTAAGTATGAAATATAGAACAAAAGTATATAATATCAAGCAAAATACATCAAATATGGGTATAAAAATATAGTCAAATATACATCTATCATTTATAAATCCAATTTCGCTGAAAATATTTCTTCTCTTTCTCTAGGATTATCTTTTTCAGGTCCTCCTAACTGGTATTATCTCATTGCATCTATATATGTTGTTCAAAGTTTTACCTCCCCTACAAGTCATATTGTACCTATTTATGGTTTGTTTAGCATTTCAAAAACAAGAACTTGGTCTTAAGTTTTGGGAGACACTTCCCCCTCTCCTAAACTCCTTTATTGTCCCCCTGAACATTTTTGGATGGGAAACCAATAGTTGGTCCTCCATGTGGTAAAGGAAGGAGTACTAAAATGTAATGCTACACTTATTGATTTCTTCCATTGTAAAGGACTCACCTTCTTTGTCATGAACAAATGGGCCCTAAATAAGTGGAATTAGTTTGGATTGATTGAGGTGATAGTCAATAAGGACAATATCTTCATATCTAGGTTTAGAACTCCATCCTAAGCTTAAAAAGTACTTGAAGTAGAGCCAATATCACTTCCAAACCAATCTTTATTTAAAAATAGAGGTCATGGATTCAACTACTTAGATCTAAGTATAAACAAGTACGTATTGGATCAATATTCACAATGTACCATTAGAGTATTGGACCATAGAAGGACTAGTCATATGGTAAGCTTTATAGAAAAGCCTTTTTATTTTGATGAAGCAATGATTGTTATGGACAAGTTCGGCAACCCCCTTAGCTTATGGGAGATAGCTTCTAATGTTCAAGCTAAAGACTTGGCTATCAACCCATGTTCCACTCCATCTAATATGTAAGTCACCCTACTTGTTGCCTCTAAGGTAAGCTTGATAGTGAATGATTCCACTCAAAACCGAAATTTTAGTAGGAACAAATTTATAACTAAGGTTTAAGCAACTAAAGTTAAGGTGAATACGATTGACTCCACTCTTTTTTAAATCCTATTAATTCGAATATGGATAATACTAAAAACTAGATTTTAACAGTGGCAAGGAGGAAATCTAATAAGGGAAAGAAAAATTTATCTTCTCCTCCATAATGTCAATATTAGCATTGCATGTATGAGGGACTAATAATCCTACTAAGAAGAATTCTTTTTATGATTTTTTTGCACTGTTAAGTTATGCTTAGTTGACTTACTACAGACAAAAATAATTGAGAATAAATATAAAAGCCTCTATTTCTAAAAGAAACATTGACAAGTCATCACCAACCATCATTATCATTTTTATGGAAGAAACTTAGTTTCTTTTGATCTATGTCTCAGTTAAGATGAAGTAGGAGAATTCTCCTTTAATGTCACCTTTTTTAAAAAAAATGATTTTAACCATTCTCTTTATATAATTGCTTAATGGAACAAACTTAAGGATCTTGGATCTATAATCAACTTACCATAGATCATTTTTGGATACTTTATTAATGTGATATATCCATCTAAAGATGAAGGTAACACAGAGAATCTATAACATTATGTTGGTTACATGACTGATCTCAAAATGGAGGGTAATTATTTTAATAAAGTAATATGTGAAGGGACATTACTAATTGAGGAAAAAGCTTGATAAAGCTACTGTTAAAAATTAAAAAATTTAGCTATAATCACCTTGCTATGTTTGATGCTAGGGAAAAGCTTTGGAGAATCCAAACACTTCTTTATTCCAATCCTATTGATGACATTTTATAAAATAAAGAGAAGATTGCTTTACTGAATTATAATCAAGCAGTATATGTTGATATTTTTATTATGAAGCAAAGATCCATGATTATATTGCTAAAAGGAGGAAATAAGACTACAAGTTGTTTTTTCCCATAAGTCAATGCTTTATAAGAGGAATGGCAATAGAATCACCTTACTTATATTGGATAATGATATAACTATTGAGTTCCCAACTAAAGTTAAAAAATCAGTCTTTCACCCACTTCTCCTCTGCTTATAGCTTTGGTCCAAGATGCTCTTCTTCAATGTAACTTCTTTAATCTATTATCAACAAGCATATTTCCAATGATTATAATTACTATTTGAAAATGCATTTTAATGCCAATATAATCACCTTACTTCAATTGGATAATGACATAACTATTGAGTTCTCAACTAAAGTCAAAATATGAGTCTTTCACCCGCTTCTCCTCTGCTTATAACTTTGGTCCAAGATGCTCTTCTTCAATTTATTATCAATAATCATATTTCCAATGATTATAATGACTATTTGAAAATGCATTTGAATGCTAATGATGTGGAAAGGGGTTATATTCACTCTAAAACATCATATAGATCTAGGCATTGATGGTTTTAATGTTTATTTATTTTAGAAAACTTAACCTTTAACCAAATATTTAGTAACCAATGTAGTCCTGAAGTTTTTCAAGAATGGAAGACTATCAAAGGAGCTAAACAAGACCTTTTAAGCTACATTCTCTTAAAACCTTAAAGAAATTTTTAGACCAACTTTATGTTGTAATACAATATACAAGGTCAACAGCCTTAAGAATATGCTGGCCAATCTCATTTATACTTCTCATTAAAAGTGGACTGAATGGGGATAATATTTCCTCGCTCAAGAGCTTTTGAAAAATTAGAATAAGAAGCATTTTTGCAAGGATTGTGCTATAAAAATTAATTTTCGCAAGGTTTTGACATTATAATTTAGTTCTTTCTCCTAACTTCTTTAAGTGCCTTTGGGTTCCTTGATGTGTTTGTAAATTGGATTGATTCATACATTTCCACTGTTTCCTACAACATTTTAGTCAATGAGGAGCCTATTAATTTTCTCCAAACTGCTATAAGCTTTTGGATTACTTGATGTGTTTGTGAATTGGATTTATTTATGCATTTTCACTATTTTCTATAACATTTTATTCATTGGGGAGCCTATTAATATTCTCCAAAGTGCTAGAGGAATGAGGCAAAGAGATCATCTTTCTCCTTACCTCTTTACTCTAGGTTTAGAAATGCTAACTAGATTCATTAAGCTAGCTATTTATCGGAAGGAAGAATTCATATTTCATTCAAAGTGTAAAATATTGGAGTTATGTAGCCTATCATTTGTACATGACTTAATCATCTTCTATAAGGTTGATGCTTGCTTTGTAGGCGTCGAAATGGCTTGTTTGAACATTTTCAAAGACATTTTAGGCTCTCTATTAATGAAGATAAAAGTCAATTGTTCATATCTACAAGTGCATTGAATATATCCTACTGGATTTCTTCAAATATTGGAATTAGGGTATTAAAGCCCCCTTTTACCTAGCTAGGGATCCTTTTTCCTCTAAAAGGCCTCTAACTAGTGAGTTCCAACCACTACTTGAGAGATTTAAAAGATGCTTTCAAGGCAGTGCAATAAAACCTTATCACTTGTTAGCATGATACAACTAATTAATTATGTGGTGAATAACTTATATATTGGTCTTCTCATGTTTTAATCCCCAACATAATGAAGACTATAGAAAGACCTATGAGGAAATTCCTTTAGGCTAGTGACTACTCAACTTCTCCTTTATCCAAGGTGAGATGGAGTGATCTTTGTCTACCTAGGGAGGAAGGTAGATTGAGGATAATTGCAATTAGGCTTATAAACAAAGTTCTTATGTCCAGAAGAATATAGAGATTAGTCATTAATAAGAAAGTCTTATCCTTCAAATGGATATATTCTCACTATTTAGGAAATAAAAGCTTCTAGTCTATTGTACTAAGGTACAACTCCTCTTGGATAATTGTGAATCTACTACAGTTATAGGATTAAAAAAGTCATATCTCTTACTTGAGAATAATGATAGAAATTCCACCTTCTTTTGGCATGATAATTTGTTTAGTTTATTGCCTTTAAGCAACTACATTGAATTGAATTTATTGAGAACAACGATTTCAAACAATGCTAGGGTAAGCTAAGTCTTGAACAACACGTAATTGAACCTAGAGCTACTACCTAGATCTAGTATAAAGGACCATCTACTCAACTTTAGCTTTAATACTAACCAAGATGACTTTACCAAATGGGTAGCCGCCTATCTGGTGAGTTCACTAACTTTTCATATAAAGAACTGATGAAAAATCATGCTCCTAAGATGCCTCAGCACAAATTAGTATGGATGAAACAAGCAAGCCCCTATGGTTCTCTTGCTCTTTGGCTGGCTTTTAAAGGGAGATTAAGTACCACTTATAGGTAAAAATTTCATGAATCTCCCTATAATATGTGTGTTATGCATTAAAAACCTTGAGTCAACAACTCATCTCTTTTTTAGCTATAGGTTAACTACATAAATTTAGCTTTAAATTCAATCTCTTTTTAATATTTATCCTATTATTCTAGTCTGTATGAATTAGATAATTGGTTCTCTTCAATTAATAACCTAAAAGGGGATATGATAGTGTTGAAGATCTCTCTTAGATACATAATATATATGATATGGAATGAAAGGAAAAACAAAAATTTTCAAAGGTAAGTTACTTAAGTGGATTTGATATTATTAGAGTTGATAAGGAATATCGGGTCACACATAATGGCACACCAACTATACTTAGGATGCAACGATTCCTTGTTAGCTAGGTGGCATTTATATTTTTAGATATGGAGGTTGGTTATAGTGTTAAAAATAGTAAAAAAGATGCTACTTTTGAAGAGGTACAAGAGATGTAATATCTAACAGCCAAGGTAGTAGAATGTTTTATTAATGGAGAAGGAGATCATTTATTGCTAAGCAAATAGCTTTGCCATAAAAACACATAGTCCTATTATCTGAGGAGTTTGTAGAAATGCTCTCTACTTTAAGAGATTAGTGATGGCTTTAGCAAGCTTATTAGTTTTATAGTTTTTTTAATTATAATTAGATGATGTTTTTGCTAGTTGTTCTTTAGCAATTTTAGGTTTTTGAACTTCCCTTCATGGATTGATTTCAAGAATTATTTGCTTTCTTGAAAAAAAAGTATAGATAAATAATATAAAAAATGTTAACTCAATTAAAAATAAGTTATCATACTAAACAAATATTTAGTCATGTTTTATTTGTCTATATTTTTCATAATATGTCATTTCAGTATAGGTTAAACAATTACACTTTTATTAAATATAAAAATTCTATTTCATTTGGTGAGTGGGTCTAAATTATTAAATTTACATAACTTTAATGTGTATATTTCTAGTAATGCAAGTTAATGAACTCTATTATTTTAAAGGAAAATGATATTTTTAGTTCTCTTATTATAGTCAGTTTTCTATTCTAATACCTTTATTTTTTTTGTTTTTAAGTCTTTTAGTGCTTGTACTTTTCCTATTTGGATCTCTTGTATTAACTCTCTTAAAAAAAGTATCTATGTGGCACATCAAACTATCAAATAATTGACATAAAATGTACTTAGATGTCATCTCAAACTCACACATTAGCACTTGACAATACTTATAAGGTTTAAATGGGGTCTATTGTGCCACATGAAAATCCACTTATATGAGTTTCAAGGAAGTCCTCCTACTTTTGTTTTATCTGAATACAAAAAATTCTTAGATAATGTATAGGTTACTTTATTTTTTTATTGATTGTAGTCTACTAATTGTATATTAGGGGAATTTTTTGAAATATAAAGTAATTATTCTTAGATTTGGTATTTTTCCTAAATAATGTTATTGATGATGCTAATGTGGACATGTTTTTGTCATAAGGATGTTTTTGATGTAATTCAAGTTATGAGGGGTTAAGATGACATTGAATGTTTATACTATATGATTTCAAGAAAGGGCTTCATTGATGGCTTAAGAAAATTGGGTAATGACTAATAAAGTATTGATATGTTGTATCGTATGTTGTTAGCTAAGAGTAAAATAGTACATGTATATATGAAATACAAAGAAATTAAAGAGCACATTTTTGTAATTACGTAAGAAGGATAGGCTGGATAGAAAGGTAGTGATACAAATATAAAAGTAGCTATAGCATGGAATGGAAGAACTTTAAAAGCACAAAGAATAAAGTAGCTGCAAAAAAGAAACTAGTGTCAAAGAAGTCAACAATACCTACTTGAAAATTACTTAGAAGCAAATCAAGGATAGTATTTAAAGAAGACAAAGAAGAAAATGGTGTAATAGAAGTTGAAAGTAAAAAAAAAATTCCATCAAAATGAGAAAATTGACAAATATATTAAATAAGACAATGATGAGGAATACCTTGTATCAAGGTAGTTATAGAAGAAGATTTAATGATGATAATTATGAATTCCTAGAGGCTATAACATTTGTGTATGAAAAAAAAGGATATTAAGGAGCAACAAAAATTATTATTAGAGCTAAATTTATTGGCCTTAATTTGGAGAAACAATTAACTCATTCATTAACAATTGGAGCCAAATCTACTAATGACTCATTTCACAAGGAAAAATATTTTTCTTTAGTAAGAATTATTTTTTTGGGATTGAGGATGATCATAGTGATGGGGAAGCTTCAAAGTGCAAGTTAAAGGCCTCCATGTATGATCCAAGTTACAAGTTTTTAAAATTTATTTTTGGAATGATTTGTTGATGGACTATAATTTAAGTAGGCAATGACTAAGTATGGATTGTTGAGAAGTACGCTGTAATTTTATTAAAAATTACAAGACTATTGTTATAACTAAGTGTGTTATTATTGAATGCTAAAAATAAAAGGATTAAACAATGGTGGATAGTTAAAAATGTCATTGGTGATAGGAAAAATATACATTCAAAATCCTTAAGGAGTAGTCAAACAATGACAATGAAATAATGCATTAAAGATGTTAATATATCATTAGTGCATATAGTAAAAGGGGATATTATTAAGAAAGTAAAAGGAGATGTGAAAGCTAAGTTGACAAAGCTAATGGAAATATGCAACAAAGTTGAGAGTTGTAATCTGGGTATAACCATTGAAATTGAGGCACAAAGGTCTATATTCATTAGAGATGCTCATATTTTTGACAAATTTTATGTGGCTTTTGACTATTGTAAGAAGGAGATAATCAATATATGTAAAAGAATTTTAGGTGTTGATTGCACATTATTAAAAGCTGATCATAAAATTAAATTTGGGACTAGATAGGTTGTTATAAGTGACAAGAAAAAAGGTTATACAACAATAACCTTCCTTTTATGATTATTAGTTCTTATTTAGTTTTAATGATAGAAATTTTTGTTTTTTTAATTAGAAACTAATCCAAGCAATTGAGGACATGATTCCAATAGTAGAGCCCATATTTTTAGGAAGGTATATATTTCATAAGTGGAGAAGGGATTATAAAGGTATATGTTGTCTAAATTATTTTGGACTATTATTAAGTCTATTAACATCTTTGTGTTTGGCTAAAAAATTTAGAGATGAAAGAATGGTTTGTAAAAGCATGAGAGGCTTTTAAGGAGGTGTCTCAAGAAAAATGATGTAGGCTCTTTTAAATCCTGAGATTAAGTATGGTATAGTTGACAACAACTTATGTGAAGAATTTAAAGTTAAGATTGTAAGTGATACGACTAAAGCTGCAAATTTTCATCTTAAGGAGATTATGACTTGTGTTATGAAAATGTTGTTATTCTAGGAATTTTGCTGATAAGTTAGAGGATGATTGGGATAGAGGAAAATGAAAAGATTGCGAAGAACATACATTTTTGCTTTTATTACTTTGTTAATGGAATGACAATGAAGGTTATAAAGCTAAGTAAGAATGGCATTATACTTGTAATGAGCTTATAAGAAGAATGTTATAGTTGTAAATCATATGAAAAATTTAGAATATCATATTGTCATAAAAGATGACAAAGAATTATATTAGTGAGTAATACTCTAAAGACAAATATACAAATTATGTAAATATAATGAATCTAGTGCAAGGAGAATTATTTTAGTCAAAATCATGAAAGATATCAATTGGGTCAATACCAATTAAGGTTATGTAAAGAAGATCAAAGAAAATAAATAATTAAAGAGTCATAGGAATCAACTCAAAGGATATGTTCACTTTCAAAGAAAGGAAAGAGTAATAACTTGCAAATTATGTTTGCAAAAGGACCACAACAAATTAACATATCCTAATAAATCCATTTCAAAGATTAGGGCACTACCATAAGCATTTTCATATGTAGTTTAATGCCATTGAACTACCTCTTTTGAATATTTTTGAACTTCACTTCTTAACTAAATGAAATCAAATATTTTTTGGATTGACTATTATAATCACGTTTTTAATAAAAACATAGTATGAAGCACTGTCAAGTGAGGTTATAACAATACAAAATTATATTCATGTCTGTTACTTCATTTAAAATTAAATAACTATCACAATTATATCAAACCAATATTATGTAATGTTATCTAGATGTGCCTAAGAAAGAGAAAATAGATAAAAGAACTAGTAAAGGGACAACTAATAATTAAGGTCCATGCGATTCAAAACAAGAAAATTGGATTTAACTCAACTAGTACATTCACCAGCCAAGAGAAAAATAATTGTAATAGTTTAACAAGTTAAAAAAAAAGGAAAATGGAATTTATATAATATAGTAAGAATACATAATATACAACATGTGAAGGGTTAGACCCTTTACACCCCCTGCCTAACTATGTTAGAAAAGGATTACATGGTACTCGAAGTAGACAATCAAATAGACATGTGTTAAGTTGTTAAAGGATGAGAATATGTCTGTTGTGACATGTTGGCGTAGATTCTTGACAATTAGTAGCTCATGGATATATCTGATGATGGTCAACTGAACAGTTTATGTGGTGGAACTTTGATCAGTGAACTGCCTGCGATTGCGTTCCTTCCATAGAGTGTATACACAAGTTCCCAAAGCTATTATAAACGAACGTTGAGGAAGTCAGGAGCAAGCTGGTTCGACTAATAGACTTTATAGAATTTCTAGTATGGTAATACTGGGATTAATCCATTGACATTGACTCGCAATCCTCTGCCATATGGGAAGGCTGAAAGAGCAAATGAAGAAGAGGTGATCAAGCGTTTCATCATTGAGTTGACACAGGGGGCATGCTCGATCAACTTGCAAATAAGAGGTAACCTATCTGCTGTAGTCAATTTGTTTTGGCTAGCAAGCCAAAGAATAAATGAGAGCCAAGGAGTAAGTGCCTTGTTCCATACAATAGTGTGCCAGATCACCTCGGGTTGTCTTCTTCGTAAGAGTTCCTTGGTGATTTTGTTGCTAAGGGAATGAATCGGATGGCCTTTCCAACAGACCATAACAGCTGAGTGGACCAGTGCCTAGGTCATTGGTGATATCCTCTTGAATCATATCTCTCAGTGTAAGTAATCGGTTTAAGGATATGAGAGTGAGACAAGCTATTTCTTAATTGCCAGATACTTCGGCCTCTAATGAAATAAGAGTGCAACCATCGAATCCACGTCGACTGTTTATCTTACAAGATCCACCATAGACGTTTAAGAATCAAAACCTGGATTGTGACTTTGATGGAGGAGATATTCAGGCCACCTTCTTTTTTAGGCATGGAGACAAACATCAGTCCATCGAACCTTTGCTGCACCTTGGGTACCGTCTGTATGGCTCCACAAAAAATTCCTGAGTAACCTTTCAATGGTTTTGATAAGGATTTGGGAGAGGAATACATGGGAACTCCAGTATAAATGCAGAGAGCTGAGCACATATTGAATAAGTTGGAGTTGACCTGCTTATGAAAGACTTTTATTAGCACATGAGTTGATTCTTCTCTGGATACGTTTAATAAGGGGTAAGCATTCTTGACAGTTAAGATGCTTTGTGACAGGAAGGCCCAGATACATTATAGGGGGATTGGTGGAGGTCATTCCAGTAGCTCGTGTAACGTCTGGATTGAGATCATAGGAAGCTTTAGATAGGATAAAGCGACTCTTATCAAGATTGATATGCAATCCAGAATATCCCTTGAAGATGTCAAGTGCCTTGGTAACAGAACTCATCTGAGCTTTGTAAAAAAGAAGGTCGTCGACCAAGCCAAGATTGAGTAAAGTAATTTTCTTACATTTTGAATGGTATCTGAAGCTTGGGTTGAGCTGCACTTCATGTTTGATTATGAAGCTTAGAACTTCCATACAGAGGATGAAGACATCGTAAGCCACTAGCCACCTGAAAGCATTTCGTTGGGGTCCCATTGATAAGCATAACTAGAGAGAGTGGTTAACTGGTTATGCATTGCTTTAACCAGTTGACGAAGATGTTTGGAAATCCAAAAGCTTGGAGCATGATCTAAAGGAATTCCTATCTGATACTATCGAATGCTTTATGAAAGTCGATTTTCATTGTACAATTTGGACCAGAATTAGATTGGGAGTATCTTTAAGGAGTTCTTGGATAATCAGAATATTATCGCCAATATGGCGATCCTTCAAGAAAGCACCCTGGCGCTCGCTAATCAGTTATTTATGTTATGAGCAAAAAGAACTTTGGCTATATTTTTCTTAACAACATTTTTCAATATCATATTCATTAAATTATTAAAGATAATATATTGATAGCATATACATTACATTGACAGTCAACAAAAACAATACTAATACTATTAGCTTGCACATCTTACATTTCATCATACATTACATAGGACTTGATTAAGAAAATATAAAAGTAAGGCTTAAAAAATAAAGCAAGATCAATGGCAATTTGTTCTTTAAACTCTTTCTTTTGATTCCTTTATTCGAATTCTCATACTTTTTTGGCTTCACCAAAGCAAATACTTGTTTGACGTCACCAAAGCAAATACTTGACTTTTGTTTTGTTAAAAGGAAGAAGAACAACAGTTAACTCAAAAATTAACCCCAAAACTAATCATATTGTGGTTTTCTTTATTAAGAGGTTTCATTCTCTTAATATTGTGCTTTTCTTTGTAAAACCTCACATGAACAAGTTAGAAAATCTAGTCAACTAAAGAAATCACATCTATTTATTTATTTTTCCTAAGATTAAACAACCCATAAGTTATGATTATGTTCTTGGAATTATGAGTTGTACTTGAAACTTTTACGGTGGCTTCAACACCACATTTGTATAATAATTTAATCTTCATGGATTTCCTAAATTAACTTAAAGAAAGACTTAAAAATAAGACGACAAATCTGGTGTTATAGGAAGAGCAAAAGTAGTAAAAATGTACTCTTACATATTCATATAGTCATGTAAACATTGTTAAGTGTTAATCTGAACTGACATTTAGATAGTTAGGCGATCACGTACACTACAAGAAAATTTGGTTTCAGCAACCAAATTCTCAGCAACCATAGTAAAATGGTTGCTAATTCTATACATTTTGCAACCAAAAATTATTTGGTTGCAATATATAAGTTACGTATATTTTTTACCGACCAATCAATACTTGGTGGCTATAGATGGTCACTAAAACT
>JANKOD010000003.1:14294493-14314265 GCA_026284645.1 Erythroxylum acuminatum | reverse complement strand
GATTATAACAAATGACATTGATGACTCCTCATCAATTCATTTGAGCACGGCCATGCATTTCTTCAGTCACACTTGTCCACCTCCACAAGACTAGACACTTTGGAGTGCACTAGCTTTAACTTCGTCTTCCTCCTTGTAAGTTTCTTCTGGGAAGACGTTCAATGTTGCTTTCCAGCCACATAACGATTACAAGGGTTAAGAGAAAGTGTAGTCTTTACAGGAATAAATAATTTGTTTAGCTAGCATGATCCCCTTCTCACTATGATGTCTCAATCTCTAATGCCACAAGTCCAATGAAGTATTTTCTTAAACGACATGTAATTCTCCAACACACACCTTCAAGTGTGTCTTGTACTAAGTGAAGCATAACCCACTATGAGTAACGATCAATTCTCCTTTAGATAACTTCCATTTACATCTCCGAACATGTGCCAGCATCCCTCTTGGTCAAGCATATTTGCATACAACAAATTGAGGCACAAGCTTGAAATATATCATACACCTTTTAAGGTCAATATGCACCTAATGTCAGTTTGAACTTAGATGTCTCTCATGTCCATAAAGCTAATGAATCTTTGATTACCCGTCTTCGTGCTTTCAAAAGCATTACTCCTATAGTTGGTGAAGTACTTTATCCTTGGAACACAATGAGAGGACTCCCCTGTATTAACAAGCCACTCTGAATTTGAGTAACTAATATGGAGATATTCACTGATTGCACAAATCAATGACACTTCATTATTTGTGTTTGATGTCATTATTGCAGCATCGTTGTTGTCTCCATCCTTCTAATTGTCTTACTTCTTCTTGTCGTTATTCCACTTGTAGTAGAACTTCTTTATATGACCAAGTTTGGTTTAGTAGTAACACATTTTGGTCTCCTTTCCGTCTCTTAACTTCATCATGTTCTTCAACTTGCCTTATTCTTTGGGACCTCTGATCTTGCTTCTTCCTCTATTTTCAATTGTGAGAGCCTGCATGTTGTCGACACTGATTTCCTTCCTCCTAATCTCTTTATCGAACATGCTCACTTTGATCACATCCAAAGAAAGGAAACCATTCAAAGAGGAGTTGCTAATAGTCATAACAAAAATTTCCCAACTACTCAACAAAGAACTCAATAAGAACAAAGCCTGTAATTCATCATTGAGAACAATATGCATCGAAGTAAACTTCTTGATGATGCCCTGACAAATTTCCCTGTCTTTAACTCCAGGTTTTCATGTCTTTTAACCAAGGAGGGCTTGTTGTGAGCAGTCTTCCTCTCATAGATGCCCCTTTCACAACTCAAAAGGATTTACTTTTGGGATACCTTAATGAAGATAATAATATCAATGCACTGTTTAATAGTTTCTAAGGTATTTTGCTTCATCTTCTCCTACTGTTTATCTATTATCTTCTCCGATTTAGATAGGACATCATCTTTTGCACTTTCGTCCACATTGATTGGATCATAGAGATCCTTACAATATAAGAGATCTTCCATTATTGGTCTTCATATCGGGTAGTTAGTTGACATCAACTTCATTATAGAATTATTATCGATCTCCATACCTAAGGTTATGATATCACTTTATAGGGCTCCAAACTCGACCACTAACAAAATACTCACACGATAAATATGATTGAAAAATTACAAACACAAGATTTTATTGCACAAAAAGCCTCAAGTATAGAGGTAAAAATCACGAGACAAACTAAAAATAAAATCCACTAAATCAAATAGCAGGATATAAACAATAAAATTTACAAACTCTCTCACTCAAGAACACTTTACAAGACAACTGCAACTAATATATGTCTCTGAGCTTTCTCCAAAGCTCTCTCAAAAAAACTTATACTGATCACACTTAGAATTAAGTACAAATTGATATATATGTATGTGTGCAGTACTATTACTAAAAAAAAAGAATCATCATTTGCTCTGTAAATGGCCTACAATTCATACCCCTTATCTTTACCCTTGACTAATAACATGTTGCGAAGAAAAAATTGTACAACTGGGTGAAACCGTGCATTAAAAGCAGCGGGATCGGGTTGGTAGGGTCAAAGATAATGAGGAGGCAGGGTCCAAAGGCCAGCATCCGAAGCAGATTTTTCTGACATGTTGTTTTCTTTAATTGAATGAGGCACATGCTCGCACTGTGTAATTATTGATTTAAAAGGTTTTGCTGCAGGAGAGAAATGGAGAGAGTTGAGTATTTAAATTGAAGGGTCACGAGTGGGTCATCATTTGGAATGGAAATTGGCAAAGTCAAATACGCTTTGGATTTTCTCGAATCTTCCATTTCCAGTTGCTTTTACGTTAATTTAATGGGATATTTCCGTACCAACGGGTTAATTTATTCTAGGCATATAAGCCCCTGTTAGTCAGTAGAAAGAAAATCAACGTCTAGCAGTGATGTAATTCCCTTAAATACTAAGGAAACCGTATTGAGTTACTGTATTAAGTACTCAAAGTGCCCAAAAGTGGAATCGTACTTTAAAAAATATAATGAGGAATATACCAAGAGAGGAACTAACGTTCCAGATTATTTTTTAGGTGAGCTATTATACAGTATTAAGTAGATCATCCCTAAAATACTTTTTTTAATTCATTGAACTGCCCAATCAAAAGCATCAACAAGGTGTTAATACAAAGTTGTACAGAAACATATTACAAAAATCATCATAATCTTACAATCAAACATCAATTAGAACGGCTAGTAGATATGGTGAGATAGATCAGTGCAGGTACCCTATGCTTCTGACTGAGTAGCTTAGACCATTAGTTGCTTTGTGAACTACTAGAATTTCTCTAGTCCAGCAACAAATCTTATAAGCAAGAGCATATTTCTCTGTTTTATAATTTCTATACAGTCTTCGATTCCTTTCACACCGGATTGTATAAACTGAACAGTTTAAGCTAAGGCTTAGATATTTCTAAACTTTCCCCAGTCTTCAATACTAATTCTCAGCCTGCACAAGTTAGTTATCCCAATCTGATGTTGCGTTGCATTATGGTCCAGATAGTGTTAGTGTAGCTACATTGGAAAAATAAGTGATTGATGAATTTTGATCCCTTTATTCTATCCTTGGTTTTTAATCTCTTAGCAACTAGCCAAGTAACAAAAGAAGCTTTGGGCATCAAGGAGCCTTTCCATACAATGTTATCCCATTGTATATTAGGATTTTGAGGTGTGAAAGCTTTTAAACAAAAAGGATTAGTAAATTCACCACTGTTGTTGATTGTCCAAATTGCTTTGTCCTTCCTTGTGGGTTTAGGAGGAGAATCAAGGTAGTGTTTTTGTAATCTATTTAATGCCCCTGAAATTTATAGGCCATGCTTCCTATTCAATAACTTTCATTACACGAGCTTCAACTGGAATTCTGGTTGTAAGAGAAGTAAGATCCTCCCTTAAGATTAGAGGACTTTAAATTGCCCAATTATCAAACCAAAATTAGGAGTCTTGGCCATTTCCCACCCGAATTATGATAAAATGTTAAATAGCTAGCATGCCTTTTCTGAAGTAATTGTATGAAAGGCCAAGAATGTTCCTTCTTTTCCCTAATTTGCCAGAAGCTGGATTCTTTCAGGCAGTATTAGTTAGTTCATTTGCTTTATAGTGCTTGTAGTATTCTTTAGTCCATTTGCTTCATAGTGCCTCTTTATTAGTGAATAGTCTCTAGATTCTCTTAGCCACTAGGATTAACTGAGTCATTTACTAAGAAACCAAGCTTAGTCCTCCCTCGTGCTTTCTCCGAAAAAATTACTCCCATTTGATTTTTTCCCCTTTAGAGATATCAACCTTTCCAGACCATAAAAGTTATTGACACATTTCTCTAGCTCCTTGTTAATCTTCTAAGGTAAGAAGAGGCAAGTACTCTAGTGAGTGTAAAGATTTTTTAATACTAAGGTGATAAGCTACACTCTTTTAGCTTGTGACAAGGCTTTATTCTGCCATGCATTTATTTCCCTCTTGTAAGTCTCTAGGAGAACTAGGCAATCATAAAATCTTAGCTTCATAGAAGAAATTAGAACTCCTAGGTACTTAAACGGCAAGCAGTGAGCATTCAGTCCAATGATGTTCCTTATCCCTAAGATTAGTGAATGATGTGCTTCAGTGGTTCCTTTAGTCTATGGGCTAGCAACTTAGGGATAACTTTGCATATAGTATTATAACATGAAATTGGACAAAAGTCTTTGAGACTGTTGACATTAGGAATTTTTTAGGAATAAAAAATATGAGTTAAATTAATCTCTTTCAGCATTTTGTGGAGACTAAGAATTCCTGGATTATCTCGACAAGGAAACTTCTAGTGATATCTCAAGTACATTGGAAGAAGTGAGCATTATATCCATCAGGAATTCAGGACCTGATGCTTTCCTTGGGTTTAGATTGAAGAGGGTCCTTTTAATTTCTTTGTAAGATGTATGATGCTGCAAACTTTCCAAAATATCTTGATGTAGGGCATAGAATGACCAATTAACCCTACTAGCTCCTACAATTTAATTTGACTTGAGGTACTAGATCCTAAAAGATCTTTGTAGTACCAACCTTCTTTGGGTTTTCTTCTCTTTTTCCCTAATTTCCTACTGAAAACTAGAGATAATTGCACAATCAACTCCACATTCAAGTTGGGTTCTAGAGTTTCCTAGTCTTGATTTTCCACTTTATACTTTGTGCTGTTAGGATCAATCTGTAATATTTCAGTATTCCCCATTTCAGTTTGTTTTTCTCTAACTTCTCCATCCTTGTCATGCTTGTTTACTAACGCCTATATTCCTTTTGTTGAATATCTCAAGGGATGAAGTTGATCAGTTGGTAGAATCTCCCCTTCTAGCTTCTAATGGTTGAGATACCGATTTCTCCATAAACCCCATTAGCTCATAATAACCACCTGCATCGAACAATATGCCTGTACGTTGTCAAACTTTCTTACCAAGCTGAGGTATCCAGTTGTAGGTAAGTTGAATTTTTTATTTTACCATTTCTCAAACTTCATTCATTTTCATCACGGATAGTGCATCAGGGAGGTCATCCTTAACTTTCGCTTCCACACAAATCCTTACATAACAGATCTTTTTAAATCTAACAATTGGTGAAACAAAAGCCAGTGGGTTACCCACTGAGCTTGCTAGAAAACACAGACCATCTAGCGTCCAATGCTCTAGTGGAATATTATGGAAATTGATCCATAGAGGTATGGCTTTAATTTCAATTCTTTTAAACTCCATTCCAAGGGTCAATTTTTAGACAAACATTGGATGACCTCCAATGTGCCAATGAGCAGATTTAATAAGCATATTTATGTTATCCACATCTATAAATTTGAATAGGAATGAGTCCTCCTCAGTTAGTAGAATTTTATTAAGACATTTATTTCCCTGTCTACTATGTGCCCAGTTCTGAACCTAAGGGAAAGAAAGCCTCTTGTTTAGAAAAAAAAACTATCAATGTGTTAAACCAGGTTTTAGCTCCTTCCTGCAACATCTTCAGTAGAGGAGTGACTATCCTATTAACCACAGTTGACTGGAAATGGGTTACATCCAATACATTTCTCCAAAGACTTGCCTGCTTCCTTTGGATCTATTTTTGACAATTTTCTGTTGGTTCTCTAGTTGTTTGCTTCTATGGATTCCAGAAGAGTTAGAAATGGGTCATTCTTGTTCATATTCTCCCCTCGAGTCCCTCACGAGGTGGATAAGACTAAAGGAGAATTTAGAATTAGTGAATAAGTTAACTAGAACATTTTAAAGGCTACAAGTTTTATTATAAAGGAGAATTTAGAATTAGTGAATAAGTTAACTAGAACATTTTAAAGGCTACAAGTTTTATCATAAAGGAGGATTTAGAATTAGTGAATCATAAATAATTGAGAAAATTAATATACAACTTAAAGGTTTTAAGAAGATGAAAAGAGTTATTTGGTTTGTAAATTGTGAAAATAATTACACAAATTGAAATGAGTTTTTCATCAGTGGTATTTGAAATTTAATGAGATAATTATCTTATTTGGTTTTGTGGAAAATAAAGTCGAAAGATATTTATACTATAAGGCTAGAAGAAGCAAGGCCATTTTTCTACTTTTGTATGTAAATGATATCTTGATTGCATCAAATGACTTAGCCATATTGCCTTAGATTATTAAGCACTTATTATCTAAGTATTTTGACATGAAAGATCTTGGTAAATATCTTTCTTCCTTGATATTTGGATAGATCTTAAAACTTGTTAGGTTACTTTCAATGAGCATATATTGACTGAGTGCTAAAAAGGTTTAATATAAAATATATATATATGTGCAACACCATTCTCTTTTGAAGAAAAGTTATCTTTGACATAGTGTCTTAAGAATGATGTTGAAGGAGAGGCCATAAAATGTTCCTTATTCTAATAATTGGTAACATGATATATCCTCGTATCTATATTAGATTAAACATTGCATTTGTTGTTGAGCTATTATGTAGATATTTATATCATCCTTATATAAACCTCTTAAAGGCATTTAAATAAGCTTGAAATATCTTTAAAGGACAAATGATATTATGTTGACATACATGAAAATTAGGAAATTAAATTTGATTAGGTACACATATTCTAACTTGTTAAATATAATTTATTATGACTTTGTTAAATATCCAAATGACAGAAAGTCCACATTATTTTCTGTTAGTAAGTGTAGTTGTTTCATGAAAAAAGTGTCAAGAAGATACTTATAAGCTCTTATAATATGCACATTGAGTTTGTTATACATTATAGGACTGCTTCACATTCAGTTTAATTGAGAAATTTAATTTTTGGATTGTCTATGGTTAATTTAGTTACTAGACTTATTCGGTAATATTGTGATAATATCACAAGGTCCAAGTATTCAAAAGTCCAAATATTTGACTATAAAGGAACTTGTACAAAATGTGACATTAATGTTGAGCATGTTCTTAATGAGTATATGTTGGTTGATCTTTTGAGTTAAGGACATTTTCCTACTATTTTAGATAGATATTATAGTATACGTATTTT
Source organism: Erythroxylum acuminatum (assembly GCA_026284645.1). NCBI lineage: Eukaryota > Viridiplantae > Streptophyta > Magnoliopsida > Malpighiales > Erythroxylaceae > Erythroxylum > Erythroxylum acuminatum. The sequence goes on along the minus strand of JANKOD010000003.1, from coordinate 14,307,261 downwards.
AGAGAGAGCATATTTTCTATTACAATTTAACATAAAGTTTAGAGAAATTAAAATCAACAAATGAAATATGATATATTATAAATTATTTAGGTACTATTGTTGTTTTTCACGTTCCATTCTCATTCATATTAATAAAGTTATTAGATATACGCGATTATATTAGGTTTGTATCACATTTGACATATGTTTTTGATATTTTCTAATTTTGAAAGTCTAACAGGATTGAGCAATGGACTTCGAATATCTTTAGATAAAATATTTTACAAAGGTCAACCAACACATTATTAGTTTTATTCTTTTATCTTTTATTATTTTTATTGTAGATATGAATAATTAATATTTGTCCAAGAATGTTGAATTATTTTATATTATACATTTATTAGTTGTTATTTTTAAATTAAGGATAAAAATAAAATTTAATCTAATATAAGATAATAAAAGTGGTCTAACAAATGATATAATTAAGTGGATTGAAGTTAGTTTGAATGGATACTTATGAGATCTGAGACGAAGACTTAATAAAGTTACAACAAAAAAGTTATTAAATCTTTTGTTCATTTCACGTGGGTGTAATTGGTGTGGGTTGTCTTTTACTAATATTTAACTCACACCAACAATTTTGGAACAGGATTTACGGGTTGTGTTTGTAACAGTTAATCAGATATTATAACTGAACATAAAGTTCATGTTCTATAGTCTGATGCACAATACCTTTACTTGTTAATAAATCACTATTTAATCTTTTATAGTGCTTCATAGAAATACATACAAATTCAATAACAATTAGAGAGAGCACACGAGGCGCTAATCCATCTGATGCTTTTTTACACATGAGATATTCTTGAGGAGATATTTCTATCGATCAAAGCGTAGCAGATATTCTATCAATCAAAGTCTAGAAGTGGAAGACAACGATTGTCCAAAAAAAAAAACACAAAAGAGATGAGCAAAAGATAGACTGTATAAGTGGACCCATGTACCATCATCATCACTTGGCAGAGATGGCCTCATGACACCGGATGAAATTTCTCCACTCCCCTTAATTTAAACTTTCTATATATGTTCATAATCGACACAATCATATTGCGTTAATATCTTTTGATCAACATTTGCATATATAAATACTTCACCGCGAGCTCAATACTTGTTAGCAGTCTCTTTCTTCGCAATTGACCAAAGACTTATAATGTCTTCTTGTTCTTCTACTCTATTAGCTTCTCTCTGCCTCACTCTTTTGCTTCTATCCTCGATCCGGTGTGCCACAGCCTCTAACATTGGCCAAGGTTACCGTCTTATCTCCACGGAAAAGACCTCTGATGGTGGCTTACTGGGTCACCTCCAAGTTAAGCAGAAGAACAATGTCTACGGTGCTGATATCTCACTATTGCAGCTCTATGTCAAGTAAATGTCTTGTCTTGTTTGCATTTTGTTGCATATTATGGTGAAATCCAGAAGTTAAAACACTAAAATGGAGCTGTCTTTGTTGAACTTTTGCAGGCAAGAAACTCAAAATCGTTTAAGGGTTCACATAACTGACGCAACGAAGCAGAGATGGGAAGTTCCATACAATCTCTTGCCAAGAGAGAAGGCGCCTTTAAAGAAGCAAGCTATAGGGAGATTGGGAAAGAACCCACTGAAGGTTCAAGAATCCTCGGGCTCTGAGCTGCTATTTAGCTACACAGCTGACCCATTTAGCTTTGCAGTGACGAGAAAATCAAATGGGCAGACCCTTTTCAATTCTAGCTCTAGTGGGTCAACTGATTTTGGTGAAATGGTGTTTAAAGACCAGTACTTGGAAATATCCACGCAATTGCCAAAAGATGCTTCATTGTATGGTCTAGGAGAGAACACACAGCCTCATGGAATCAAACTATATCCTGGAGATCCATACACTTTGTATACTACTGATGCCTCAGCCATTAACCTTAACACAGACTTGTACGGCTCACATCCGATGTACATGGATCTTCGGAATGTGGATGGGAAAGCCTATGCTCACGCAGTTCTGTTGTTGAACAGCAATGGCATGGATGTGTTCTATAGAGGGACTTCTCTGACGTACAAGGTTATTGGGGGTGTTCTGGACTTTTACTTCTTCTCCGGTCCAACACCTCTGGATGTTGTTGAACAGTACACCGAGTTGATAGGACGACCAGCTCCGATGCCTTACTGGGCTTTTGGTAATGATTACGTTCTTCACCTCTTTTCTCTGTTTCAGGATTATTATTTAGTCAAATTTGCTTTCTTGTTGGTCTCAGTCTTAAAATTTGTTGGACAAGATTCTGAAAAGAAGTTTTAAAGAAAATGATGGATTTGAAGTCATCAAAGAAGAGAAGTGTGTTTTATTGACTGTTTAGACGCAATAGAAACAAAGTTCTTTTATAATAGCCATTCCCAATACATGTGCACCAGAATCGGGATAGGGATGTCGTTATTCCTACTAGGATATAAATTAACCCAAAAAAAAATTTAAGGTGTAAAATATCCACGTTAAATAATAGGACATTGGTCTCAGCCCAAAATGTTTTTCTTCACTTCCCCAAAACGTTGCAATGAATTTATCTTCAATCTCTAATGCATACATACATCACCCAGACAATTATTTTCTAAGCCTCCGTGCCCCCATGTAGACCGCTGTGCCCATTGTTTCCCCTATTCTTCCACGTTTTTATTGGTCCTATAACAATGCCAATTGGTTAAGAGACAACCTTATGTTTGTGTGACTACTATATTTTGATGAAAAGGTGTTCGCTTGTGTTGTGGCAATTGCCATCTCGGTAGATGGGCGATTGAGACAAGATTTAGGTACTATGTAACCGTGTAAGGACTATTGGACATATGTGATAAAGCTCAAGTCGACAAGATTTAGGTACTATGTATCCGTGTTAGGACTACTGGACATATATGATAAAGCTCAAATCTTTCTCTACAATACAATCTAAAATTTCTGCTTGCTTGCTTGTTTAACCTTAAAAAGTCTCAACACACACGTGAATAGACACAAATTTTCTGAAAATTTGTCACAGTGGATGTTGACTTGTGGAAATCTAGATTTTGCTGGCTATGACTGGCCAAACTTTGCTTCTTTTCTATATTACATAAAACCCTCTATTTCTTATGAACCGTATAACGTGGATTTCAGTAGATATTGTTGTTCTACTTCCTCGAGATTACCTGCTCCATTTCCATTTCCAAATTGAGGATAAGTTATTTCAGTTCAGAATTTAACTAGATATTTCAAAGTTATGCTCAACACCTTTTCTGCCTCTTTTTGGTTGGTACCTGTAGGCTAGGTAATCGTGAATTTATAAATACGTTGTTACTTGTTTCATTGACATGCACCCTCTTTATGACACAGAAGTGTATTATGATTTTGCATGCTCATGAGCTGAAACAAAGGAGTGGCCTAACCTGTACAGCCAAGTGGTTTTTCTTTATCACAATCATCGTTTTATAATGTTTCAGTACAATTGTGTTAGAAAATTTCTTAATTATGAACAATTTTGATTGTCAATTTGTACTGTAAACTTTATTTAGGCTAAGAATAAAGGTTTCTCCCAGATAAGTTTTGATGTGTCTAATAATAAATCTAACTAGGGCGAGTCAAACTCAGTGGGTTGTGGAAATGGAAATACCCATTAGTGTTATAGAGTGTCATTGGACTGGTAATGGCAAGGTCCATATGGCACTAACACGAGGCCAAGTCTCCAGCCCTGTCAGCATTTATAGCAGAATCAAGTATTGAGTCACTGATAGTGCTATGCTACTCAAAAGGAACAGAAAGAATCTGGCTTATTTTCTTTCCGTATAATCCATCAGAAAAAAAAGGGAAAAAAAACAGTAACAAAATGGGAAGCAATCTCATCCTCTGCTATCTTTATAGTATTCAGGACTAACAATTTCAAGTATGTAATCTTGGGAAAGAATTATATTTAAGTTTTTAACAGTTTATGTTACTGAGAACTTTGAAATTCATTTGAGAGCAAGTGATACTGAAATTTTGGATGCCCTTGTGCCATAGATACCCTGTTTCATCTCCAGATTATGGAAACCAAAAGCAGTTAATCTCATGCAGTTATGATATGATTTTACAGGGTTCCACCAATGCAGATGGGGTTACCATAATCTCTCTGTGGTTGAAGATGTTGTAGAGAATTACAAGAAAGCTCAGATCCCACTCGATGTCATTTGGAACGACGATGATCATATGGATGGCAAGAAGGCCTTCACTCTTAACCCTACTAACTACCCTCGTGATAAGCTTTTGCCTTTCCTTGAGAAAATTCATAGCATTGGCATGAAATATGTTGTCATTGTCGATCCTGGGATCGGTGTGAATTCTTCTTATGGTGTACATCAAAGAGGCATTGCTAATGACGTGTTTATCAAGTATGAGGGTGAGCCCTACCTTGCCCAAGTCTGGCCAGGGGCTGTCAACTTTCCTGACTTTCTCAATCCCAAAACAGTTGATTGGTATGGTGATGAAATTCGTCGCTTCCATGAACTTGTTCCTGTTAATGGCCTATGGATTGACATGAATGAAGCTTCAAATTTCTGTTCTGGACTGTGCAAGATCCCAATGGGGAAGAAATGTCCAACTGGGACTGGACCTGGCTGGATCTGTTGCTTGGATTGCAAAAACATAACAAAGACAAGATGGGATGATCCACCATACAAGATAAACGCTTCAGGACAGCAGGTGCCGATAGGGTATAAAACCATAGCCACCAGTGCAGTTCACTACAATGGCGTTCTGGAGTATGATGCTCATAGTCTTTACGGATTCTCTCACACCATTGCCACACACAAGGGCCTTCAGGGGATTCAGGGCAAACGACCATTTATTTTAACACGTTCCACGTTTGTTGGATCAGGCAAATATGCTGCTCATTGGACTGGTGACAATCAGGGCACTTGGGAGAATTTAAAGTATTCCATATCTACTATGCTAAACTTTGGTATATTTGGGGTACCAATGGTTGGGTCAGATATATGTGGATTTTATCCTCAACCAACAGAAGAGATTTGCAACCGTTGGATTGAACTTGGCGCATTCTATCCATTCTCAAGGGATCATGCCAACTATTACTCCCCAAGCCAAGAGCTTTATATATGGGAATCAGTGGCTGAGTCTGCTAGAAATGCTCTTGGAATGAGATATAAGCTTCTTCCATATCTGTATACGTTGAACTATGAGGCCCACATCAGTGGAGCCCCAATTGCCAGACCTCTTTTCTTCTCGTTCCCTGATTACACTGATTGTTATGGAGTGAGCACGCAGTTCTTGCTAGGGAGCAGTCTGATGGTATCTCCAGTGCTTGAGCAAGGTAAATCAGAAGTTACAGCGCTGTTTCCTCCTGGTACTTGGTATAGTATGTTCGATATGACTCAGGCCATTGAATCAAAGGAGGGAAAATATGTAACATTGGATGCACCTCTACATGTGATTAATGTGCATCTGTATCAAAATACCATCTTACCTATGCAGCAAGGTGGAATGCTATCTAAGGTTGCTAGAATGACACCTTTTAACCTCATAGTTACCTTGCCAGCAGGGGCAAGCAATGGTGAAGCTAAAGGAACTCTTTTCCTTGATGATGATGAGCTTGCAGAGATGAAACTTGGCAATGGATACTCAACTTATGTTCACTTCTACGCAACTGTTAATCACCGAACTGTAAAGGTGTGGTCTGAGGTTGAGGATGGCAAGTTTGCTTTGGACAATGGTTGGACAATTGAAAAGATAACTGTGTTAGGATTGGGTGGAAGTGGACATCCAACTAATCTTGAGATTGATGGGGAGCCTGTGACCACTGCTTCAAAGACGGAGATCAGCACTTTGGAGCATAAGTACCTGCATAATCTGGATGATAAGAAGACGAGTGTAATGGTAGAAATAAAGGGATTGGATATTCCAGTGGGGAAAAACTTTGCCATGTCCTGGAAGATGGGTCTCAGTCTTTGAGGATTAAATATGGATCGGGAGTTTGCTTTGTTTGCAATTACTGATTTGATTTGTCTTTCGCCGTCTGGATTGTTGAAGTAGTTTTAAGTTCCCCTAGTAGAGTACTTTATTGAAAATCAACGGTGATTGAAATCACGTACTTTGCGGAAAATAAAATTTTTTATAATTTTCAATCGGATCTCGGTAATTGAATAATTTGGCTAATAAAACACAAATCGATTGGTAAGGAATTGTACCTTACTCGTGTATTTTGTTGATATTCTTTTGGAACTTTTTTCTGATTTGTCAATTATGGGTTGTTCGGTTGTTTAATTTGTGATGGTATCTACAAAAACAATTTTAACATTTTGAGAGGAATAAGTTAGTTCCTTGTTACTTATTCCTATTTATAGAAAAAAAACATTAGGGTTATTTTTATTTTTATTAAAATTAAATTTCCTTAAATTATAATTAAAGTCAAAATTAAATGAATTATAATTAAAGTCATTATAATTCATTTAATTATAATAAAATGTCCCTAAAATTTTATAAACTTTATAATTAAGTCTAACTTAATTAAAATTGATTTTTTCTTTGCAAGTTGCTCTCCTATTAGGTTATTACTATATTGACAATGATTATAAATTTTAATTCTAATTTTAATTCATAATTAAGATAAGATAAATTAAAACTTCTTTTAATTCATCTTTAATTCTGCCATTAAAAAATGTATAATCATAAATCAAAATTGACGTCTTGCAACATATTATGACCATTCAAATATCAAAAATGTCAAAGTAGTTTGATTTAATTTGTTCATATATGGTTATGATGTATACTTTAATACTTTCATCATTCAATATTCCAATTGGACAGAGTATGGATATAGTGTCTAATCTTTTCATCCAATTATGTTCGTTCTTACTAATTAATAATTAATTTATAATTGAAAATTGAAAATGCCTTTTTAAATGTCAATTCACTATAGCCAGATAATTTCATAAATCACTACTAATCAAGAACAGTAGAATATTCTCTCTAATTACTTTAGAGTAACGAATCATTTATTGACTTACTTAATTATCTATATTGTTAACTCAAGGTTCATAGTTAACAATTTTGATGATAATCTTATAATATTTCAAAATTCAAATTGGATTTATTTCCTTACATATAAACAATGGGATAATTTTTAAAAGAAAATAAAATCATGGAATAATTGTTTTCCTTCTTATAGAAACCTTCTTTATGAACTTACCTTACTAAAAAATAGTTTATCGAAAGGATCATACTTATTATGAAGGTCATATATTAACTGCGTAATTACTAGAAGATTTTTGGCAAAGATGACATCGAAGTTATTCGGAATTAAATCCATCCAGTTGATTAAGGATGCAAGTGAAGTAACGGATAGTTGAAAGAAAAACCTACTTAAGGAAAAGCAATTGCTTTTGCGAATTGAGATTGAATTTTCAAAATACAACTATAACATAAATTCTTTTGAAAGTGATATAATTATAAAATCTCTTGTGCTTTAGAAAGTGAAAATATTTTTGAGAGAGATGAGTGTAGCTCATATCGAGCAAACTTCATTTTCTGTTGAGAGCTTGTAGAGGCTAGCCAAATATTACTAGTTTGGAAGGTTGGAGAACCTTGAAAAATATTAACTTTTAAGCTTGGAGAAGCTCGTCAAATTACTACTTGTTTTTATAGTGAAATACTCAAATTGGATACTTGGGAACTGGACGTAGGCTTGGCTTATAAGCCAAACCAATGCAAATCGATTGTGTCCTTCTCTCTCTTCTCTTAACTTTTATATTTCCACTTTATATTGTGTGTGAGTTTATTTCAGCAAGAGGCTCCTTCACTGTTATAGTAGGCTCCTTCTATTTTTAACTTGCTAAAAGTTCCTTTCATTTTAACAGACGCCTTCTATTTTAAATTGTTTTTAACAGGACTTTTAGTTTAGCAGACTCCTGTCATTTAAAAGGTTTTATCATTTAACAAGCTCCTTACAATTTAACAGGATTCTATCACACAACAGGCTCCTACTGTATTAATTGTAAATAGGCTCTTGTCATTTCCTTTTGAACTAAAATAACTTACGGAAAAAAAATGTATACACATAATTCCCCTCGCTCTTGCGTGTGTTTGCTTTATCATTTGGTATCAGAGCAAGGTTTCACATTTATTGTGCTTTACAGCACGTGATAGATTATGGAAAACACCTTAAGAAGTTTTGAAGGACAATTCGTCTCAAAACCTACTTACTTCAATGGAAACAACTACTCATACTGAAAAGAGAGAACGACCATATATCTTCAATCTGTAGATATCGAAGTATGGCAAGCAATTAAAGTTGGAGGTACAATTCCCACTTTCGATAATGTAAAAGTATGGACTAATGCTAACAGGAAAAATGCACAACTAAATGCTAAGGCAAAACATCACCTGATATATACGTTGTCTCCAGAAGAATATGAAAAGTTATCCTACTACTCCACAGCAAAAGAAATATGGGATAAACTTCAAGTTGCCTTTAAAGGGATGAATGAGGTAAAGAAACATAGAATAAGTCTTTTGGTACATCAATATGAAACTATTGGCATGAAACAGGAGGAGACCATAGATGAATTCTTCGAACGCTTCAACAACATCATCACCGCCTTGAAGAATCTGGAAAAAATATATCCCAATGATGAGCTCGTAACAAAGATTCTAAGGTCACTACCAACAGAATGGAGACCTAAGGTGACAGGTCTAAAATCAACAAAAGATCTAGACACTATTTCACTCGACTGGCTACGAGGAAATCTAATGATCCATGAAACCGAGCTTTGGTAAGATGAAGGATCCTCCTACAGAAAAAGAATGATACTAAAAGCAACTGACAAATCAAATTGTGATGAAAGCGATAGTGAGTTGCAGATAGATGGAGATAATGAAGTCAATTTCATGGTCAAAAAATACACACGCTTCTACAAAAAGAAGTCAACAAAGAAAAGAGAAGCAAACAAAAAAACTAGAAATAGGAGGGCCCTATCAAAAGGCAGTAATAGCAGTACCAATACACAAATCATATGCTACCACTACAAAAAACCTGGGCACACTAGACTTGAATGTCCTCTTCTTCAAAATAATAAAACAGAGAACAAGAAATCTAGAAAGCAAGCTATGGTTGTAGCTTGGTCTGACGAGGATTTTGAAAGCTTTGAAGAAGATGAACTTAAGGAAGTTAGCAACGTCTGCTTCATGGCTGAATTAGGAGACAATGAGGTATGCTATTCTGACTTTGATATTGAAGTTGATGAATTGAAAATGCATATCATAAATTGTATGATCAGTACAAAAGGTTTACAGTGAAATATTTCAAAGTTGAGAAGTCCAAGAGCAATGATGCATCTCTGAAGAGTAAGATTAAATCATTGGAATCAATGAATAAGAATCTGACGACCAAGAATAAGTCTATCAAAGTTGAATATAAGCAAAAGGTCTATAAAAAGGTAAGTACTAGAAGAAAGAATAGCCAAGTTGGAAAATACGTTGCTAAAAATGATTCTAAAAAGGTAAAATAATTAGAAGGAAAAGTCGTCGCCTTAGAACTTAAAAAGGAGAAAAGTGTTGGAAAGATTTTATCTCTAGAGAAAGTGTTGGACCCCGAACTTGAGGAATTGGTGGTGATTTATTCTTGTGCAAAGAAAAGGAATTCTTGAATTTGAAATGATATACAAGATTAAGGTAGTGAATGTAGTAAGTTGATGAAGAGTGAAAAATTGATTTTGGTTTTTGATGATTATGAGATTCTTGAGTAAACTTGTATGTTTAAGGGTACTATGAAATTTATGATGAATAAGTTGGTAGAAAATGGGTGACCGAACCGAGGTCAAGGCTTCACTCCCGTTTGCTTTTTGATTTTGAAGCTATCTTTTGTAAACAAAGCTTTAGTTGCATTTTTTTGGAGCAAAAGTTACTGTTCATGTGTTTTCCTTTGTAATTTGAATTTTTAAGACTTTGATGTATTGGGGCTAGAAATGCCCACTAAAGCTTTGTAAGAACTTATATTTTTGATATTAATGCAAGATATTTAGATTTCATTTGTGTTTGCGAGGCTTGTTCCAAAAGATCACTTTGCTTGTTTTTGCAAATCTCCATAAGGGTAGATTTTGTGTATGCTGGCTTTGAGACAAATTCTGGACTGACATAGGTAATATTGGATCTAGTAACCTTCTTGAAAGTTGTATAGAAAGTTCATAGCTTTCTAACGATGCATAATATGCCATTTTTGGATGTAGAAATTGAAAGATATGCATTTTTGAAGGTTGTATGCTGTCTAGGATGGAAATTTCGGGACAAAAGTTTTGATTGGATTTTTGACCCTCGTAGAGGCAGATTTTGTTCGTACGATCTTCATGAAGGTTGTAGGTTATGTTTTTATCTTTCTATTGATATAAAGTATGACATTTTTGGACAATGGAGTAGAGAATTATGACTTTTAGAAGTTCTATTATTTTTGGGATGATGTTTATCTGACAGATACTTTGAGGTGGTTTTTGACTCCTTTAGAGGCAGAACTGGTTCTTAAGCTCTTCATGGAAGTTGTAGAGTTTTCTTTTAGCTTTCTATTGATACCAAGTTTGTTCAATTTGGAGTTCTGAGTAAGAAGTTATGAATTAGGGAAGTTGAGTTGTCTGAAGAAAAAAGACCAAAGTTTTTCAGGTCAATCACTGTAGTTGACTAATAGTCTTCGACTAGTCGACTAATGCATGTAATTTTTACATGCATTAGTAGTCATGTTTTTCTGACCCGACCTTTTTTCACTCTTTTGCTTATAACTTTTCCGTCCGACCTCCGATTGACCTGATTTTTGAAATGTTGGATTCCTAAGACATTGCTCCACCTCTCTATGAAAATTTAAGGATTTTGAGATTAAATTGAAAAAGATAGATTAGATCAAAGTGAGAGGATTGGTTGAAAAAGTCTGAACATGCTTCAGTATTTTGGTGATATCTTGATCTGTAGAGATCCATATAAGGTGATTCTTGTTCCTAATTAAACTAGAGACATGGGGCTACAAGGTATCTGAAGGAATAAAATTTCAATTCAGTCCTTAAGACTTTCAATTTCTCAAGTGAAGTTGGGTATAGAGTATAGTCTTGGTTTAGTAATAGTCTGAAAGTGTTTTGGCCATAACTTCTTCATTTCTGAACCAAATTGAGTGATTTTGGTGTCTATTGAAACATAAGACATAGAGGAACATTTCTCTAGAAGGAAGTGTTATCAAATTGTTTCATTTACCTGATCAAAATAAGGAGTTAAGATGTCAGTTTTTAAGGCAAAAAGGAAGGGCATTGTTGGAAGTTCACTTAAGGTTTAATGGTTTAAGGCTTATAAGGAGGGGCAAATGGGTCATTTTGGTTTCATTAAAAGAAATAAGGCTTGGCTTGTGTTAGGAGAAGAGACTTAACGAAATTTTTGAAGAAAAGAAGAGGGGAGCTTCGGTTGTGAGAAGAAGAAGAAGATAGCTTAGGGTTTCATCTTTTCTTGATTTTCAGGTTGGTTTTCAAGAGTTCTTCGAAAAGGAAAAGGAAAGGGGAAGATCTAATCTTCCATTAGAGCCAAAGAAGCAAAAACATGGGTGAAGATTCAAGGTGAGTTTTTCGATTCTTTTGTAATTTGTGATGGGTTTTGGTTCAAATGGCTTAGGAAAAGTATGGGAAAGATGGTTTTAGGATGAATTTCATGTTTTGTTTCCTTAGGTTTTCCAATTTTTAAGATCCCTTTTGATTTAGGGTTTTGTGATTTTGAAGAAATTCAAGGGAGACAAGAGAAGCTAGAGGAAAGGCTTCTTGAACAAGTATAAGCATGGAAATAAGGTGGGTTTCATGTTTATGATTTAGTAATGAGCCGCCTAAGCATTCTTTGTTTTTTGAAATCAAGAAATAAAAGTTGGTTTTTGGAATCAAATGACTAAATGATTTTAATTACTTCAGTTATTGCTTTTAAATGATTTAAAGAATTTGCTTATGTATGTATATGCTAAATTAATTGAAATTGAATTGTGTATGATTATGTTATGCCATATGTTTTTTTCTTGTGAATGAATTTTGGAAATGTGTTCATATTGTGTTGATGATTTGTAAAGGAATGTGATTTTAGAAAGAATGCAATGTTATGAGATTGCTTTTCGGAAAAGTACCATTTTGGCTAATATGTGTGAAAAATGTGTAATGCATGTTTATATGAGTTTGTGGTGGTCCCTTAAGTGAGTCAAGTGCACTTGTCTTAGGCTTTTCCCGCCTGCCCACTAGTGGCATTGAGTTCCTTACGGACTCCCATAAGTTCACGGCTACACATGACCGCTACGCAAAAATGTATAGTACATTCTGTTTTGGATCCACCCGAACCATTTTCGATGTGCTTATGTGTTTATGATCTGTGATCATTTTGATGCATCTGTTATGTTTGATGTATGAATTGCTTAATAAGTTTTGAATTTTTGGGAAACTTATGTTGCATGGCTTTTAGTGTGAATTTTACAAGGGAAATAAATTTTTCAATGATTTTTGCTTGTTTCTCGGTTATAAGCATGTTACCCACAAGCTTCAAGCTCACCCCCCTTTCATTCCCATCTTCAGGTGATGAGGAAGAGATTGGGTGAAAGAAAGTTAAGACATCCGTTTGTTTTTGCATATGTTGTATTTTTAAGTTAGTTGGTTGTAAGATTAAGACCTTAGACATTTGTTGAGAAAATTGGGGTTTGGTATCTTTGTATATTTTGGATTTCGGCATTGATGTTGTAATATGGCTTGGAATGCCATTATAGT
>JANKOD010000003.1:14260053-14272433 GCA_026284645.1 Erythroxylum acuminatum | reverse complement strand
ATCAAATTTTCTTAAATTCATAATTTTCTCACCAATTTCTTTCTCATTTAAATTCATTTTAATATTTCTAATTTTTACCAAAAATTTGGGGTCTAACATTATAACTTTAAACCATCTCAGCCGTCAAAGCTATAGACTTTCTGCATGCGTCAGTTCGTTGACTACTATCGATATAACAGCTGATTAGACCAAACACTTGAACGAAACAAGATTCTCTGTCCAGTTTTATGGTGTCTTATTGTGTCCAGTGAATCTCAACCATTTATTATGCGGGTCCTGCGTGGGTTCCATATAAATAAACGTGGAGCCCGCATCAATAAAACACCATAAAAATTGGACAGAGGATCTGAACTCCACTTGAACCTTTATATACGAGAAAGAGAAGAAAGGGAGGGCAATGTGGAAATTTTGATGCAAGAAATGGGATTTGGAGCAGTAAGAAATAAGAATACGTGGCACCAAACATATTTTATAATTTCTATAAGCCTACCGTCTTTAGCATAGAAAAAGTGCACGACGACAAGTTTTTATCGATTTCAGGCAGAGGAAAAGAGGTGTTGAAGCGATGCTGTTGCTGAAATGGTGATTACTTCCCGGGTATTTTCTACACATAAAACTATGCGTCTGTTTTGTACGTGGTGAAAAATGTCAACTTTGGGTGGTGCGTCCTAATTGGATTAGAGGAATTCTTGAGAAATGTCCCTCAAGTAAATTACAATAAGGGTTTAATACCCAATGATCTGCTAATTACAAAATCCAAGGGAACACAATTATCTAACGTCCAACGTATGATATTTTTCATAAACCATTTGTACAAAGAGACGGGTAAACTCTCATAATCAACTCAAGTTGGGTTAGCTTAATTAGATTTTGATCCTTTAGGCTTCATTCTAGACTGGTTTTGGAAAATTCTTTATCAGTCCAAAGCGTTCGTCTTGCTTTTCATAAATAATGAGTTATTATTATTTTCCATTCAAAAATACACATACATATAATAGAGTAATGGGTTAAGGTAGTCGTTGGTATCTCTAGGTTTTAAATTTTTGCATGTGGTTGGTGGGACAGATCACCTATTTTCATTACTTTGTTTTTATCCTATTCTATAAACATCTATTCATCCAATAAATGAGATTTATAGAAAATGAATGAATTGATGTTCATAAAACAAGGTAAACAGAGTAATGAAAATAGGTGATGTGAACCTGTAGTTGGCAGTTCAATCATGCTTTAAGTTGACCTTCCTCGTCAAATTTTAGCTTTGGAACTTGCTTCGTAGTCAAATATATAAGGGGAGGAGAAAAGATGTTGCTGAGAGCTGATTGATAGTCTAACTATAGTACATTTTTTGAAGAAAAAAAAAAGAAAGAAAAATAAACTAAAAGAAATTAAGTTGCGAACAATGCATTATAAGGCAAGCACAAAATCCAACCATACAAAAGTACTAACCCAAGGAACAAGTTGTTGTTAACTTAGAATTACAGTGTAATAAGCAATAACTCATAACCTAGCTGAAAGCGTTAAAGATTAAAATGATTATAAGCTACGAAAGCTAACTTTGATAGAGAATTTTCCATCGATAGTCAGCTACATAATGAAAGAAACTCTTGTTGAAACCTACTTGCACCAAACAAATTTATTCAAAAAGGCTTCAAGAGCCTTAAACTTCAAATATTCCTTGCAAGATTTGTTAGTAAAGGACCCTGCAGAGTATTTTAACCAAATAGACTTATCAGCATTAGTTGAAGAGGGATGAAAAGAAGAGAGCATGCCTAAGTAAGTCATCCGCAATAATCTAACATAGATTATAGCTATTATCATTCAACACCTCCCTAATAGAGGCTAGCTCTGGTATGAAGTTTCTCAAGGATAAAAAATGCACATCATTAACAAGAAAACCTAAGAAACATTAGTTATTTTCCTAGAAATTATTAGTAACTCCATTTTCCAAGCTCCTTTCAAGCAATGCTCTCATCTACCCCCTAAGCTTAAAGGTATTAAGCATAGTCCATAATGTATGACATTTTGGAGAAGTTGACCAAAAGCTATAAGATTTTAAATAATGAGAATGCTCCAATTTAATCCAAGGAGATTCCTTGTCCTCTAAAATCCCCTATAATCCCCTTTCAAGGCATTTAAATCGAAGCTTTGTTTAGCTTATTTCATGTGATCATCCTACCATATTTTATCTCTTGGGAGTAACCAAGTTTAAGGCTTAGCCTTTCATTTAATTATTATAATCACATTTTTAGCCTTTACCTTATTTTTCTTGAAGTTTTTTTTATTTTGAACACTGAATGCTATTTACATTTATTTGATTACTTAAAACTTAACATTTTGAAAAGGTCCAATATTTTTTTTAATTGTTGGTACATGATAAATGCTCTAAAATAATATATATATCATATATGTTGCGGAGCATAAAAAAAAGTTACAGTTATGGTACCAATAGAATTATTGTGTAAAGGACTTATATTGTAAAGAACTAAGTTTCATATAATTTTATTTACGTAAATTTCCTTCAATTTTATCACCATTATTATCTTTATCATACCCTAACCTAATTAAAAACCATGTAATAAGACCTTTTGATTTTTATTTCTAGTTTACATATAAGTGACGAAGAAATGATTTTATTGCAATCTTATGGTTAAGAATCCTTTTATGCATTAATTTAATGATTCTTACATTTTCCACCCTAAACACTTGGAGTGTATTGAGTGAAACCTTAGTGAGGATGTAAAAATTTGTACTTTCGATTTCAAAAAGGTTATCAATGCGATTGCTGTTGATAATGATTTATGAAGGTTGGTTTTGTAACGACTTGAATCTAGTTCTTCTTAAATTCCTCCACCTTTATTAAAAAATTGATGGGTTTAAAGAGATAATTTAGTTTCCTAAATTTGATGCCTATTGAAATTTCAACGAAACTATGATCTAAACAGGAAAGGCTGTGGAAATGAGTCTTAATATAACTGGATTTAGATAAGTTGACTATATCCAGCTTCTTCCTAATAAATCAGCTCTCCTAGCTCCTACTTATTTTTCAAGGTAAAGTGAGTTCCACTGCAGTTTTATGATTAATTATTTCCGCAATAAAAACTTCACATTTATTTCTTCAGCCTATTTATGCACGTACATGATTACGTAAAATTCATGTCACATATATGGTCCAACGAACATTTCATTTTCATTTGCCCCATTAAGCTTATCCATGCGGCCGACTTTGTAACTAATTCATTAAATTAGAAAGTCCTTCTAAAAGTACTGTTGAGAGAGGTCAATTCTTACTGGCGGTTCGACTTTGTAACCAATTCATTAAATTAGAAAGTCCTTCTAAAAGTACTGTTGAGAGAGGTCTATTCATCCTAGCAGTTCGACTTTGTAACTAATTCATTAAATTAGAAAGTCCTTCAAAAAGTACTGTGGACAGAGGTCCATTATTACAGGCGGTCCTCACTCGTAGACTTCACAATTATATGTTTTTTTTGGTTAATTAGGAAGTATTTTAGGAGAGTTTTAATTATAAAAAAATATTTTTAAATTATTCATACTTAAATTAATCCTCGTTTAAACAAGATAAATCTCTTGCGAAGGCAAAATTCGGGCTCAAATTTTATACTTATTATTATGGGAATAATCGCTAGGCAGGTAGGAACTTTATAATGTAGAAATGTACCTCTATCGTTTTTCTATTGCGTATTGCGACTGACTGCTCTGCTGGCACGCAGCAGAAACCAATCAAATACTTTTCGGGCCACGAAAATTTACACGTCCCATATCTATTCATATTCTTTTCGCAACGCCCAGGCAACTCCACTGCCTTTCCTTTCTTGGTCATGAAACCCAAAGAAAAACAACAATCTTGATCCGTTTTGCCTTAAACGGGTGATATCAATTCATTCAAGGGCATATATATATACATGCCATTTTTTGATATAAAATATTTTTTAAAAAATGGAGGGAATGGTAAATAGGGTAATATGGTGTGACAGGGATAACAGCACAGTCGAGAAACGAGTTCAAATTTCAGACCTCTAAATACCTTCAGCAGACACCGAGAACCCAAGAAGTAGAATGCACTAATGATGAAGCATCTCAGAGCTTAACAATTTCTGGAATGTGAACTGGGTACCTTTCGATGCAATCAGCCCAAGGTCCATCATTTGGTGTTTTGATAGTTCTGTTACACTTCCAAACTGCACTGTTACACTTGAATCCACTTCCAAATGCTATCTGCCAAATCCTATCTCCTCTCCTCATTCTTCCCTTTGATTCAATGTAATTCAACTCGTACCAGAGAGAAGACGACGATGTGTTTCCAAAACGGTGCAGTGTCATTCTTGAAGCCTCAACGTGTTCTGCTGATAGCTGTAAGTTCTTTTGCAATTCATCAATCACTGCTCGGCCCCCAGCGTGAATACAGAAATGCTCAAAAGCTTGTTTGAAGTCCGGAATATATGGCTTCCATTTGGGGTTGAAGATTTTGCGTCCAATGAGTGTTAGAAGAAACAGCAGTTGTTCTGATGCTGGTAGGACTAAAGGACCGATAGTTGTGATGTTTGATTTCAATGCCTCTCCAGCAATGGCCATCAAATCTTTTGATAGATTAATCCCCACTTTACCTTCTTTGTCTTCCTCTTCGTATACACAACGGTAAGCTTTGTCGTCAGCACCTTTGTGAGTTCGAACAACGTGGACCAAACGGTACTTTGATTTCCGACGTTCTGACCGGCGATTGGACAGAAGAATTGCGGCACCTCCCATCCGGAAGAGACAGTTTGGCAGAAGCATGGCTCGCTCGTTACCTTGGTAGTAATTTGGTGTAATAATCTCTGTGCTAACGACAACAGCATTTGAATTTGGATGAACTTGGAGAAGATCGCGAGCTAAGTCAATTGAGATAAGGCCCGCACTGCAACCCATCCCAGAAAGATTGAAGCTTTTAATGTTGCTCCTAAGCTTATAATTGTTGATTATCATAGCAGATAAAGATGGGGTAGGAGAGAAAAGACTACAGTTGACGATGAGAATGTCTATGTCTTTAGGTTTAAGGCCCGTTTTCTTGAAAAGTGAATCCATGGCAGAGAAGATGACAAGCTCAGCTTCCCCTCTCGCGGCCTCCATGGTTGGTTTGGGAGGGATATAATGAATTGCAGGAGGCAAGCAAGTTTCTTCACCAAGACCAGATCTCTCAAGAATCCTCATCTGAAACTCCACACTCTTTGGTTTATCCTTCAAAATAAGTCTGGAATGCTCCATAAAAGTGGAGAAAGGAACACGACAAGTGACCGGTGGCTTGTAACAGGCATAATCAACGAGGTAGATGGTCCTAGGCTTGGACGTGAAATAAACGGTGGCAATAAAGATGATGAAGAAAGAGGAGCAAAGAATTTGTACAAGGTCAAAATGAAGTGATCTCCATAGGTTCAAGATTTCATCGGGACCTAAACGAAGAACCTCGATGGAAATACCAAACATTACAGGTATTAGAAGAAGATAAAGGATATGATTGACAAGATACTGGTACCCAAGTTTAACATACTTGAGCTTGACGGAGTTGGAGAATTCCGGCAAGATTGGAGGCATGGTTTGGAGCAAGTCCGCAGGCACTAAAAAAAGAAAGAAAAGAGCTTTTAGTAGTTGTTTTGGTGGAGAGCAAAGAACAGAAAATGAGAGAGAATTGTGTGTAGTAGGTGAGGAGAGGAAGTGAGAGGAGGGTGGGGATATAAAGGCGACCTGGCTAGGCAATGAAGGAGGCAGATGAGAGGATTTAATGAGAGACTCGCGTCGCTCAACGCCCACTTAACTTGTAATAATTATCGTTACTTCCAATTTTCAGATGCAACTAAACACACCATCCAGTATCTCTTGGGGTATGATCTGAACATGTATGTATTCCACGTCCTTATTTATTCACCCATATCATAGGCTTAATAATCTCAATGACCATCTACTATTGCTTGAATGATATGGGACCCTAAGAATATATTTTCACATAAACTTACTTCAAGACGCCAAACATTTGTTGTTATATGTATGAGATAGCCAGTCTGAGCGATTAATCCTACAAGTTATGTGGACATATAATTACACATACGGTTGATTCTACAGGAGAAGAATCTTGTAACCTCATGTCATAATCAACATGTGTTTGCAGTCCCCATCCATATATGTGAACGCGTGGAAAGTTATAGCTAATGAAGTTGAAGGGACAAACCTAGAGATAGCTATTAACCGTTGATCGTGTGTCCCAACTTATTAATGGTATGACATATTTAAAACGAAAGAAAGAAAAGATAAATACATCTTCAACATGTATAAATATATATTTGACTTTCGTAACTGCACAACTCGACTTAGGTGCATTAAAAGCAAAAGAAAGTCAAACTAAAGTAGTCTTTCTAATTTTACTTTCCAATTATTTGGATGGTCATTTTTTTTCTAATTAAAAGGTTCCAATTTGTTGACCTACCATATTAACTCTCTCACTTGTAGTTCAGCACCTTACTCTTTTAGTTTCATTTAGATATGAGGACGTGGCAATTATATCCATATCATGTTCTTCAGTCGTGTTGTATCATGATGACCAATAAATTTTTTTCACATGCATTGTATAGTATTATAATATCTGAGAATTTAGGATAAATCATAGTTAAATGAAGAATATACACTTCTGACGTGATATTCGCAAATTCAATGATTAATGAATGTCAAAACTTGCTTTTTAAATAATATAAACTCAGTCAGTAAATCTAATGGAAAAACATTACAAAATAAGGAGTTCAATAAAACAAAGAAAATATGTGCTTTTGTTTGTCGACACACCAAAATTCTTATTCAGATTTCCAGATTAGTTTGTTTGGGTACCTGAAATAACTTCCATTGACTATTTAACTAACGGCTTCACTGAGTGCAATTCAAAAGAGCATAGCAGAGATGGGAGCAATGCAACGAATAAATACCATATTGGTATTAGTACTGTACGGGATTTGATTATGATATGGTATTTTATTGATACCGATAAATATTAGGTATCATGTCAAATAATTTTTAAATTTATAGCATACGCTTTGAATTTTTTTTAAATTACAAAATAATCCCTTAATATATTGTAATATATATTTTATATATTTATATCAACTATCTCTCTAAAAATCATAATAATAAAAATTTAAATAATAACAATCTATTAAATTATATTAATATTACCTTTCACATATTTGACGTATAAATGATAACTACAATTAATATGAAAAAAGATCATACAAATATTAAAAGAAGATAATACAAAGTACTTAAAATATTACAATTTTATCGTATAATAAATAATATTACATCAAAACATCACATAAAAGGAATAATAAATATAGATAACAAGAGTTCGTTCCGAGGAAATAATCAACTAGAAGTTAAATCTGAAATAAAAATATTTATATATTTATTTATATATTGTATATATAGAATTCAACATACACATCAAATATAAGTATAATTAAAAGAAAAAAAGAAATGAAAATTCAAACTTCTTTCTATTTCTAAAGAGACTATCATTCTATCGTTAAAGCTCATTAATTTTTATAGAATTAACAATTACAATTTTAAAAATCTTACAAATTATAGTTAATTAATATATCACTAACACCTATATAATTTTAAATTTTTATTAGTAATTGTTATCTTAAACTTTATTACATATCTATATTTAAACCTTTGCTTTGTACAAAATTAAACTAAATTAAAGAAACATAATTTTTTCTTTATTTTTGCAATGAAGGAGTGCAAGTATTTTGATACAAAATAAAGATAATCATCTAAACACATTATTTACAACTTAAATTTTATTATAAATTTGTCTTAATTAAAAATTTATGAAAACTTAAAAATTTAAAAGATAACATTTTCATACAAATATATCTTATAATAATTAGTACAATATAAAATTTTAATTCACACAGACAAATACACTCATTTGTTCATATTAATATTCAAAATTAATAAGAAAAGAAAATGTAGATATAATTATGTTATTAGACTTTTATTAAATATGAAATTTTATCATTTTATTTATCAAGAAATCTCAAGTACAATGAAATTTAATAATAATATGATTGAGAATATGAGCAAAGTACTAATTTCTTATTCTTTTTTTAGTATTACTAAAAGAATTTAAATATAAATGTGATATTTGAAGAGAAATTCATAAAAGTTGTATTGTTCCAAGCATGAGTATAAGCAAACCAACAATATTTTCTTTACTTTTACTGTTATAAAAATTGAATTTTGAATTTTTAAAATAAATTGATATTAACAATTAAAGAAGTATAAAGGGTGGAAGAAAAAAAATAAGAAAAGAATAGTGAAGATGTGTGTTGCTGGATTGTATTTGGCTTTAGGTTTTTCTTTTTTTAATTTAATTCATTAATTTTTAAAATTACAATTCAATCCTGATAAATTTTGATATTTTGGATACCAACAATATGCGTAACTAATAGGATATTTATGAGTTAGAGAAATTAAGAAGATACAAGGAATTGTTCAACAAATGGAAGCTGATATGCAATCTGTACAGTAAAGGATAGTATACGACTCATCTTCTTTGTTATTTCCAAATATTTAGCCAACATACCCGTCTCTTATGTATCAGACGTATCCAGAAGAAGCTGGTTATTCAAAAATATTTTATTTCCAAATGTTTAGCTAACATACCCGTCTCTTATGTATCAGACGTATCCAGAAGAAGCTGGTTATTCAAAAATATTTAAGTTCAACTATCTTTTAATTAGAGAATATATTCATCCTTAAAAAGCTCAAAAAAAACTTAAAAGGTCAAAGTCAAAATCAAAGCTTGATCGAATTCCTGAGCAAAACGATGGATGGGAGTACTATGAGATTGGTAGGACGTTTGTTTAGTCAATTATCAGCCTCATTAAATAAAATTAAAATGGTGTCTATCGATATTTTAAGTGGTCGTTTGAAGATTCCTCCTTGTCCATAGATATTTGATATTTCCATCATGTTCTTCAAATATCATTACTGAAACTTCACGTAAATTTTCATTAAATTTTGTGCAAAATATTTTTTTTTCTTATAACATACAACCAAAATATAAAACAAGGATGAAAGGAGAAGATTTGAAGTATTCCTTTCATATTCTAATTTGATTTTGCATTGGATGGTCAGTCGAAATATTGATAAATGTAATTACTTGAACCTTAAAATGCAACAATCCGACGACATCGAACTCAAGAGCATTGACTCACAGTGGTTGTCAATTTATGGGCAAAGTAAATACCATGATCTAATAAAAACCTGTCAGGATCGTAAACGTGATATTCATATTTATCCTTTTTCTAAGCTGCCAAGTGTCATACGACGCGGAATTAAAAACTTTGATTCGACGGTACCATGGAATTGCACAAACTGCGCCAACCAAATCTTAGGATTAACACAAATTTCAGCCCTCCCCTTCCAGGTTTGCACGTGTATAATGCATTTGCACGGCAGAGACATTAAATTGCAAACGCTCAAAATTTCTGTGATCGATATCCCAAACGTAATCTGTAAAATACGTAATGTGTTTATCACAATATGATGAAAGCTAAGCGTCAAGATTGCGTTTTCTGTCGAAAGGCAAAGATAATCACGGAACAGTTTTTAGCAATATTTTAAAAATTGAACTGGACCTTAAATTGATAGAATACGAGATTTAAGTTATAAAAGGTTCAATTAGTATTAGCATTTTATAAAATTGATTAAAGTTTAAATAAATTATAGAATTTGAAATATGACTAAAAGAGAATATCAATATTATCTATAGAATAATTTGAGGTTCAATTGAAAAAGATTGTAATTACTAAATTGATTCTTTTTTAACAACATAAGTTATTAAAGTAAATCGAAACGAAAAGTTAAAAACTGAATCGAAAAATTAGCCAGTTCAAAATTTTTACAGTTGAACCGACTAAATTGGTTGAATTTTTTAATCATTAATTTTTACTCAGTAATAAAAGTTTAACATAAATTACCGTCAACTCTTATTTATATTGTTTATTGATTTTTTATTTTTTCTTAAAGTAAAAGTTAAAAATCTTTTTAGTCAATAAAAGATTTCAACTTCTATGAAGTAAAAGGTTTTGATCTTTCTGTGTTACTAAACCAGAATGTTAAATAGATTACTTTCAGGCAAAAAAAAATGCAACTTAGTTTTTTTTTTCACTTTTATTTTTCTTATCTAGGCTTAGATACTCAAATTGAGAAATCAATTACCACCCAGAATTTTGATTTAGACTCATAATAAAATTGTGCAATTTTATTTAGAAGTACAAGGAAAATTTGGGCTATTGAATGAATTCATATTTATACAATTCCAAGGAATAACAATTGGCATCAGATTATTCGATATAAATTTATTTTGGCTTATAATATAGTAATTACAACTGTAAATATGCAATTGAACCAATTATCAAGTCTTTCTTTTAAAAAAAAAACAGAAGTAGACAAAACATTCTAACTACGCCTCACCAGACTGAGAGAGACTGTCTTCTTGCAAATGATCTCCAAGGCTAAACAGTGAAAATGGTCAAATGTAAGATACACGAAGAAAACTTGAGCATACTTTACAAGAAAATCTTCACAGGAATGGTTGGCTTATATATATTGTATGATATTCCATCAATTGCTGTCAGGGTGTTCTGGGTCAACTCTCTCCATTATGTTGGATAGCATGTCGGCGGCATCGTCATTAAAGAAGCAGTTAAACAAGACAAAAGGAAACCCGTGAAATTAAGAATAAATCACTTGTTTGTAACATTACGATCATGTTATACTATTTTTGAGTATTTATTTATTTAATAAATAAGACATATAGATAAAATAAGATAATAATAAAAATAGATGATCTCCCGTAAAATTACCAGGTTTAAATGGTGGGTTTTGTCTCCAGCGGCATGTTCTTTTTTCTTTTTTTCTTTTTTGATGTTTGACGTAGCTTGCTATTGACAGTTGAGTAGTTGGAAGTTAGAGTTCAGCTTCCACGTATGACCAATCAACGTTCCATTTCTTTATTATTTAGCTCACCACTTATAAATACTTTTTTGTATAGGTATAGGTCAGTATCAGATTAAGGCTCATAAAAGAAAATATTGGAGAGACGTTTCTCATTGTGACTGAGAGAGTAAGATAATTCAACGTTAATAATTGTTTCCTACGGATCACCAAACTCAAAACATAGGTGGACCAGGGACCTTTATTTTCTATTTCCCGAATTCCGTAAGCTATTAGAATTACTCATTTCTGGTGTTCAATGAAGAGTTTTGCCAAGAAAGGTTACTGAAACAGTTGCTTTAATTCTTGCCCACCAACTTAAAAATTGATCAAGCGCTTATAAAGTACATCAAAATACATAATAACTAGACAAGAACTAAAACAACGACACACATAGAAAGTACTCCCTCAAGCAACTAACGAAGAAGCGATTGAATAAGGTTATGAATTTAGGATTCTTAGGCAACTAATGAAGTTTTTTTTTTTTTTTTACATTTGAAAGCACCAACTAAAGTTCTATTTTCTTCTAAGCATCCAAGCATAATTCTTAGTATTCCAATGTCAGATATCTGAAATTCACACTTTAGGTTGGAGCATAAAAAATAAATTTTGCTCCTTTAACGCATCTCATATGTAAATAATTTCTTTGTGAATTGTCCATGGAGGAAGCTCAATCGAGATTCGTAAGCATAAAAACTACTTTTATCATGGCAATTGAAAAAGTAAGGTAACAGCTAGCACAAACATACAAGAAAATGAAGTGAGGTAAGGTCTTAAACTCAAAAGATGATTTACGCAAGTATTTGAACATTAATTAATAGAGGTGTTGTGTTGACCAAAGAAATGGCATTGAATTACTCGTGTCGGTCAGAAGTGGAAGTTTGGAATGGGAAGTGGGGCTAACAACCTCTTAATGAGACGAGAAGGTAGTCGTTGGTCGGGGAGATCATTTAATACAATCGTACTTTTAATAGCTCTTCCGTCTAGTTGTTGGAGTACTTCTATCTATGAAATATCCACATATGAGGCCTATATTTAATATGTAAAAAAGACGGTGCGTTGCGCTGTTTATGGGGTAGTAACTTACTTCTGCGAGTTGTTCCTATTAAAGCTTTGATCGTCTGCCAACAGAACAGAAGAGAAGGCGTCATTCCATACCTTTTAATTCCCTTTTTCTGTTTTTTGTTTTCTATGGGCGAAACGAGAGTTGTCGAAAATAGTATATTGGAAAGGAAAACCAATATAATGGGCCAAAAGCAGCTACAATATTATAAGTTTCGTCTAACTTTTATTATTACAAAAGAAAATATTCAATAATATATAATATTGATAATATA
>JANKOD010000003.1:14224997-14235566 GCA_026284645.1 Erythroxylum acuminatum | reverse complement strand
CTCATAGAAATTCTCAAGTCATTTTAAGAATAATGCCTTTGAAATCTTTTTGTCTTGAATTTGTAAAACACATTTTTAATGGCTCATTATTTAACTATAAACATAAAACCTACCTTAAAACTCTTGCAATTCACTTGTTCCACATGCCTTCTCACCTTGCACCTCTTGAATTCCACCATTTCTATTCACCAAAATCCCCAAATCACAATATACTCAAATTGAAAAACCCTTATGAACATATCGTTAAATTGATCTTAGAATCACTATACCCATGTCATTCTTAAGAGGTCTAACCCAAAACCAACTTAAAACCTAAAACTTAAAAATTACTCTTACCTTGGATTTCACCCAACCAAGGGATTTTCTTGGTCCATCTTGTAGCTCTCTTCATTTTCCATGTTTTTCCTTCTTGGAGTTTCTTCAAACACCTTCTTGAATGGTTGGAAAATGGAACCCTAGATAAGCTTTCTTCTTCTTCTCTTTTTCTCCTCCACGACATCTTCTCCCTCTTCTTTTCTTTTAATTTTCGTTCCCTCTCTCCTCATGTGCAAGGCAACTCTTTCTTTTCCCTTTTATATCACTTATGTTGCTAAATTGTCCAAATTGCCCTTAATGAATGGCCTTGTAACTTTACAACTTGAGTTGTCTTCCAAATTTACCCTTCCATGCCTTAATTCCATTAAATCTATGTCATATGGTCTTAGATTAATTAACATGTTAATTAACCACCTTAGCATGCTAATTAATTTCACAAATTAACATAATTAATCTACCAATGCCTCAAAATTCATTTAATTCATACTTAATTTTTTTCCAAAGACCAAAGCATTTTCTTGCACATGACTTCCCTCCTAAAATGGACTTTCTTAGAAATTGAATTAGACTCAATGTCATCCTACCACTTGTAACCTTATGTCTCTAATTTAATCCAAATAAAAAATTATCTCAATTGGATGATTAAAGATCAACTTATGGCTAAAACACCAGAGCATGTTCATTGAACTTACATTTTCCAGCTTTTTACTTCTAATATTTCATAGTTAATCCATCTTGTATCTAAACCATCCTTGTCATTTCTTGTCAATTTCATAAATTCCTAATTTCCTTACTCATGAATATTCATCAAAAATTCTCATTTAATAGCCTTAGCTTATAAAAAGGTTCGGGACCTAACATCACATATGTATTAGGTGTTTGCAATGTACTATAAATAGAAGGTTTGATGTAAGAGATGAATGCATTTTATATAAGAATAAGTCTTCTCTCCCAAATACTCTGAAATTTTAATTTTGGTTTTATAACATAAAGAGATTAATCGAAGAAACACATAAAAATTCTAAAGATATAAACCAAAAAGTTTAAAACTTTCTCTAATTTTTATTTTTTCCTAATCCGACCCTTTTCGGTACTTAGTATTTCAGATTCCAAGCTGAAGAGAAAGGAGACGAAGAGAATGAAATGAAAACCTTTCTGCTTGTTTGCTTTATTTGCTTCATGTGTAATATATACAGACTGAAATGTTCTAGACTACGAGATTTTATTCTCACTAACGTATCAAAAATTAGTTATATGCAGCTGTGAGTTTGTTGGGAAGAGTTTGCTTCGGTGGTAGCAGGTGTAGAGGAGTAGTGGTAGACTGAAGATGAAGTTGTGTGTTGTTGTTGTCTGCCAAAGGTATTGGGCCCAGGGGAGGTCGTCTGGCCCAAGGACTGAGATGTAAGCTGAGATGAATGGGCAGAGTTCTTTCGGACAGGATCCTTTAGACCCCCACTCAAACAAAACTTAGGATTGGGAACTAGGTTGAGTTTGAAAGTCAGTTCTTGAAAACGTGCGACAAAGAGAGGCTTGGTGAGTAAGTTGGCGAGCTGATCAGCGGTGGGGACGTACTGCACCTCCAGGAGACCAGCGACGATTTTGTTGTGCACAAAGTGGACATTGATCTCTATGTGCTTTGTGCGGGCATGAAACACGGGAGTTTGAGAGAGAGATCTGGCGCCGTTGTTATCACACCAGAGAATGGGTGAGCGAGGAGGCTGAAATCCAAGCTCAGAGAGAAGTGAAGTTAACCAGAGGACTTTAGTAGAGAGCTGAGAGAGAGTTCGGTATTCGGCCTCCGTGCTGGATCGTGCGACCACCGTCTGTTAGAGCGCCAGAAAACAAGGTTGCCGCCAAGGAAGTCACAGCCACCACTGGTAAACTTTCGATTGTCGGGAGAGCTAGCCCAGTCAGAATCGCTGAACGCCTGAAGATCAAGAGGAGAGGACGACGATCGGAACAGTAACCCAAGATCGGAGGTGCCTTTCAGGTAACGTAGTACTCTTTTTAGGGCAACCCAGTGAGAAGTGAGAGGAGCCAAAAGAAACTGACTGAGTTTATTGACCACAAAACTAATGTCAGGGCGCGTATTGCAGAGGTACTGGAGAGCACCAACCAGGCTGCGATACAGAGAAGAATTGGCAACAGGCAGACCTTTATGGCGAGAGAGTTTAATTCCCGTGGCAGCTGGAGTGGAGTAAGGCTTACAAAGTAGCATATTAGCCTGGGTAAATAAACTCCGAATACATCCACTTTGAGATAGAAATAAGCCTGTATGGTTTCTGTAAACTTCAAAACCCAAAAAGTAATGTAAATTGCCCAATATTTTGAGAGCAAATTATGTACTGAGTTTTGTAATAATTGAATGTATTTGGGATGTGTTGTTGCCTGTGATGAGGATGTCATCCACATAAACCAGTAAAATGAGGATAGTGCCATTGGTATGTAGGGAGAACATAGAGGTGTCAGCCTTAGAATTGTGAAAACCCCATTGGAGAAGAGCAGGTCGAAGTTTGTGATACCAGGCCCTTGGGGCCTGCTTTAGGCCATAGAGGGCTTTAGAGAGTTTGCAGACATGATGAGGGAGAGAGGGATTTTCAAAACCTTGAGGTTGAGTGATGTAGACAAGTTCATGAAGGTCACCATTTAGAAAGGCATTGTTAATGTCTATTTGCTGAATGCTCCAATTGTCAGAGGCAGCAAGGGAGAGGACCACTTTGATGGTGGAGGCTTTAACCACAGGAGAGTAGGTATCTAAGAAGTCAATACCAGGGGTTTGGGAAAAGCCTTTGGCCACAAGGCGGGCTTTATATTTGGCTAAAGAGCCATCAACATTATACCTGGTTCGAAAAACCCATTTAGTGCCTAGAATGTGCATAGAGGGATCATAAGGTACTAAGGTCCATGTTTGGTTTTTCTGGAGAGCAGAGATCTTTTCACACATAGCATTATACCATATGGGAGTGCTAAGGGCTTAGGTGACAGTGTCTGGTTCTGTGGAGGGGATAGAATGAAGAGAGACAGAATAGATTTTGGGTTTGAAAATGTCGCTTTTAGATCTGGTTTGCACAGGATGGGTAGAGGTGAGATTGGGAGGAGCATTATGGCAGTAGGGGAAGAGGAAGTGGGTAAAATAGGTGAAGAAAGTGAAGGGAGTAAGGCAGAAAGTGGAGAAGAAGAAGTGGCAGTAATAGGAATAGCAGGAGATGTAAGGAATACCTGATGATGTGCTGTGGAGGGAGAAGGCATAGGAGGCAATTCTTGCACAGGAGAGCTGCTTGAGGATGGCCTCAGATGGAGAAACTAGTGTGGAGAAACTGCAGATTGTAAAACAGATAATGGTAGACTAGGAGAGGAAGAAGAGATTGTGGTGGAGGGGTTGGAGGGAAAAAGAGTGGGATAAGGGGACTCAAGCTCATTAAATTCAACATGCCTAGAGATATGAAGTTTGCCTTTGCTGGTGAGACATTTATATCCTTTATGAACAGGGCAGTAGCCTAGGAAAATACATTTTGTTGTGTGGAAATTGAATTTGTGAGGGGAATATAATCGAAGGTATGGAAAGCATGAGCAGCCAAAAGTTTTAAGATAGGTGTAGTTGGGCTGTTATGGTATAAGAGTTCAAAGGGGGAGAGGTTTTGTAATTTGGCAGATGGTAGGTTGTTTATAAGAAAAGTGACTGTGGTGAAGGCCTCAAGCCAAAACTGTAAGGGTAGATGGGCATGGGCTAATAGTGTGAGCCCTGTTTCAGTGATATGACGGTGTTTTCTTTCAGCTATGTCATTTTGTTGGTGGGTGTAAGGGCAGCTGAAATGTGTTTGGATCCCATTCTTAGTTAGAAAGGGCAAGAAGGCTTTGTATTCCCCACCCATGTCTGTGTAGAAGGCCTTTATTTTTCTGTTTATTTGAAGCTCAATAAAGTTTTTGAACTGAATAAAGGTTGCAAGAGCTTCAAATTTAAGTTTAAGTGGATAAAACCATGTGAATCTAATGCAAGCATCCACAAATATGAGATAATATCTATGGACTTCGGTTGACAGCAAAGGGGAAGGACCCCAAATATTTGAATAGACAATTTCTAAGGGATATTTGGCAGAAATATCATGAGTTTGAAAGGGTAGTTTATGAAGCTTGCCTTTTGCATGAATCACAGAATTTCAAATCTTTGGTACTAAGATGAATTTTCATTGAATTAAGAACTTGTTTAAGTACATTTGATGATGGATGACCAAGTTTCGCATGCCAAACATTAACATCATTTGTAGAAAGCTGAGTAGAAAAGGTTTGTGGGTAAGGAACTAAGCTAGAAGTATTCAGAAGAGAGGATGGCAGTGGGTTGTTCTTGAATTAAGTGATGTGCTGAGTTTGAAGTGGAACATCAAGGCTGTAGAGGCCATCCCAAGGCATCCCTTTGAGAAGAATTGTCCCCATGGCCTTATCCTTGAACAAACACATTGTGTCAGAAAATTCCACAATAACATTGTTACCTTTTGTGATTTTGGAAATGCTCAACAGATTCTTAGTGATACTTGGAACATGGAGTATTTGATGTAAAGATAATGGTGTGTGTTTATTGTCTTTGAATTGAATGTAAGATGAGCCAATGTGTGTAATAGGAAGAGAGTTTCCATTACCTACTGTGATGTGGTCATTACCAGTATAGTCTAAACTAATGGAGAGATTATTAAGGTCAGCAGTAACATGATTTGTAGCTCCAGAGTCAACATACCGAGTAGAGGTACTAGGTTGGTCAGAACCAGCATTTGTTTGAGCTAGGAAAGTTTGTGGTGGCCCATTGTATGTGTGATGTTGTCCAGTATTTTGAGAGTGATGTTGTGTGGATGAATTTATTGCTTCATTTGCTAATTTCCATGCCATGACTGGTCAAATCTCTTGTAGCACCGAAGTGCATCATGGCCTGGTTTTTGGCATAGTTGGCAGTATAGGCGATTGACACCAGTCCATCTTCCTCTGCCACGACCACCTCTTCCTCTAGAAGTATGATGACCTCCTTAATTTCTAGTTTGAGTGTGATTTCTGTTAAAAGATGCAAGATTGGCTGAAGGAGAAGAAATAGTTAGAGTGTGAGATGCAGCATTTAGTTGTTCAAGTCTGGTTTCATGCATCATAAGACTATATTGCACATCTTGCAGAGTTGCATTCTTCATTGTGTGAGTTAGGAGAACAAAAACTGAGTCATAATCATAGCCTAGGCCATTTAAAGCACTAAGGATAAGCTCATGATCTGATACTGCATTTCCTGCTACCATAAGAGAGTCTCCAATTGATTTTATCTTCTGAATGTAATCTGAAATTGTCTGTGAGCCTTTTTGAATTATTGACAGTTGTTGTTTTAATTGCAGGACCCGAATCATTGATGTTTGTGCATACAAATTTTCTAGTATTTTCCAGCATTCAAGAGAGGTGGAGGATTGATTTACCTGACCTACCACATCCTCACCTATAGTTGAAAGGAGCCAGCAAAGAAGTAGCTGATCTGATCTGTGCCATAAACGGTATTCTGGATTTACAACAGTTTGAGGAGCTTCTGCTGATGTTGGAGTAGGTTCTGTGATGACTTGTGGAGGTGGAGATACATCTGATGAAATGAAGTCTTCTAGTTCAAGGGCTCGAATAGCTGCTGTCACTTGTGCTATCCAATTGATGAAATTGGTTCTATCCAATTTGATTGGCAAGTTGAAGTTCAATGTTTTTGCCAAAGCTGGAAAGTCTAAAAGAGGGGTGGAGATCTGTGATTGCCGAGTTTGATGGGAGGTTGAAGATGATTCTTGAGCCATTGTGACGTTGGTCAATATGGTGGCTCTGATACCATGAAGAGAAAGGAGACGAAGAGAATGAAATGAAAACCTTTCTGCTTGTTTGTTTTATTTACTTCATGTGTAATATATACAGACTGAAATGTTCTAGATTACGAGGTTTTATTCTCACTGACATATCAGAAATTAGTTATATACAACTGTGATTTTTTTGGGAAGAGTTTCCTTCGGTGGTAGCAGGTGTAGAGGAGTAGTAGTAGACTGAAGATGAAGTTGTGTGTTGTTGTTGCCTGCCAACGGTATTAGGCCCAGGGCAAGTCGTCTGAATGTCATGGGAAGAGTTCTTTCAGGCAGGATCCTTTAGAGATGGAGGTGTGTAAGATGGATTGGTATATACTGAAGACTTCATTAAACGAGGTTGGGATAATTGAGAATGTGGCAATTATTGCCTCTCAAGACCAAATTGAGACAATAGCACAACCAAAAATTGAAATTTCCAAAGATGACTATGTGGTATATCTGGGTATTGGGGAAAATAATTCTCAGAATGCAGAGCCTCCTCTGGTAGTAAATACTCATCTGGGAAAATCAACTGATGGAACTGAAATGAATATTAATTCTTCTAATAATGTAGCCTTATCATGGTCTAGAGGTTTAGAATTGGCAAGAGTGGATTATGGTTTTCCAAAAGTTTAAGCTAATATCCCTGAAATACCTAGGGATTTTTATGTGCAGTCCAAAAATGCTAAAAGAAAATCTGCAAGGAAGAGAAAACAAAATCCCAAATATCAGGGGGCTTCTCCCATTTATGGCAGTCCGAGAATAAATCATTAGGGGGTAAACGGCCATCATAAAAAAAGCATTGGTGAAGGAGATGGCATGGGATAAGAAGCCATGCTTAATTGGTCTTCTTGAAACTAAAATGAAAGACCCCCTATCCCTCTATGGTTCTAATTTTTTGGGTGCAAATTGGAAGCTCATCTCCAACCATAATTCACACTATAATGGAAGAATTATTTGTCTATTCAATTAGGATATGAGGAGTTTAGGCTATGGAAAATACTGATCAATTTATACATCTTCAATGCCAACTTTGAGGTGTGACATCTGTTGTTGAGTTGTCTCTAGTTTATGCTTCAAATGTTGGCTTTCAAAGGAATAAACTCTGGTTGGATTTGGAAAATGTTCAACAAAAAATTTCTAATCCTTGGCTTGTGATGGGAGATTATAATTGTTCTCTCAATTTGGCTGAAATAGAGGGTGGTAGACTGTTCATTCTTGGACTAAGCAAAGAACTATCCAATTTTCTAACACGAATGGACTTAGTGGATCTTAAGGGTACTGGAAGAGGGCTTAACTGGTCTAATAATTAGCACGAAAACTTGCTCATCAGAAAGAAGATGGATCGTTCTCTAGTCAATTCCTTATGGCTGATAGAAGTCTCCAACCATTTTGTTCATTTTGGCGAAAACCTCTTATTTGATCATTTATATATATTAATTCAAAGACTTGTGGAGTGTAGTAAAGTGGCAGCTCCTTTTTGGTTTTTCAATGGATTAACACAGATGGATGGTTTTTCTAATCTAGTTAGCAGATGTTGGAATATTGAATTTGATGGTAAAAATCATTCCAATTGATGCAGAAATTGAAGAGAGTGAAAGTAGCCTTAAAATATACGTATAACCGAAATCAGAACCTCTCTACTCTTAAGGAGAAGTTTATACAAGCTCAAATAGCTTATAATGATGCTCTCATAATATTGTTCTAAGATGTATTGAAGTGGTCTATCTCTAGGAATATCTAGAAGCTATCAAACTCCAAAACTCTATTCTTAAGCAAAAAAATCCATATTGAACTGGCTAAAAGATGGGGACTTGAATACTAAGTTCTTTCGCCCATCCTTACTAGCTGAAAGGAATACTAAAAAAAATTATGCTCCTAGACAGTAGGGGACAAGAGTATATGAAGCTGATACATTTACAGGAACTTGCCAGAAATCACTTCCTTAAGTTGATGGGAGATGATACTTCCATCGTCCCCAATTTTTATGTTTTAAGGTTGTTTGAATGTTGAATAGATTAGAGTATCAAGGATATTATGGAGTTGCCAATCTTTGTACAAGATTTCAAAAGAGTTTTATTCAATATTAAATCTTCTAAATCTCCTGGACAGGATGGGTTCAATGCTCTATTTTTCCAAAAAAAAACTTAGGATATTACGGGTAAGCTATTCTCAGAAGTTATGCCGGAATTCTTTGCTTCCTAAAAAATGCTCCAGGAAATGAGTGATATTTTCATATGCTTGGTACCTATAAAATGCAACCCTTAGAGTATGAATGACTTTAGACCAATTTCTTGTTATAACATAATCTATAAAGTCATTTCTAAACTCCTTACTAAGAGACTCAAGTTGACTATATCTAGCATCAACAATTATGCTCATGGAGGCTTTCATTCCTGATCGAAATATTAGGGATGATATATTTCTTCTACAAGAACTGTTAAAGGATTACAATTCAAGCAATAATCTCAAAAGTTGTTTAATTAAAGTTGATTTTTCAAGGCTTTTGACACTATAAGCTAGAGATTTATCTAAGTTTGTTTTGAAGCTCTGTAGTTGCCATTTAGATTTATTGTTTAGATCATGTCATGTATCCAATCTCCCTCTTAGAGTATTCTTGTGAATAAGGTTCTTACTAAACTGTTTAAGATTACTAAAGGTATTCTCCAAGGAGATCCATTGTCTCTTTATTTATTTACTCTTGTGATGGAAGGATTTTCTCGATTGACAAGTAAGCTGATCTCCTGTAACTTACAGGAGTTTCTAATTCCATTACAAATGTAATTATCTCAATCTTATACACCTATGTATGTTGATGATCTATTGATCCTTTATGGAATTGATCCTTATTCGATTTCCATAATGACGGATGCTTTAAAATTATTCGTTGATTGGTCAGGTTTAAAGCATAACCTTGAGAAGAGCTATCTGTATCTCTTAGCTGATGTGACAAATGTTATAGAAGTTCAGGTTATAATTAGGCCTAATGGTCATTCTATTCCCTTCTATTACTTGGGAGTCCTAATCTCTTCTACTAAACCAAAGCTTTAGGATTGTTTACCCCTTATAGAAAGGATAAAGTCAAGAGTGAATGTTTGGAAAAACATGTTTCTTTCCTATATTTCTAGTTTAACACTTATTATCTCTATATTAAGCAACTTACATCTATACTAGACTGCTCACATAGCATTTCCTAGAAAGGTCCTCGAGGAGGTTGACAGAATCTTGAAATCTTTCTTATGATCTAGTAGAAATAATAATGCGAAAAATGAAAGGATAAAATGGAGCGAAGCTACCATACTGAGGAGATTTGTAGGACTAAGGATCATTTCTATTTCTACCATGCAGAAAGTCTTAATGTGTAAAAGGCTTTGATGGTTAAACACTAATCATAATGAACTCTGGGTTAAGTGGATACATCAATATCACCTAAAAATGCGAATTTTTGGCAAGCTTCTTGCACTAGGGAGTTCTCTTTGATTCTTGTCCAAATGATGAAGCTCAATGACTTGGTTTATCCTTGTATTAAACACAAGATCAATGATAAATGGTTGGACCCGAGCCCCATTATCCTTAATCTTAGGTACATCACTTGTGAAACATAATTCCTCTTGATCTCAAAGTTTCATCTTT
The DNA here is from genome assembly GCA_026284645.1 of Erythroxylum acuminatum. NCBI lineage: Eukaryota > Viridiplantae > Streptophyta > Magnoliopsida > Malpighiales > Erythroxylaceae > Erythroxylum > Erythroxylum acuminatum. The sequence continues at coordinate 14,225,781 of JANKOD010000003.1, read as the reverse complement.
GATCTATATTGGTCAATGAATAGGAAATTTCAGAGGTTTTGATACTTTGGCTTAATTCCTCCTATAACTAGTTAACGAGTAGATTGATGATTCCATCATTTCAATTCTTGATCTAGGTGGCAAATTCTCCAACAAATCATATCATCAAATGCAAATAAAAGGTTTAACTAAGGTACCTTGGTCTTCACTTTTATTGTTGGAACCCGATCTCGAAACTGGATCCCAACCGGAGAAGCGAAAACGAATAACGGAAAACAAAAGCGGAAGCAAACGAAATCGAAAGTTCGAAACACAATTCAACCGATTCAACGCAAACGAACAAAAAACAAAAATGTGGAACAAAAGCAAAAGCGGAATCGAATACGAATCAGAAATTGAAGTAACGGATTTCGAAGCGAAATGGGTCAAAGTAAATCGGGACCAAAGTACGAAACACATGAGAATCAAAGGCGGAAGAATTGAATTCGAAGCGAATAACAAAACAAATCGAAACGAACTGAAAGAAAGCATAGCGAATCGAAACAAAACGATTCGAAACGGACTGAAACAAATTCCGATATCCGAAGCATACAAACCTTAGCAAATTATCGCGTTGGAAACCTTAAGACTAAAACTATCCGAAAATCGGTATAATTTTTTTTTGTTCCTCTCTTCTTTCTTATTCCATTCATTCAAATTCAAAACTTAATCAAACTCATACAAAAACCATACAATTTGTTTCTATGCCACACTTTTCCATAACCTCAATTTACTTGATTTTTCGAAATCAAGTATGTATATAAAA
>JANKOD010000003.1:14201271-14213016 GCA_026284645.1 Erythroxylum acuminatum | reverse complement strand
AGCATAAATAGACTCCTCCTGTACAGATCAATTTATGATGAAATACATTTTTTCCTCATCAAAGAAAAACTTTCTTTACATCTCTGATACTATCTAGGATCAGACCCAAATTTACCTATCTATGAGTCTAAATGGGTGGCTCATAAATGCGAAGCTCGGAACCTGAATTATATATAAAAAAACTCACATTTCGTACCATTTTCTGATAATACAATATATCTACTGGCTAATACTAACCGATACAGTACAAAATTCATACCCTGGTCGGACCTAATGTCATATGATAGGTTTTTACTTTTTTAATTTTTACATAGTTATAAGAGATTTCGTAGGGAATATTTCTGCATTTACTTGATGGCTTACATAATTTCGTTTAGTTTCGCCAAGTTTCTAGTTATCTTATAAACCTTCAGAAATGAAGCTTTCTGAAACTTCATCAGATGGAATAAGTCGATTACGTTTTACGTAATTCTCTTAACTTGGATTCTTTAATGAAATGTATGATATCACTGTTCTTGAGAAAACATTAGCACTCATAATCGTAGACTTGGTTTTCAATATTATAATCACCATCATATCACGACTCAACAAACAGAGTAACGTTATCTCAAGTCCCAACTTTAATTCACGCATACCCAGTCATCCCAACAGCTGAATTTGAACGGTTTGCAACTTTATGGGCTGGCTGACCCGAAGTGGCCTTGGAGAAGTGCATGTAGTAATATACATTAAGAACCATTGTTGCAACTGCAAATACTGCTCCAGCAACGAAAACACCTTTACGCAATGCCTCACAAGAGAAGTTTTGAGCATAGATCATTCCCCGGTACTTTGTGTGATAGGCATTTTTTGTTGCACCTCCAAGTAGACATGCCTCTGCAACCAGAAAAGTCATCCTGCATGTACATAAGGCCAAAAAGATCTTGAAACAAATATATCACAGATTTTCAAATAAATTTCTTAACGAAGTACATGAGAAGTAATAAACACCATTGTCAATCTGCTTCCAAAACGTCCCACATTGGCGTGGAAATTATCCTAATCTGAGTCAGGTCAATTTCACAAGAGTAGGATGGTGTAGTTCATGCACGTTCTTGGTTTTTGAAACAAAAGAAGAAAGATAACAATTCAATTGCCTGTTGGGGTGTCAATTTTAGCTTAATGATTCATGTTTGAGTCATAGGATGTGTGGGAAGACTCACCATGATGAGACAAAGTAAATGATTGACCAAGCGCGATTTCCACCTGGCGCTAATGGTCTACCAAAACACATGCATTTTGTCACGCCCATTAGTAGTGACTCACTTGAAAGAAGAAACAGAAAAGCACCCACTCCATAACCAGTTGCAACATCAGAGTTGTAGACACAGTACGTAGCATTTGTAACATCTCTCTCAATGTGGCCCTGTTATACAGGAAAAAAAATTCCACATAAAAGACAGATAAATAGAAAAAAATAGACCCATTGAAGGATTAGAGTGCAGAACAATGTTCTTAATGACACAAGATTGATTATACATAGGTACATCCTTTAAAACAAGCAAACTGCAAATCAACATACAATCAACACTTCTCCCAAATAACTTTCTTAGCTACATTTCCTCTATTTTCGAAGATACTTGGAGCAAAAGCAGAATAAGACATGCTTTTCCATTTCAATAACTTTTCAATGTTACAGTTTCTTATCAAGATTTTCACCTATCCATCAAGCTAGACATAAATGTCCTGGTGCACCCTTCATGCTTACATCCACACCCTTCATGCGTACATCCACCCCTACCCCAACAGGAAAGAATAACAAGTGCATATTTGCGAGAATTTGGGGTCCATATATTGCATACCTGGTACAAAGTTATATCTTAATTTGGTAGGTTAAATACTCTCATTATCTCATATAGTATATATAAGTTCAGTATGAATGCATACTGAAAGGCTACAAGCAGTGGATATCCATTAGATGATACCATTGTTCTCCCATGAAGAGAGCTAAAGTGAACTAAAAATAAAGGCCTACCACCACATTACCCATCAGATTCTTCGAAGGTCCAGCAGTGTATTTAAGAGCTAAAATCATATGACAGTGTAACAATATCTAGAAATTACATAGTTTATGCTGCTTAGAAGAAGATTTAGGAGAGCCTAGATAATAGCTAAAATCTGACGACAGAGTAACATCTGAGTTGCTCAAATATAATCTGTTTCCTACTAAACTATACCGTTAAGTAGCAACCACACAACTAGTGACTCTCACCACCCAACATGGTACAACCATCATCTTTCAGCAGAAAATTTATGCACCAACTGCAATTTAGGCAACCAAAATACTCCAGCAATCCAACTTCTTATTATTATCTGGTTTGTCAATGTATATAACGGTAGCATATGTAACTTAAGGGTAGCATATTCTTGTATAACAGTAGCATATTAGTAAGAATACATGCAAAATTTTCTGCCTTGTGTAATAGTTTAAATACACAGAAATAAAAAGTATTTCTCTTTCTCAAACATCCTTTTTTTTTTTACATAGTATCAAAGTTTCCTTTATAAAAAAGGAATAGTCTTTCAGTCTTCTGATTCTTGATTTTTCAAAGATAATTTGATGTCCAAATAATGTTTAGTATATATCAAACCTTACTTCTCAAGACGAATGCAACAGTGCAAATCTTGTCTTCTAACTCTCTTCACCTGCCAACATGCATTTTTAGAAGTTCGACTTTCAGTCTTAAAACTCCTACTTGAAGACAATTGAAACAATGTCATTTTACATAACTTAAGCCAAAATGACGTCATTTCCACTTAAGAGAAATAGTGATTAGTTAGCAACAATATCATATGTCATCAACTAGTTGGTCTATCTGTCACCAAAGTCAATTGCCACGTCATGCTAAATTGGTCCACACGCCACGTAATTTGTCATATCAATTGTCATGTCATTTCCCACGTAAACGTCATTACTAGTTTAGTCGATTCGGTTGAGACTTGTTGACCAACTTTTGATTGTTCGGTTTAGCTATTTTCTTGCCCCTTTTTCTTTAGTCAGATAGATTCTTAAGGTTTTTTACGTATTCCACACTCATTTTTTAGAATAAATTGGTCAAATTCCATCCCTAGACACAAGTTTTTTCATTTTCTTGTGTTTTTCAAACCTTGTTAAGAGTCTCTTCTATGCATTATGGATACTTCCAAACTTCATAAATACAATGTTCAACCAAGTAATGTCATTTTTTATGAATCCAACTATAATTTGTGAGTTCTGTAAATATGCAACTTTCTCAAAGATAAACTTCTTTGACATATTGTTACTAAAAATAGTCAAACCTACTCAAAGGCCAGATGAAGTAAAAGATATATTCGTAGAACATCTAGTACCTTGTGATGGTATAAATTATCACTTGTGCCAAAATAATCAAACTTGATTTTTGACAATTTGATATTGTCAAAGACGCATGAATCTTTTAAAAGGCTATCATTCTCTATATGATGATATCAATCAATTTCAACTTTAAAGACGACTTTATTCTATGCAACAATAACCTGACCAAACTTTTTGTAGTTATGTATCTAAATTATAAGAGCTTTAGTATTAGTTGGCACTTTGAGATCCTACTTAGCCTAATGCTATAGTTGCCACTATCTAAATCGATCTATGTGATCAATAGCATATTTGACACTTGTGAATGACTCTTAGAGATGACAAAAGTCTATTTGCAATTCTCTTCTTCATCGAGGATCACTTAGATCAAAGAACTAATTATGAAAGAGACCCGACTTAACACCTAGTTCATCTACAAATGTTCTTGCCACTCAAACATCCTCTTATCATACTTCTACATCTCAAAACTAAACTATGAATGTATTTTGTAACCATGGTAAAAAGAATAGTCATAACATCATTAGGAAACAAGCTTAATAAGGTTATTCTTTCAAGACCTCTAAGTCTATTGCCACTACTTTTATCATAGAGGATGCAATAGAGAATACATCTGTATCTCTAAAATTTTCCTTGAAAGATCTTCAGGCCTACAACAATTTCAATCAAATTTAGGTATTGTTTTCTCTTCTACTTTATTTGTCACATTAGGAACTTCTTCTCCATGGTACCTTGATTTGCTTATTGTAACTATGACTTCTAATTATTTCATTTTTTTTATTAAAAAAAATCCTTCAATTCACGTACTTTCTATATTGCATATAACCCTACTATGCATGTTCAAACTATAGACACTATTCAAACACCTAAATTATCTTTGTCTGATACTTTTCTTGTTCCCAAATTCTCCTTCAATTTCATCTCTGTTGGTCAATTATGTAAACTCGATATTAACTTACCGTTTTTGAGTCATAGTTGTACTTTACTAGATCCAAAGATAACCGAGATTCTTGAATTGGGCATAAGATTGGATGACTGTTTGAACTTACCTATTTGCATCTTCCATTCAAACTTATTGCAGTTGTTATATCTCATATAAGGTACTCTCGTCTTAGTCATCTTTCCAATATTAGACATGGATCATTAATTTATAGTGGTTTTCTAAGTTAGGTCAAGTCTAAAAATTTTGATAGTATCTCATACCAACTTTCTAAAATTCATAACTTACTAATCATTAATTAGTGATTATGTCTCTTTAGTCCTTTTGATTTAATTCATTATGATACTCCGAGGCCTACCCATCATATTACTTTGTGGTTTGCAATCAATTGTCCAGAAACCTCTCCTTGACATGTCTCCCACCTCTCTCCCCCAATCATCTTTCCAGAAATTTCTGTCCCCCATGACCAAACAGGCAGCCTTTCAACCAACCAACCAACGACCAAACCCTTCTCTTCTAAATGGAGTAGGAGAAACTAGAAATAAACAAAACCGATAACACCCAACCCCCCACCCGACTCATTGAAACTAGAAAACAACAAAACCCAAAACAACCAACCAACACCTATCTCGAATTTCCCCCCCACTAAGAGGCTCTCCGGACAAACAGAATCACGGGGTTGAGAATAGGAAGACATGGAGCTCCATAGTGGGCGATTCTAGGAGTTTAGGCAAACTAAGGTTTGTGGAATTTGAATATGAGAAGACGATTCAGGTGCCTCTGGAGGTGCTACACTAAAGAGCTTAGAAATGGAGAACCTCATTTGTGGGTTTCTTCCTAGAGAACCATGGCACGTGATGGGGCATCCAATACTCATCAAGAAGTGGCAACCGAGGGTGAAGTTGGATAGAAGCAAGCTTGATTCTATACCATTATGGGTCAATATACATAAGATGCCTCTGGAATATTGGTCAACGGAAAGTATGAGTTATATAGCAAGTAAAATAGGGAATCCTTTGGGGCTACATGGAAATATTGCATTAATGAGGAGAATTGGGTATGATAGGGTGTGTATAGATGTTGACATTTCTAGGAAACTTCCTGATAATGTGAGAATCATGAGATTGACTGAGAATGGTGAATTGGTAGAAGATACCATAAGGATTTCTTATGTGGAGACCAAAGTCAAAAGATGAGAAACAAGTTTGGAAAATAAAGGATGGGCAGGAGGGAAAGAAGGATTTGGAGGATGGTCCAGTTCACTTACAGACAAATCTAGTAAGAGAAGTAGTTACAAATGAGAGTGGATAAGGAGGATTGTAACCCATTAGGAGGAGGGACACAAAGAAAAAGTAGCATATGTTAAGAAGGATATATATATATATGGGTGATAATGACAAGGCAAAGACCGGATCACAAGAATTTGTGACTCAGGTTAGCGAGGACACAAAACTAGTGGGAAATAGTTAGGAAGTATTAAAGATATGAGGAGATGAAACACGAAATAACAGAGGCAACCCTCGAGGGGATCAACAAGGAAGAAGCTGAGGAAAAGGAGGTTGAGGATAGGAATACTTTGGATACAAATAAGGGGGAGAAGAACATAGTTGGGCAAGGGAAACAAGTACATATTGAAAAAGAGAGAGTACAGGCTGAAGAAGAACTTAATGGGACTTTTGTGTTGGAAAGTGGAGAAGCTTCAGGTTCTAAGCATGGCACCGATTCAATCTCCCTAGGATTGAGTAGGAAGTCTAGGAGGAAAAGGTCTGGCAAAAAGAAGAAATAATGATACTAGTAGCTTGGAATGTTAAGGGGCTCAATAGTTTAAATAAGTAGCTTGCAATTAGGAGTTGATTAAGAATAGCAAAGTAGATTTTGTTGGTTTGTTTGAAACCAAAATAAACAAGGAGCACCTAGAGAAGGGGTTACAATTCCTGGATAAACACTGGAGGGTAATCTCCAATCATGATCACCATGTGAAAGGTAGGGTGATAATAGGTTACAATGCTCAGAAATTGGAAGTGGTAAAACTGTTTGAAAATGATCAATTGATACATTGTAAAGTCTTGAACAAAGAAACAAGTAAGGAGATTATTGTCATAACAATTTATGCAGATAATTACAAGTTTCAAAGGCATTGTGATTGCAGTGAGATTGAAAGAGTTAGAACAACGTTGAGAGTCCCTGGACAGTGGTAGGGGATTTCAACTGCGCTCTCAAAACAAATGAATCAAAAGGAAGGAGAAGATGGAAGAAGCAAGAATGCAGGGAGTTACAGGAGTTGGTAGAAAGCTCACGGCTGACTGACTTGAAGTGGTATGGGAATGCCTTTACTTAGAACAACAAACAAGCTGGGGAATAGTTTTTAATGCGGAAGTTAGATAGGTGTATGGTGAATGGAAAGTGGATTAACATGCTGCAAAGACTAAAATCAAGAATGACATGGTTAAAGGAGGGGGTAAGATGCACGAAGTATTATATGAGTTCTATTTTAGCAAGAAGAAACAAGAATACTATCAAGGAGCTGGTGGATGATACTAGTATGAAATATAAGGATCAAGAGAGTAAAAAAATAATTGCTTTTGACTACGTTAGCAAGCAGTATAGAGCTGATACACAAGTAAAGGAGTTACCAGGAGAGATAATTACAAATATTAAGGTGGTGGATGAAGAGAACAAGAGTCTACTTGTTAGGGAAGTTACAAGGCATGAAATAAAGGAAGTAGTTTTTACAATGAACCTCGATAAATGCCCAGGAACAAATGGGTACAATGGAATATAGTGGGAGAAGAACAAGTTGGAGCAGTGCTAGAGTTTTTCCAAACAAAAATCATTTTAAAGGAGTGGAACAAGACATATGTGTGTCTCATTCCTAAACAAAGCAATGCGACAAGACTAGAGCAGTTTAGACCTATTGCCTGCTGCAATTTCCTATACAAAACTATTACAAAGATTCTGGAAAATATATTTAGAACCAGCTTGGAAAAAATAATCAATCCTGAGCAGAATGCCTTCTTGAAGGGGAGGTCATTGGATACCAATATACTCCTACGCTAAGAATTGCTGGAAGGCTATCATTCAAAGAGGAAGACAAAAAATTGTACCATTAAAATGGATATAGCTAAGGCTTATGATTCAGTTAACTGGGAATTTCTCTTTAATATCATGAAAGCTGCAGATTTCCCAGACTTGTTTAGAGAGTGGGTGGAGAAATGCATCACTACTGCCTCTATGGCTATTTTAGTGAATGGGAAACTAACCAAACTGATAAAAGCTAGGAGAGGGCTCAAGCAAGGGGATCATCTCTCCCCTTACCTGTTTGTTATTTGTATGGAGGCCTTGACCATTCACCTTGCAAGGATGGTAAGAACACACACGAAATTCCAATTCTACTACAGATGCAAAGGTGTGAAGTTAACCCACCTAGCTTTTGCAGATGACCTTTTATTGTTTTGCAAGGCTGAGAGAAACTCCATAAACTTATTATTGAAATCCATGGAGGATTTTCAAGATATGTCAAGGTTATGGAGTAACCCTATGAAGAGTGACTACCACCTTTCAAGTAATTCCAGCAATGAGGAAGTGTACAAAGCAAGAGAAATGGGAGTGAGACAAGGAACATTACGTTTCAAGTATCTAGGGGTCCCAATATCACAAAGAAGATTAAGTGCAGCTGATTGCAAACCTTTATTGGAGTCCACTCATAGGAAAATCAACCAATGGAATAATAGGTTCCTAAACTATAGAGGTAGGCTCCAACTTATACATTCAATACTTAGTAATATTACCAACTATTGGCTGAGTCATTTATCAATACCCAAGAGCATACACAAGGAATAGACAGAAAACTTCGGGAGTTCCTTTGGAATGAATCAAATCAAGGCAGAAGCAAAGCAAAAATAAGTTGGAGCAAAATATGCAAATCAAGGGAGTAAGGGGCTTAGGATTACATTCTACAAGGGGGATCAGTAGAGTTTGCCAAGCAAAGAACCTATGGTGGTTGTGTAGCAAAAAGGAAGACCTTTGGGTGAAATGGATACATAATGTATTCATTATAAATGACAGTTTATGGACTCTGAAGCACAAGCAAGACATGTCAAGGACTTTAAGGGAAATTCTAGGCACAAGGGAGTGGATGCAAAGCCTAATGTTCCACAAAATTAGTGATGGCAACAGAACACAAATTTGGTATGACAATTGGCATTGCAAGGGACCTCTGTATAAAGTGATGGAACTCCAACACCTGAACCTTGTGGTCTCCTCTGGTACTCGAGTAAGCAATTTGGTCAAAAACAATTAGTGGACTTGGCCATATCACAATTGTAGGGGTGCTGAAATTATACTGAATCAGGTACCAAGATGCAACCAGGGCAAACAAGATGAAGTTAAGTGGATAGCCATCAAATCTAGAAAGTTTAACACAAAAGATTATAAACTCCTGCTACAGAAGGAACAACAAACAAGAGTAAAGTGGATGAAACTAGTATGGGATATGGACATAAGACCAGCATACTCCTTTGTACTACGGATGGGAATAAATGATGGATTACTTACTATCAAAATTTAGGGTTTCTTCATATTTTCTTTATTGACACTTAATAGGATATATATACAAAGAGTACAACATAGATTAGGAAACTAACCTCCTAATCCCACTAAACTAGGAATCTGACTTTATTTGAAAATCCCTTAACTTTTGAGATCCTAACAATGCATATCCTATACCCAATATTTATCTAAAAAAGTATCTATTATTACGAATTCTCATACTTCCAGAAGATAAAATTAAGTTTCCCATAAACTCATTGATGTGTGAACCTTGTAATGTTGAGTTGGAGAATCTGGAACACATTTGGATTAAATGCAGGTTTACAAGCAAGATATGGAGTTGGTTGCAGGCACTGTTGAATATCAATAGACGAACAGATACATGGGAGGAAACGATCAACTAGTTGGTGAACATTAAGATGGAAAGTCATGTGGATTACAAAGCCCTCGAGGTTAGTTTGGCTTCTACGACTTACCACATCTGGAAGGTATTAGGCAACAAAGCAGAAGTGAAGCGCTGGTTTTTCAAGAGATAACTCTTCAAATCCGACTAATATTGCAAGTTAAGGGTGTCACTGATAACCTTACAACAACTATGAAGAAGAGATGGGCATTAGACTAGACCAAATGGAACGAGATTGGAAACCAAGAACATTATTTTTCTATACCTAACCATTTGTATTATACTAGATCTTTTGGGTAATTTAGTTTGTATATAATATTTTATTAATGAAATCCATTACTTTTTGGAAAAAAAATGATCTTTGTTGATGACTTTGTTAAATATACATGTATTTATATCTTAAATCATATGTCTAAAATATTTTTTATCTACTCTCGCTTTATGACTAAGATTTAGACTCAGTTTTCTTGTAAAATCAAAATCTTGTACATTAATAATACTATAGAATATAAAGACAAATCTTTCACATATTTTATTGATTAGCAAGTAATTGTTACTCAAAATTCTTGTTTAGGTACTTTTCAGCAGAATGGTAGAGTTGAACAAAAACATAGACACAATCTCAATACTAGTCAGGCTCTGCTTTTCCCGTACTCTTGCCTAGAAATTTTTTAGGAAGAAGTTGTCATTTTTTTATATTTATGACAATGACGTCGATATTTTCTATAATCCTTATTCAAACACTAATGGTGTCTCAAATAATGAAAATAAGGATTAATCTTCAATGCCTTTATTAATTCAATCACAAAAAAAGAATGAAATGTGTCCAAGACAAGATGGAATTCGTTTCAAAGGGAAAGTCTATTTGAGAAAATATCCAGAATGACAGAAAAGCACAAACAACTTATAGCATGGTCAAGAATCTAACTTGAAAACAAATCCCAAAGTTGGAGACCAACTAGGTAAATCTCAATTTGAGTCTATTTCTATTGAGTCAGTGTCACCTGAACCAATACCTATTCCAGAGTTGGATGAAATCTTAGATTTACCCATTGCTCTTAGGAAAGGTTCTAGAACTTGTACCAAATATCCTTTGTATAACTTCATATCATATACAAGTCTATCTCCATCATTTCAAGTATTTACTTCCAAATATCCAATGCTTCCGTTCCTAAGAATATACAAGAGGGTCTAAATATTCCTAAGTGGAGGGATGCAATCTTACAGGAGATGAGAGCTTTGGAGAAAAAAAGAACGTGAGAGGAAGTTGATCTTCCAAGAGGGAAAACACTAGTAGGATGTAAATGGGTGTTCACTGTAAAGTACAATTTTGATAGATCACTTGAATGATATAAGGCTCCCATCATTGCTAAGGGGTTTACTCAGACCTATGGTATGAATTATTCAGAAACTTTTTCATCTGTTGCTAAGTTAAAGACTACGAGAGTGTTGCTTTCTTGTGGTTAATCTAGATTAGACTTTACATCAGTTGGCTGTGAAAAATGCCTTCCTAAATGAAGATTTAAAAGAAGTGTATATGGAGCCTCCCCTAGGATTTAGTGAAAGCTTCGGAAAAAGGACATGAAAATTAAAAAAAATCTTTATATGGGCTGAAACAATCACTGAGGGCCTAGTTTGAAATATTCACAAGATTTGTGAAGTCTCAAGGTTTCTTATAGGGGTAGTCTGATCATATTGTATTCATAAAATCTTTTTGTAGAAGGAAGGACTGCGATTCTAATTGTGAATGCAAACGACATTATCCTCACTAGAGATGAATTTCCTCAACTAAATATCTGTAGAGATAATTAGCTGATTTTCTATAGATAATTAGTTGATATTCTATTAGTTAGTTGAGATTTTATTACTTAGAAACTAAATAGATTCTTCATAATTTAAGGAGGTGATTAGTGTTGTATTGTCCTATATATTCCTTATACTATTCACATAAAAATTATGAAGAATTAATTTATCTTCTTTCTTTAAGACTCCTCAGTGATGGTACTCTTTATCACCAATTAGTTAGTAATCTTATATACTACACTATCTCCTGTCCTAATATCACCTATGTTATTCACATTGTTAGGCAATTCATGTCAGCACATTATACCCCTCCTCTGTTGTTCTTTGTATCCTTCAATATATCATATACAATCTTTCATAATCTCCACTTCTATCATTCATCTTTATTAGAGTTATAAGCATACTCTAATGCTAATTAGAGTTATAAGTTTGACATCTTGTTTTCAAACTCAAGATGTCAAACTCTTACCACCTTGAGTTCAAAGGAGAATCTTAACGTATATAACAGCAGCAAATTCTTGTATAACAGTAGCATATTATTAGGGATATGTCTTATATAACAATAAGATATATGTATAACCAAAATCATCTATAAATACTCCTTCATGTAATAATTTAGACATACAAAAATACAAAGCATTTCTCTTACTCGAGGTTCTTTCCTTTCTACATGCTTAAGGC
>JANKOD010000003.1:14185695-14199500 GCA_026284645.1 Erythroxylum acuminatum | reverse complement strand
AAAACCAAAAGCCACGAGGCTGAGAAGAATCACCAGTAGGTGAACCAGAGATGACCCTTTGCCTTCACCCATTGGCTGAAGTTGTGTGTGAGTTCTGCTGCTGCTAGCTAAGTGTGAAGCGTGGAACTTGCTTTCTACGCAGCTGACTTGAAAAGAGTGAAAAGCTACTTTGGAAGATAAAAAGAAGAGAGGGAGAGAGGTCGGGACAAAAGGTTAAGAGTTTTAAACCCACGAGAACCCAACATGTGGTAATTTTATGTGAGAACAACGAGCTCCACTGTTCAACGGAGGGTAGAGTGTGATTCTCGCTACTTTTGAAGGTGTAGATTATGTAAGGTCTTGATTTTATACTTCAATGAACTTTGGACGCAAGAACGCGCTTACGGCTATGTTGAATGTGTAATAAACAAATAAGGCACAAAGGTAGTGAAAATCAAATGCACTATGCGTGTGTTGCTTTGGATATTAATTTAAGATCGGGAATGAAATGCCAAAAAGAAAAAGAGTTTGATTATGCTTTTTTAAGGTCGATTGTTTATTTATGTGACTAAGGGTGTTTTTTTTCTTTTAAAAAGATTAGTCCAAATGGTCAAGAATTTGATCCTTGAAAATGCAACATATTCTGAAGCGAGCGATAGCCTTCTTTGATTTGAGTACAACAATTCTTAGGATTATTAAATTATATATCCGACCAAAGATTCCTTAAAGATTTAGCTAAGGAAAGACGATTACTACAGAAAAAGTGTAGTACTACTCAACAATGGCAGTGGAACCTGCGAGCGATAGCCTTCTTTGATTTGAGATGTTCCCGCCACGGACACTTAACCAAATAGCCAGAAATTTGATCATTGAAAATGCGGCATATTCTGGTTAAGTGGTCAGGAATTTGATCCTTGAAAATGCAGCATATTCTTGAGCGAGCGATAGGTTCGCGGCAGGAATATCTCAAATCAAAGAAAGCTATCGCTCGCTCAAGAATATGCTACATTTTCAAGGATCAAATTTCTGACCATTTAGTTAGGTGACCAAAGTATGTGCCACTTAGGCCGACCCACTAGCCTTAAGGGTGCTTTCTTTGACTACATATTCAAAGAAACAAAACAAAGGGCGTGTTTTGTTGTTGCACCCTTTCTCATTAGTCCGCGTCCATTCAGCACATAATGTTCTAACTCATTTTGCACCGTCGCTGTCGATTATCACAATCAACGATCACATAATGCTCTAACTCATTTTGCACGGTCGCTGTCGATTATCACAATCAACAATCATTGCAGAGAAGTTGCCATGACTGAGGTTCTATTCAAGTATTTATTCGGTTTCTATTTAGATTTTTTATTTTTAAATTCAGCAAAAAAATTACTTCATTGATTCTCTGTCCTCTGTTCTTATTTTAGTGTTATTTCTATTTCATAATTTATGAAAATTGTAAAAATAAAATTTACTTTTTTAATTTTCATTTTTATAATGAGATTTTATTTTCAACTAAATAAATACTACTTATTTATATGATAAAATTGATTTAAAAATTAATATCTAAATAGGATACTAGTATCATTAATACTCATTAATAAATATTATACAAGAGATTAAAATAAATAAACAAATTATTTAACTAACTTATAAAATTAATTAATCTCCAGCATTTAATTAGTATTTATTATTTTTACTAACATAAGTGTAACTATATTAATGGTAACATTCAAATATATATGTAGCTCTCAAATTAGCTTCAACTAGAAACTCTGAATATGCATAATGATTCTTATGCATTGAGTTTCCTTGATGCTTTCTTTGTTGCTTTTGTGAGATCGCTCTTTGGATTTTTTTCTATTAGATAAGCTACTCTAGTTGCCATGCCTATACTGTATCTGGTTTAGTAGATTGCCTAATTTTGTTTTTATTCTTCTAAAAGTGGGAGAAAAGGCAAAACTAAAAGCAAAAATTCAAGCTTATTATTTAAATTTATTTTAATATACTTTTTAAGAAAATAAAAACAAAAATTATAAACAAAAAATAAAAATTATAATAAAACTAAAAATAGAACCAAATGACCCCTTGAAAAAACATTATTACTCCTCTTCATTTTTATTGATTTTTGTAAAAGGTAAATTAAATTATATAAAAAATAAAAAATAAAAACGTTTGGACACAACATCCATCAATGGTCTTTTAAGTAATTAGAAAACCACCGACATTCTTACCTATATAAAGAGTATTAAGTCATAGCATCCAAGCTCACTTAATTGCTCCTTTAGAAAAATTAGTTAGCTTACTATATGTTTTTCAATATAAAGTTACAATTACAAAATATCTCACTTGACATCATAGTCTTTATCATAAACTAATTGTCTAAGAAGTTGCAATCCCCACTTGACATCTTCTTACCTTTTCATTTAACAAGAACTGTTCTCTAATCACTTGGATGGATCCATTTTTAACAGTATTCTCAGAGCATTCAATGCCTTTAAAATACCTTGAGTTTCTCATATTCCATATTTTATACATGCTCATCCTAAGGCAAATTACATAAACAACAAAGTTTCCTTTTGATATATTTATGTCAACTTGCAGTCATTAAATAAGCTCTACATAACTGAGGTTTGATCTGTAGAGGTGACATAGCTCCTAAATGTTACTCTATATTCTAGTTGAGAAGTTTGTATTCGAAGATGAGCTGCATTCGAGTCTCTAGAGCCATATTGCATAGAGGGCATATGGTAGATAGATTAAGGTAAGTCAATCTATCCATTACTTCCATTATACTCTTGATAGCTAACCACGCTAGAAAAGGATACTTTAGACATAAGATATTTACTTCATACAACTATGTACCAGTACATCTTTTCTCCTTTTGGTTTTATCCAATCTTTACAAGTTTTTCTTGTGAATAGACTAGTTGAGTGTCCTAAGTATTGGCATGAGTCTTCCCTTTTAGAGTTAGGGTTGTAACTTAGTATTACTTAAGCTAATTCTATCAAAAAGTTAGACCATCAATTCCTACCAATTTATGCACATATCTTGTCTTTCTTTGGTATAGTATTCAACATCTGCGACACTAGTTATATATGGATTAGAGGTCTTATATTGTTTCAGTTATCAAAGAACAACGAAGCCCTTTCTCTATTTCCTACCTTACATTTGATATTTCTTGCAAAAGTTCCTTTTAACTTCAGTAATTGAGAGAGGAACCAAGAAAAGGAAGTCTTTGTTGATATCTCCCATAAGATTTTTCCCCTTAAAAGTATGTGTGCATCCATTTCATTCACAGGGAGTTTTGTTCTCTATTAATCTCCATAATCGTTTTACCATAAACACTTTGTTGCTTAAGTTAATTAGTATTATTTTTAAACCTCCTTCTTCTATAGGTTTACATATTTCATTCCAGCACACCTTGGAATCTCCCATTATATCTTCCTCCCCATAGAAATCTTCTCATTACTCTTTCCAATGATTTGGTTAAGCTCTTTAAGAGGAAATGTGGGAGGATCAATAAATATGAAGAGAATTGAGCATTAATTTACAAGATCTTTTTATTCTTCCAAGAATTTTTATTATTATATAAACATTCAAAACTGAATAATCAAATATATCACCAGAATAACCAGCATTAACATGTTCAAGAGAATGATTCATAACATCATATATTTTAAATGTGACTCTTTGTCCGCAACCCTAAGCATTAGTTGCCCTCACTAACATCAATAATATACCTAATAGTGGCTAAAAAAGGTCAACCTAAAACTAGTGGTACTTTTATATCCTCGACTATATCAAGAATCACAAAGTTAACTGGGAAAAATAAACCTATCAACCTTGCAAGTATCCTTAATAATACCTCTAAGATACTTTACTGATTTACCAACTAATTGTAAACTTATCCTAGCAGGTTTTTGTTCACCTATTCCTAGTTTCTTAAACAATGAATAAGGCATTATATTAATACCAACCCTTAGGTCGATTAAAGCTTTTTTTTATTTTTAAGCTACCAATTTAACAAGGGATAGTAAAACTAATTAGAACTTTAAGCTATTATAGTAGCTTTTTTTGAAGAATCGCAAGCATCTTCCACTTAACATCACAACCGCCAACTCCTTTGACTACTCTTATTTTTAGTAAATCCTTGATGAATTTTCAATATTCGGCATCTACATAGAAGCCTTAATGAAAGGTAAGTTAATATGAAGTTGTTTAAATAGTTCAAGAAACTTACCAAACTGCTCATCCATAAGATCTTTCTTCACTAAAGGATGATAGGTTGAAATTCCTTGACTTTTGGAAGGTGCTCTTCATCTTCATCTTTTTTTTTTGGATTCCTGATGTCACTCTTTTTCTCATTTTGGGTCTTATTCTCCTATTGGAGCCTTTTCCAATCCTAAGGATGATTTCTATCATATGTTCTTTAGGATTTGTCTTGTTGGTACTAGGCAAACTCCCTTATTGTCTTTCAAACACTAGCTTTACAAGCTAACCGATATGATTTTCCAAGTTGTGTATAAAAACCTCTTAATTTCTTAATGAAGTTTTTGTGGCTTGAAATCTTGCCTCTAAAGTTAGAAGAAATATGTCCATGAGTTCTTTTAAGCTTGGCTTATATTATTAAGGTACGTGTTGTTGAAATCCTAGTAGAGGGTAGTTCTTTGACTGCCCTTGATTTTCCTAAAAGAAATTTAGGTGATTCCTCTATCCTATATTGTAGGTATTACTATAGGGACTATTCTGGGGTTTGGTAACATTCCTCATATAATTCACATACTCAGGTTTTGGTGCTTGATGTTGTTAGCCTGGATGTTTTAGCCCATATACCTCACATTGTATTACCTAGAATAGCTAAGCATTCATTGTCAATCTATTTATCTTCTTACTCAGAGCTTCTTCCTTACTTGGGTTAGAGCACAGAACACACAGATCACCATAAGGCCCTTCCAAAGTTCCATAAAAAGCCTTAATCCACTCTTAGAGAAACTACACTACTTCGATACATCTGCTAAAAATTAATTAGCTTATAAGGCAATATAGCCCTAATATACAATCTATTAAGTTAGCCACACTACTAAGCAACCCTTACCTAAATGTCATAGTGACAGGTGGATCACCAATGTGGAATAATATGGATCCAATACTCTCGCCACCTGGGCTGCCAATGCTGTAAGTGCATCTACTTTATAAACTCCAGTGGCTTGCTAAGTTTTGCTTGAGAAGAGCACCACTAATAGTTATTCATCACTTTGTCTTCAATAAGGTCTTAAGCTTTTTTTGGTGTTTTTTTTGTTAAGAATACCCCCATCTACTATATCTATCTCTACCTTCTCATTTTCTTTAGCTTATTATAGAAGGGCACAATTCCTTAACATCTCCTTAAATCTCTCCTACGGGTATAAGAGAAGATGTCATTCCTTAGCTTGGTAGTCTTAGTTGATGTAAAGTACTTCAAATAAATTTCTGTACCACTTGGTCCTAAATGGTATGGGATGACCTTGGCAGAGAATTCAACCATTGTTTACCTTGCTCCTCAATGAGAATGGAAATAGTTTTAATCTTATCACATCCTCATTGGCTCCGTTAACCTTAAAGGAATCATACATTTCTAGAAAATTTACTATAAATGTGTTAGGGTCCTCATCTCATAGCCTATCAAATTGGACAGACTATTGCACCATCTAAATGATACTTAGTTTTAATCTCAAAATTGTTGACGGTAACAATAGGTCTATACAATGCTGGACTTTGTCCCAATCAAGTCCAACCTAGCATAATCAAATATGGTCCTTGTTTAGTCTACCAGAGTAACTAATCCTTCAATATAAATCTGACCTTCCAAGTGTTCCATCTATCGATCTAACTCAAACTCTCTAAGTAGGGTCTTTAGAAGGTTTCTACAAGTTATCCTCCTAATTTTTAAATCTTCGTTAACTAAAAGTGATAGATTTCCTTGGGTCATAAACTAACCCAAAGACCTGAAGAAGTGACCAAACTAAAGATTTAATAAATTAAAATAAAAAAGTAAAAAGAAATAAAACGAGAAATAATGGCTATATTAATAAAAAAATTGGGTGTTCCTAATATTCTAATCCTTAATAAAGATGCCAGAAACTTATTATGAGTGTTATTCTCTATGGTATAATGTCATTGAATATGGAGTATCAATCCCACAGGGACTACAAGTACTCGTAGTATCCTCTTTTCTATTATCTAACCAATAATTATGATGATCATTTAATTAAAATTAAACTAAACTAATATTCAATATAAGTAATAAACCATAATGGAGATAACACTAAGATCAATCAATATCAAAAAACTAATGAATATGTAACGAAACCTCTTTTTAATTAAAACTCCTAAGATTGCATTACTTGATTCTTGAATTTCACTATTAGTTTTGACCCTAATCTAAAGGATTTTTGTCGAGCTATCTCTAGGTTTGCATGTAACACCTTCCACTTATAGTATATGTATTCATACAAAAAGATGTATCAATCTCAATTATATGAAATCATAAATTGAATTAATTCAAAAAATAAAAATGTATAACTGAATCACAAGGAATCATTAAATCAAATTGCATTAAAAGAAAGATCAAATCATAATATCCATTCCCTCTTATCTAGCCTAGGCACTAAATAAGTTTAGCTCACAAACATAGAAAATAAAAACAAAAATGAAAAGTTCAGAAGAATAATTAAACAAAGAATCTATAGGTATTATGGAGAGATTGCTAGTGTCATATAGGCATAATTATACATATTTGTGGCATATAGAATACAATGGGTGTATTTTATATGTATTTTATTATAAATTTTGTATCTAATTAGTATGAACTATCTAACCTTTGTTCTTTCAAGAATCAAAGTGTATACTGGAAGTGTTGGGACCTAGACATTTTTTGTGGATGTTTTGATTGAGTTGGAATAAAAACGTTTTCTTTAAAAAAAGAGGACCATATTCATTAAGTTAACTCCATTGAACTGTATGAGTCAAAATCATAGGTTTTAAGTCTTAGACCAATGGTGAGGTTGTTTAAATAGTAACGCCTTACCTTTCAATGGTGGTCTACTATAGGTCCAATAAGGTTAGCTTTAATTCTTTACATGATAAAGGCCTTATCGAGGTTGTGAAGATCAATTACCTCATTGTATCAAGTCAATCCACAATATTCCAATCTAAATTACAAAGATGTATAAGGGTGATCCAAATTATTTGAGCATAAGAAAATATGAGGAAGATGTGATTATGACTTTACAATTAGGAATTATACATCACACAATCAATTTAGATGAGCTATAAATAACAATTTTTATTCTTACACCAAACTTTCTTTTAACAGTAAGCCAGAGAGTGATAAGTGATATTTGTTATAGGATTGTCCAAGTCATTTTATGGGATAATTTGAATGTTTAGCATACATACTAAGATGTTTAGCCTATGTTTTGTCTTGAACCTGAAAATTTGACAAATTCCTTTTCTTAGAAACTCATACAAGATTCGTCACTACAAAAAAAGGCTAATTTGCATATAACTTGCATGTGTATGTGATTGTATATGATAAATTGCATGTTAGGTTCTAAATGAAAGTTTTTAAGCTTAGGTTTTGTATGCTTTTTATGTGTTTTGATGTACATACATTTTGCATGGTTGTATGTCAATGTTTAGGCAGGATTTGGACCTTATTTGTGTTAATTATCAACTTACTTGCATATGGACTTGTTGTAGGTATCAAAGGAGAAACAAAAGAAGAAAATAAGGCTAGAAAAGTCATGATCATGACCTAGATAGAAGCTGGAATTTTCTAGCTTGCTCCACTTGTATCCTAAATCGGTTTAAGCACCCAAAGGGGTATAAAAACCATATTTTATACCCTAGAAAAGAGGAGGGTCGTGCAGCACAACAAAAGGAGGATATAGAAATATTTTTAAGGGATTTTCAAGGAGTATCAAATGATTTCAAGAGATCTTAAAGCTACCACACCAAGTTCCAGCTTTGTTCTTCAACTTATAAGCCTTATATTCTCTCTTCTCTCATTTGTTTTTGTTTAGTTATTTTATGGAGAAGACGAATGGACTTGTTGTGAGGATGCTTTTGATGATTTTAATGGATTTCTAAGTAGATTTTAGGGTTGTTATTACCATAACTATGTAAGAACTCACTTTGATTTAATATATGGTTTGCTTTATTGCTTATGATGTGTGGACTTTATATACCTTGCCTACATTGAGAAATGAAGTTAGGAAATCATTTTGGATGTACCATGAGAGTGGGTAGCCTTGAGAACACTTCACACATTAAGCTAACATGACATTTAGAGAGAGATCTTGGTTGTTTTGATGGTTATTCAATAGGTTACTTCATATCCACTTAAAGGTTAAGTAATGTGTATAGGTTCAGAGATCACATACCGAACATAATCATTATTTTAGGCTTAATTAGTTAGATTATTAAGAGAGGGAGGGCCAGTACATTAGAATGCCTAGGACTAAGTATGATTTCATTACCAAAGTGAGGGATTACATGGTATGGAGAGAATGAACCTAACCTCTATAGTTTGATTCTCTAAACCAACATTGTGTTCTTATTTTTGTGACATTTTGAAGTGTGTTTGCAAGTCTTTAAATTGATAATTTTTGCAATTTCAATCTCTCATTATTTGGTTTAGTTAAATAAAAGTCAATTTGAATTACAAGGTGACTAGCCAATCCTCAAGGAGATGATACCTTGCTATATTATTTTATATGAGTCGTATACTTGTAGTATAGCAACTTCAATTAATTTTAAAACTTTGAGCTAAACATGAAGTAGCTATTAAGTTTTTAGCACCATTACCGGGGATTACACCTAACATCAAGTGTGAATTGAATTATTTTGATTTGATCTTTCTTTTTATTTTTATTTGATGCTCTTTACTTGTATGTAACAAGTTTATGCACACGAGAAGTTCTGAAAGTGCAAGCAGATTAAACAAACTTGACATCACCAAACATGAAAGGGAATTAAAAAAAAAAAGATTTCAAGACGAAATCAAAAAGATAATGGCAGATTAAGGAGATCAAGGTAGTGACCAAAGAACATTAATGGATTTTGTGTGGCTTGGGTTCAATCCGAACCAATAGGGATTGCTAGATCAGCTGTTAATGCGAATAATTTTGAATTCAAGCCTGCTTTATTGAATATTTTGCAAACTAGTGTTTAATTCTATGGTTTACCACATCAGGATTCAAATGCTTACTTTGCTAATTTTTTGGAAATTTGTAATACATTTTGGTATAATGGATTATTCGATGAGACATAAAGGATGAGGCTTTTTTCCTTCATACTGAAAGATCAAGCAAAGGCATGGCTAAATTCTTTTAATCTAGAGCATGTAACTACATGGGGACCAGTTAGTGCAAGCTTTCCTAGCTAAGTACTTTACATTAACAAAGATGACCTGGATTATCAAGGAGATCTCAACCTTTCAGCAGTATGATGGAGAATCCCTCTACAAGGCATTGGAGAGACTCAAGGAGCTATAGAGAAGTTGTCCTCATCACAACCAGCCAAGAAAGCTGTTATTGCAGACATTTTATAATGGACTTAATGCAGCAACTAGGAGTACAGTTGATGTAATAGCCGAAGGCTATTTGGTGAGAAAAACCATCGATGCTGCATAAAATCTGATTAAGGACATAACCACTAACAATTGTCTGTGGTCAACTGAAAGAAGTAGACCATACAATGTGAAGGAACAAAAGGGAATCATGGCAATAGAGCTAACTTTAGCCATATAGGCGTAGATAGTTGCATTAACTAGAAAACTAATCAATATTAATGCCTCATCCAATTCAGTAAACACAATGCAATAGGTTTGTGAAATATATAGACAATATGACCATATATTGGCTTGGTGAAGATATCCGCCCATTGATACTTTGTCTTAACAAACTGTAGAGTTACGATCTTCCTTTGTACGTAGTTTCGTAGGAAATGATGTCTAACTTCGATATACTTTACCCTTGAGTGTTATATTGGATTCTTCAATAGGTTGATAGCACTTGTGTTGTCACAGAAGATTGGGATTTGTTCTTCTTGTATTGAATAATCTTCTAACTGGTACTTAATCCACAACATTTGTGAGCAACAACTTGCGGCTGACATGTACTCAGCTTCTGCAGTGGATAGAGCAATTGAGCTTTGTCTCTTAGTTGACCAGGAAACTAGGTTGTGGCCAAGAAAGTGACATCCTCCACTCGTACTCTTTTTATCAATCCTGTCTCCAGCGTAATCAGCATCACAATAGCCATTTGATGAACAACAATGAAATGGACGAAGGAAATATTTAGGTATGCCAGAACGATCAAGTAACAATCCTTTCTCAAACACTTATAACTCTAGGTGGAAAAATCACCTAAATTTTTCCTAGAATAACATTGCAAGTGTAAATTTAAGACCACAAAGACTGCCAAGATTCCAAAATAGGTCAAGAAATTAGGAGTCAAAGTACGAAAGCCTAGAGTCAAAGATGGAATCCCAATTTGTCAGAATAATGGATGTGGTAGGCTCTATAGGCTCCAAGGTTAATAATATTGATGCAGAACAGAAGAAGACACAAGCGAGGACTAACCTAATGCTTAAGAGTCATGCCTCTTCCATTCACAACCTAGAGGTACAGGTGGGCCTGCTTGTAACTGTAGTGATAGTAAGAAATTTAGGTTACCTTCCCAGTACTACTGAATCCAACCTGAAGGAGTAAGTGAAAGCAATGCATTTGAGTTGGCAGAACTAGTTAAGAAGGAAGCCAAAGATCAGGTTGAGACAAGTCAAGAGAAAGTCAAACAGAAGGTAACAAAAGAGGAGGAAACCCTTTTACATTTCTCCTCCACCATATGTACCCAAGCTACCATTTCCACAGAGATTAAGGCAAAACCTTACAGAGAGCCGATTTGCAAAATTTTTGGAAAAGTTTAAGAAGCTACATTTTGAGTTTTTCATTTCCAAAAGTTCTTGAACATATCCCCAAGTATGTGAAATTCTTAAAGGATTTATTTTTTCATTATTCCTTGCATTGTTAATGGTGTGGAATTTTCTAAATGTTTGTGTGATCTTAGTGCAAGTATTAATCTTATGTCGTCGTTTACTTTTAGGAAATTGAAGCTAAACAATATAAAGCCAACCTCAATGACAATTCAGTTAGCAAATCAATTGATAAAGAAACCATTTGGGGTTATGGAAGATGTTCTAGTAAAGGTTGAAAAATTTGTTATTCCTGTTACCTTTATAATTCATGATATTGCAGAAGACAAGCAATGTCCACTTATTCTGGGATGTCTATTCATGAACACTAGGTAGGCACTTATTAATGTTAATCATGGGATCTTAATCATGCTTTATGAAAAGGTAAAATTCAACATGAATAGGACATTGAAAAGCAAGGTTGAGCGAAGCATTTATATAAAAGTTGATGTGGTGGATGATTGTGTGGAGGAATAGCAAATAACAACGATTGAGCAAAAAAGTGAAGTAGATGACAATGAGCGAGTGTAGAAGAAGGCGAGTTAGATGACAATCAAAAGCAGGAACCCTTAGAGAGAACAAAGTGCCCAACCCCACCTTGTTATAAGAAACCACCAACCATTGAGCTCAAACCACTACCAACGCATTCAAGGTATGCATTTCTGGGTAAGGATCAAACACTACCAATAGTTATTTCAAATCAGTTGGATGAGGAATAGGAAAAGAATGTGGTTGAGATGATAAAGAGAAGAATGAGAGCTATGGGGTGGCAAATATCAGACATTCGAGGGATAAGTCTCAACATTGTTCTACATAGAATAAATCTTGAGGATGGATGTAAAACAGTAAGGGATAAGCAACGACGATTGAATCTGAACATTTAAGAAGTTGTCAAAAATGAGATTATCAAGCTTTTGGATGCAGGAATTATATACCCAATAGCAGATAGCGAGTGGGTGAGTCCAGTATAGTGTGTAACCGTGAAAGGTGGGATAATAGTTGACAGCTTGTCAAGTGCACTACAAAATTTACCTAAATATGAACACTAAAAACTTGTAGATGTGGTGAGTCGGGATCGTATCCATAGGAAATATTCGATTAATTCTCGTAATGGAAATAATTGATGCAAAGGAAAAAAATGGGAGTTTTGGGTTTAATGAAATTGAGAAAATAAAGTAAACTTAAACTAACACGAACAAATTATAGAAAATAGTCGAAAACGATAAAAGTGATGAATATGTGCGAAACTTGGTTCTCGGATCATTCTCAACCTACATATGATTAAATATCTTTCATTGTTATAATGCTTTCTCGTCTCTCCTAGAACAATTGGTCATAGACTAACAACAAGCTTTGTTAATCCTGATTTTCCCTTAGGTTATGTTTAATTAAAATGCGATCGTTAATTAAACCTAACTATCGAATAACCTAGAATACACTCTCTAGATTTAATTAGGCAGGCGCATTACGATATGAAAAACAAACCAATCTAAGCAACAACCACAAAAGCTTAGGTCATTTATCCAAGGTTAAGTTATCCCTAATGATTTGAAACCATTAGTTACCACAAATGAATCTCATCATAACAATTACGAATTATATTAAGTATTCTAGCAATGAATCCAAATACATTTGTATTAATGATTTTAGTAATGGTTCAAAATATAAACAATATAATGATAAAAAGAGTACTAATAAGTGTAAATTGCATCATGTTTTAGGGCACTATGTGTTTATCTATTAATTCAATCATTTAGTATGTGTTTAGGTTAGAATTGTGTTAGTTTGTTAATTATTTGTGTTTTAAGTGTTTTATGGGTTAGACAAGTCTTTAAGCTTAAATACTATGTTTTTGAGATACCTTGATGTGTTTGTTAGTGTTTCAAGGGTCAACATAGAAGAACGGGGAAGTTTTGGAGACATTCGGGCCGAAACAGCGACCTACGATTGTGGGCCATATCCTAGGTTTCTGTGACGATCATAGACAGAAGGCTCGGATATGGCCTGCATCGAGCAAACAAGCAGACACTCAAAAACATCAAGTTTCGAGGAATTTTGTGGACCTTTCGGACCCTAAAATAGGGTTGTTTAGAACACAAAGGATATTTAAAGAATACGATAAAGAGGAAAAAGGGGAGCTTTTGTATCAACCACCTTGATAAACCTTAGAGAGAATTTATCGAGAGATTGAGGAAGAGAAGAAGGAAGAGAGAAAAGGAGAAGAAGTTGACTCGATGTACTTCTCGGATTAGGAGGTTTCCCTATGTCGTTGCCTCCCGTCCTCTATTTTGATTGTATTTCCTATTTATTTTCAGTTTTATGATTGTATAGAATTGGATTGAATAGTTGATGATATGATCTAAATGTTAATGATGTTCTAAACTCACCTTTGGAGTTTTATTCTTGAATTAATGAAATTTAAAGGTTTATGTTTTATTTGGATTTGTTGTGATTTAATTCTGCGATTGCATGATTCGATAATAAAATGAGAGGGTGAATCAAATGAAAAACGATTAAATTGGGCTAACGAGAGTTAGGTGATTTAATAGAAATTAGAATTAAATCAAATTGGTAAATTGTGCAAAGAGAGATCTTGCATAGGTTTTCGGTAGTTTATTAGAGAACTTCAGAACTAATTAGTATTTTAGATTGGTTGTAAATTAAGAGATTGCGACCTCCATAATCTGATTAGGGTTTATTATTTAGGGTTAATGGTTATAACTTGAGAGAGTAATTAACCCTAGGATCGTCTAAAACCAACAATCCAGTAATTCATAATCAGTTAGATTAGAATTAAGGATAGGTAAAATTTCTTTTCCCTC
>JANKOD010000003.1:14129320-14153130 GCA_026284645.1 Erythroxylum acuminatum | reverse complement strand
TTTTGGAAGTAAAATTATAAATATGCATAAAAAGTCGCAAACGACACTTATTTTGAATAATTAAAATTCTTCTAAAAGGACTTTTATTATGAATCAGAGGGAGTAGTATTATAGAGTTTTAGTTAGGCTTTTGTGCACATTTTTCCTTAGTGTCTTTAGCATTGTAATCAAGAGCAAGGAGTTGGAGCAACCAAACCCACCAATGTCCTTTATATCATGAAGCATTAATTAAACCTACGCTAGAAGACATCTGTACCTTGAGAGCAATCAAGACAGGGGCTTACCCTACAAATATGCCGCTTCTGCTGATTATGTTGTGTGAAGGGCAGGAAATATACAAGCTCATGGTCCCCATGTGTAGCTTAGGGCTTTCCTGAGCATCATTTACCCTGGACCTACCGTGGATCATGGAAGTGTTACTCTCAGTATCCAACCAGTAGGGTTTTGTGATCTAAGTTGGGATAAAGTCCCAACGGCACAAAAGTATTGTTCTATTCTTTGGAACTTCCTAGTTGCTTAGTCACAGTCCTTTTCAATCAATCTGGATTATCTTTTCCCTCTCTAATATGTTGTCCGATATGGGAGGCAGGAAGTCGTGAAACCGATCTATATATGGCACATATCGTCTGTATTCATAACAGTTGTGCAAATTAGAGCTGGCCTTGAATATATACTTCCTTTTAACCATCTCTGCCTGACAGTTAGGATTAAGCAGTAATAACCTTAGCTTAATCGAGTAATGTGGTGATGGCTTGACGCCAAAAGTTACAACATGTTTTTCTTTTCATCAAGTATATGAGTATGTGAAACATTATTATTTTTGGACCGGGCAACTAATGGACAGAGCTTGGTGGATACATAATCTTCTTATTGAACATTTAAAAATTTTAAACTTTGAGATAAACATTATTGTTGTCCTATATCCTACTTATCATGTATTTTAAATTGGCAAAATGCTCCTGATCAGTTTGTCATTTTAACACTAACTTGAAGCCAAAGGAAGAGTTTTAGAAATTATATACCATTTAATTTGTGAAAACTATAGATGTAATTGCCTCTCTAATTAATAGTTATTTGACTTTAGCAAAATTAAAAGCGAAAAAAAGTTTTATAGAAACTTCACCAACCAGAATTTGTTTAAAGGTTTTGGAAAAAGAAAATAGCGGAAAAAAGACAAGGATCGACCTAGTGAGTGAGCTAGGGAACAGAAAACAAATTCTTTTGGAAGATTTTGTCCGAAGATATCCATGTGTGCCCTTGGTCTCACGTCAATACCTCTCATTTGAATCATGTTTTAAGCAGTCATTTTGGGTGATTGAAGTCTCGGAGTGAGTTTATCTTCAGATATTCAAGTGACGAGCCTAACTTGTATTGACTATCCAATTAGCGTGATCGTCGTACTAAATTTGCCTAGATCCCATTCTATATAGGTATTCTTTGGAGCAGATTGGATTCGCTTCTCCAATAACCTTCTTGTTGAGTTACAGATCATCTTATACATTCATGTCGACATGCTGCTTTAGAAGTTGAAATCCAATTTTTCAAGACGGGACATGTACTCCAAAAGCTCCTCATATCAACCAGCAGCACAGACGTTAGTTTAAGAAGAATAAAATTGTTCTTGCTCACCACCTGCGATTGCTTTATAGACTTGTTATTACGTTATTGTTACTTAACATCCTAACCTATCAAGATTCTTCGTCTGCATCATAAACCCCCTCGCGACCCTCAACCGCATAGACAATGCAGTGTCAACATAACAATTATAATTCATACAATTTATCATCTATATCTTTTGGTCATGGGTCCTACTAAGACTTCATCTCAGATCCTACTTTGTCCTCCTTTCTTTTGCCTTTACTACGCTCTTCTACTTTCCACACTCATGCCCTTTAAAGTCTTATTTTAATATAATCATAATTAAATTTAAAAAATGAATATAATTAGTTAAGACAAGGGTGCGTGAAATTTCTATTGAAATGTTGCTATTGTTGTTAAAGATTTAGACGTTTATTTAAAATTTTTATCTTGCTGAAATATGTTACAATGAGTAAAAGCTTTAACACATTATTTTACTCCATGAATTCCACTTGGTTTTAAACTCAATTCAGTTCAGCCTATATAAGTCTTTTAGATGTTAATATTGTACTATAAGCTTAATGAAGCTCAATAACTGTGGGATTGAGTAACAATCTACGATCCAACCTAATACAACTTGCAACAGTAGGTACATATTATATAATATGACATGTATGTTTAATTTGCATGTTGCTTTTACCAAGAAAAAACATTTACATGATACAGGGGAGCCAATTCTCTATTCTTGCATTATTTTGCAGAAATTTGATGTGAAATGGATTTAAAGGAGAAAACAAGAAGAAACCTGCAGCCTCCTCTGCCAGTTATCTGAATTGCTTTTAGCTACAGTTCGGAGAAAACACATTTGTTATTGTTTGCTAGAACTGTGGAACCCAAGAAAGACTTAAATTCTACTGGTATCAATTGGGAACCCCAAATTGATTTCCACCTTATATGCAACAGGAGCGCATGGCAGTGATTATTGGACCCAAAATTTGAGGATTCATAAGACTCTCTTGTTCAATAAGACTATTCATCTATACATAAATATATCAAAGCACATTCTTTAGTTACGGGGACAAGCTGATTATTCTTTCTTAGGTTGAAAACTTGTCATCAAGAGATTTTGAACGCAGATTGTTGTCTAAGGAAACTAACACTTCTTCTCTTTTCAACGGTCTGATTCATTGTTTTGATATTTGTACGTTACACATTAATTAAACACTGAATTACTTTGTCTTTATGTCCCTAGAAATATAATAACATTTGAGAATGATGATTTATCAATACTTTTTTTTTTAATTTTTCACATTAATACCAATTTTTTAATTTTTTAATCAAGTTTTTAATCATTTTAAAATATGTCTTCCACAAAAAAAAAACATACAAGTCAAAGAGATGAATGATCAATTTTATTTGTCTTCTACATCATTATTTTAGGGATAACAAATTTTAAAATGTTTAACATTTTAAAATCTTTTTAATTCAGTATCTAAGCTTTTAAATTTTCAATTAAGTGACTAATAAATTTTTATAAGCTTTTAAATTGGCTTTAACAATTTGCCCACTCAAATTCTTTTTTTCCTTAATACAAGCTTATCTGATCACACACCTATTTTGGTCCGTTTATCCTCGTATGCAAATCCTAGCAAAATCTCCTTTATATTGAATGACTTTCTAAAACATGTTGAATGTTTCTTTGAAGTTATGGATAAAAGGATGAGCATTCTAGCGCAAGACACAAAGCAATTCACTTTTTCTCAAGAACCTGGCCAATGTTAAGGAGTAGTAAAGCTCATCTACAAGTAGAATATAGCCAATGCACATTTAGTAAATACTGCCAAGAATGTTCTAAACATTGGTCAAATAAAACTTTATGCAAATCCCCTCTCTAAGGATCTTCAAATTGAAAAACAACTGGCTTTACACTACTTCTCCTAAGTATTTATTTTTGGGCACACTTTATTGAAGTAAAGATCCATAGTAATTTGGTTGAATCATGGTGACAAGAACTCCGCATTTTGCTATAAATCCACTACTTCCAAGAAAGTTGTCAACCATATTGAGTACATCAACTTTAAAGGAAATGTGCTTACTTCAAAAATAAACTCCTTGAGGCTTTTTCGAGTCACTTTTCCAAATTACTAAGTTTCTCTTCTAATAGTCACTCCAAAACAAGACTCTTATAGGAGATTTTGCAAGATAAGCTCCATCTTTATGAAATTCTCAGTTTAGCAGAGTTAATCTCCATTATTGAAATAAAAATATCTCTAAAATTCCTAAATCCCATAAGGTTCCAGGTCTTGATGGCCTTAATGCACATTTTTACACAAAACTTGGTCGATTACAAGCCAACTAGTTATTGATGCTATCATGGAATTCTTCGCCAAAAGTAAAATGTTGAAGGAAATAAATATAACCTTCATAACTTTTAATGATTATAGGCCTATATCATGTTACTAAATAACCCAGTGGGTTGGCGTAGGTGGTACATGCCTTCGTCGCTTAACCAAGTGGTTAGGGGTTCGAATCCCACCCTTGAGAATGCAACAAGCTCCTGGGCCAGCTGTAGCCCCCTCATGTTGGAGATGTTCCCGCAGCGAAGGGATTAGTCACTGATTCCATCGGTGGATACCCTAGGTGTACCAAAAAAAAATGTTACTAAATAGTCTATAAGATCATTGCAAAGGTTCTTGTTGGAAGGTTGAAACAAAATTTTCCAAACCATATTAATTAGGAAAAAGGAACATACATCCCTAACAGAAGCATTATAGATAACATCACTATTGCACAAGAATTATTCAAACACTAAACTAGGAAAAGGGTCAAAAGAATTATGCAATCAATGTTGATTTGCAAAAGGCCTATGACACACTTTATTGGACTTTTATCATCAATATTCTGATAGCTTTAGAGTTTCCAAACAACTTCTTCACCTTGGATTCACTAGTGCATTTCTACAGTCTCAGTTAATATGTTAGTTAGTGGAGCACCTTTTGATCGATTGTTGACAATAAGAGGCATCAGCTAGGTTTACCCATTCTCCCCTTACCACTGAAATATAGTAAGGAATGTTTGTGAAATACATGTAGGAGATAGAATGAACATTAGCTTTGGCAAGATTCATGGACTCTTTTTGGTCCTTTGACCCAAATAAGTGAGCTAGCTATTATAAAAGGAATCGTCAAACTAAATGCTAATGTAGTAGATGCAATCTTAACCCTCACTCAGACCTTAAGGGACTTTCCATCATGGTCACTTTCGTTAAAAACTTTAGATTAAATCAGTAAGAGGATCAAGCCATATGAAGATTGGAGCCATCCGAGAAGCACACAAATCAATCATGCAGAACATTCTAAAAAGAAATATCTCCTTATATTGGATGGCACAAAACAATCTAGTGTAAAGATCATTATCCCAAAACGGCTCACACGCTATAGATTCCTTTTCTCAGATTCCTTACTCTTGATAGGCGAGGGAAATATGTGTGCATTCCAAACTGGTGCAATTTATGCAACAAAAGCCTATAATTGCACAATCACCTCCTTTTTCAATGCACATAATTTGAAAAAGTATGGAGAAATATTATAGCTTCATGTGGAGTGACAAATCCTCCATCTAAATGTTCTGATATCATGCAATAAAGTCAAAAGATCACAAATATCTTAAAAGGGGACAAATGGTTCATACAAATTGCACTATCCTACTTTGTCAATGGTGTATCAAACGAAAAATAAAATAAAATCCACACAATCAAAACCATAAAGTACAAGAGTTCATCAAGATCACATAAGATAAAATTAGACTACATCTCAACATATATAACCATAAGCATAAAATCAACCCTGAACTCAAAACCTTTTGAGGAATCATCTAGTTAAGAGGAACTTAAGCAAATAACAATATGTGACCTCTTCTTTTAGGTGTGTGTTCATTATTCTTTCAATGTAATTGCTTTTCCTATTGTACTACACTTAAATGTGACATTTTTGTTCATAAAATTAATCCTTTTCTTTAAAAGAATATTTGCTAATTTGACTAACATAATCTTTGTTGTCTATGACATGTAGGCATCTATATGAAAAATCAATTGCCAACTAATTGAAATTTTATGAGTTAGTCAATTATGAAATAATTACAAGTGCATGATATAGTTGTAGCTAGTAGCAGCAAGTATGGGTCGATCCTATAAGGATAGTGATTACTAGTAGTTATTGTTATCCTATTATCTAGTCAGAGAAGTTGACTGTTTTTTTAGCTTAAAGAAAAAAATTAACAAATAAAGAAATAGGTAGCAAGATTGAATAGAGAATTAAAAAATTACTTAGAAAACTATCGATATCAAAACTTAGTGTCAAGGTCTCAAATCCCCTTAAAAAACCTTAACTAGTTGATCTTTTTTATGCATTTATTAGATAGTGGAGATTCCTACGGTATGCTATAGCTCTCTCGAGTCTAATGACAACAAATCTTAAGGTTTTTAACAAAACTACTAAGGTTAAAGTTTATAGGATTGTTTTACTGATTTATGAATCCTGTTATTAGGTTTGACCCTAATCTAAAGGATTCATGTCATCCTATCTCTATGGTTGCAATCAACTCCTTTTAATTAAGGTTGATCTATTCATACAGAAGATTTCTCATTCTCTATATATGAAATCAGATTATGATCTGATATTTTAGATCTATTAGAACATATATTACACAAGTAATCAAATCACAATAGATCAATCAAACCAATTGCATTAAGTAAAAAAATTAAAACATGTTATTGCACAAACTATGGTTCATCTAACTTAGAAACCAAAGGAAGTAAGTAACACATGATTGGAAATGAAATAAACATAAACATAAAGAAAAACGAATATAAAAAAATCAGTTCATAATTCTAAATCTCGATGTTTGTCTTCTATCGAATATTCTTGCAAGGTAAAGGTTTCATATTGTATTCTGATGGATCTTTCGAGGATTTTTTTTGTTTTTCCCACTTATTTGAACCAAAATTGCCCCTTAAGTCATTTCAAAATGCCTCCTGATGTCTACTCCTCTTGTTTGCCTCTATTCATGTCCTTATATAGCGAATTCTAGGGTTTTTGGGACATAAACGGTTGTGTATCAATTTATGTATCTCTAAAAATACTTAAAATCATGATTTTACACGTTTTGAGATATGTGCACAGCCATATACACAACCATATATCTCCTAATTGCTTCAAATCTTCAATTGTACCACAATTTCACCTGAATTTCTCTCAATTTGGTTCATGAAGGCAATTATAACCTATGAACGCATTTGGAGTGAATTAGGTACCAAATATACAGGAAAACTACAAAATACCAAGCAAAATACATGTGTATAAACATAGTCAAATATACATCTATCACCAACTTATCATCCACATAGACCAAAACAACCATTTCAGTGCGTTGTGTTGGGTGTTTTAGTTCATATGGATGGTTAGTTTGCAAATAAGTTTCCAAGTGGATACCTATATATCATAGACAAAAAAGATTATGTTAGCCAAATTAGCAAATACTAATAGATCTAAGACTTTGAACTGAGTTTGAGCACTAAATTGAAAAAATCCCAAAGGTTGGGCACTTTAGAATATGACATTCTTTTTTCTTAATAAAAATTTGTTTTACAATTTTGAGTATTTTAAATAATTCTAAAACCTAAATAAATTTTGGATAAAGATACGAAGTTCCCTTTAACGCTTTTCTAAAAATAATCTTTAGACTTTAAAATTATCAAAAACTTCTTTTTAGCTTTGAATTTTCCATAAAACCTTATTCTATGAGATTTTCATTGAAAGAGTTAATGATGAGATACACATTACTAGCAGAAGAACATATGAATTAATGAAAAATTATTATGAATGGTTCATCTCGTTTATAAAAGAAAATGACTACAATTATTGAGTAAAAAGCCATGTATAAGATAAAATGACCATTAGTATTGAGTAAAAATTTGTGTATAAAAGACAAAATAGTTTGGATTTCGTTTTAGAGGGTTCATCGATAAAGTAATTTGAGTCATATCAAGATGAACCAATCACATTGACAACTTTTTATTGATCTACGTGTGCTCCTACGAGAAAAGAGTGCCTCAATGTTAACAATTTTGATGGAAGTTTCAAATGAGATTTTTATAAAAGAATTCGAAAGTAAAAGGATTTTTATGATAATTTTATAGTTTAAGAAGTTTTCTTAAAAAAGAATTAAAATATATGGGAGTCTTATATTGCTCGTCCATAAAATAATTAAAAGTTTTGACACTAATATAAAAAAGAAATTTAAAAAGATATACCTCTAAGTTGCTGCCTTTAAAATTTATGGGACTAATTAATAATGTTTAATTATTAATTTTGGAACTCTTTTTTTATATGTAGAGAATGTCATTAACAAATGAAAAGAAAGTTTATACAGTTGTTAAAGATGTAGATAGCTAAGACAAAGAGCATCAATCTATACTAATTCCCCTAAACATATAGCAAGAATAAAAAACATGTAGTTAACTTCTCCCATAAGTAAAAATGCTATCACTAGTGATTAAAACCTAAATCATCTCCTTAATGATAGAAAAGCTAATGACTATCTCACTTTCCAAAAAAAAAATGCCAATGACTATCTCCAGTTTTAACTAACTCCCACCCACTTTTCATGTTTCAATCATGGGATGTTCTATAGTTTCCTCTAAAAGAAAAGGGTTTGTCACCCTTTCCCTCCTTTAAATGTGATCCACATTTAGTCTCCACATATTTGTAGCTATATCATTATAACTTCTACCCTCGTTATTTTTAAATGTTTTTCCTTAATCCATATATTAAGTTCTCTTTGAATAATAAATGTGAGACTCTCCACTCATTGGAAACATATGCCATACCTTTCCTTCGAATACAATACATATATAAACCAAAGGCTATCTTAAACACGACCTTATTTCTTTTGGATAAGTTCCTATCTGACTGCTTCCATGTCAAGAACTTTAAGTAGTTGAGTTCATATTTATTAAGGTGGCATAAATAAGGCAAATATTTTCAAATATCTAATGAGAATTTGCAATTGAAGAACATGTGCATCAATCTCTTAAAGTTATCATTGTATAAAAAGTAGTTATTAATGAGGTTGAAAAAGTTTAGTCTATCAAAAGTAGCTACCTTGTTCCTAGCAACCAACCACAAGAAGAAGTATAACTTAGGCAATGAGTTTTTTCTCCATATCACTTTGCATCATTATTGATTCTGTACTCTACCTCTAAGAATCTCTCTATAGGAGCTATTATTAAATTTATCAGATAATTGCCTAAGCTAGAAGTAAACATCCTCCCTCTTTTGTTTAGGATTGTAACCTAGTAAGATATGCCCGAGTTCATCAAGATAATTTGGCCATTATTTTGAGCTAATATATACTCCTACATTTGCACTACTTAGAAATTTATTTAAGAATGATGGAATATTCTGAGTGTTACATAAGGGTCTAACCTCTCTCTAGATATTGAATTATAAAAAAGCTAATTCACCATTACCAACCTTGAATTTAAAGTTCCCCTACAATTTCAATAATTGATTTAGAAAACATAAGAAGCAAGGTTTGTTCTTAATTTCTTATAAATTTCTTCCTTTTTGAAAAAAGAGTGTGTATCGACCTAACTCGAAGTGAGTTCTTATTCTTTAGCAATCTTTAGTCTCTTCTCTATAAAAACTTTGTTGCTAACATTGATTAGGCCAATCTCTAGTCCCTATTCTTTCATAAGCTTACATACTTCTTGTTAACTCTCCATGACAATATACTTGCCATAACAACGCTCAATTTTACTGATTTATTTTACCCTTTGAGGGGAAAAAACAAAACTAGTATATATAGAGTATGTTTAACACTGATCTAGTTAGTTGTAATCTCTCTCTAAGTAATAATTCTTTATTACACCAATTACTCAATCTTTTTTATATCTTCTCAATTTATTAGAGAAACAATCTAAATTGAAGCTTCCTTGTGGAAATGTATAGCACAAGGTAAGTGAAAGGAGTTGCTTGACTTGAAGTTCAAACATGGTTAAAGGCCAATCAATAAGGTGGTTAGCATTGGAAGAAATGATAATGTTACTTTTATTTCTATTGATTTTCAAACCAAAAATCACTCTAAAAGCATGAATGGAGGCTATTAAAATGAGTTCTTAGAAAGGCTAACAAACCTAGCATTTTGCATCATCTGTGATATTTAAAGTAAGGATTTGTGTTTAACCAGCCTTATAAAGCTTCCATATATAAGATAAACATATATGGAGAGACGGTGTATTCTTGCCTTAACCCCCTTCCTCCTATAAACAATTAAGTTGGCTCACCATTAATTAAAATACTAAATGAGGTGTTTAATATAAATACCCTGACCTAATTCTTAAATTTCTCATAGAAAACCAAACACTTCCATGAACTGAAGGATAAATTCCAACTAATTGAGTCATATGCCTATGGAAATCAGCATTTAAGGAAAGGTTTAGAAGAATCCTTTCTTAAATATCCCTTAAATAACATATGTATTAGTAGCACATTGTCACATATCAATCTTTCTTCTATAAATGCACCTTTATAGAAGAATTTAGAAATGATTTCATACAAAAAATTTGCAGCAAGAAATTAACACATTCTCATTAAAGAGCTTAGGTTGGGAACTTTAGGAACTAGACATAAAAATATCTTATTGATCCCCTTGATTAACTACCTTCTGCGAAGAATTTAAAAATTACATAAGTCACTAAGTTTTTTGAAAGAAACATCTATTAAATCCATCAGGGCCTAAAGACTTATCAAGGCTTAACTCAAAAACAATAGTTTCAATGCCCTAAGCATTAAAAGGATATCATAATGTCTCTAATTTGCCAAAAAATTGGTTACTGATAAAGGATCTAAGAATTTACACAAAGTAGTTACTTGAGGTAGGTTTCCCTATTAAATTCTTGAAGATTAAAACATCATCTTTTAAATCAATTCGAGAAGTCACCAAGCTATCGTTATGATTTATTAGGGAGCATATATTATTAGAATTCCTTCTTGCTAATATTAAATTATGAAAAATATGGTGTTTTGCACTCTGGATAAGAGAATTATGAATTTATATGGCATTGGAGTAGGCATATAGTGCTTTTTTCTCCTTATTTAACAAATGGAGATCACTTGTATGATTATACACCTCTTACTGGACATTGTGTAAAATATCCTTAGTAACTAAAACATTCTTATGAGTACCGTTGCATATTTTTCTTTAATTTAAATTATTAAGTTCGTTTTTAATTAGACCCAAGTTTTTCACACAAATAAAACTGTTGTGACCCTGTATTATATATGACATTCCTTTTATGATTTCTTTACTAAAGCCCTCTTCCTATGCTAAGAATTTATTAAAACTAATAGAGAAGTGTCTCTTGCACTTACAAAAGAAGGTTTCGATGAAGATTAGGGATTGATATGAAAATTTAGGATTCAAAAAATGATTTTGCTCTCAAAGAACCTATATATCCATTCTTTATTTATAAGTGCCTTATCTAACTTCTTTTTTATATGCCATCTTGCACTCTGATTGTTGCTCTAGGTGATGAAACAACCTTTAAACCTTAGTTAGTTATACCTAGCTTATTGACACACCCTATAAAGTTAGATGTGAAAATTTTCAAACATATATAACCATCTTCTTTTGACATAAAAAGAGAGATTTTAAAATGCCTCATGATCACCTAAGGGCCATAATTCATGGAGTGTATTCATTGGAATTTATCCCAAAGTAGGTTCCTCTGAAAATCAAAATTAGAACCATAAACATAGGAAACTATAATGCTTATGTTATCTTAAATGAAATGTACATCATGATGCATAAGTTGATCGCTAGTTTAAAGAATAATCACTATGGTTGTAACTATAAAGTAGTTACAACCATAGTGATTATTTTGGCAGTTTGACAAAAGGAAGATCATTAATTACACAAAAAATTCAATTTCATAAAGTTCTCCTTATTTAACAAGGTTTATTCTTCAAAATAATGTCCTTGAAAAACTGTTGTTTTCTAGGTCAATTGATTCCCCTCACATTTAATAAAACTATGGATATATTAGGGGGTTTGAGTTTATATCTTTTAGATTTATTCCTTCTTCTTGACTTTCTTCCACTGTTAACCTTAAATTCCCCAATTAACTACTCATTGATATCCATTACGACTGACGATAAGGAGGGAACTTCTTAGATGTTTTGAAAGCTTGCTTCAACTACCATAATCTTATTATATGGTAAGCCCCTCATATTTAGATTAGGAGTATCAAACCTCACACAACCTCTAAGCTAAGTCATTTTTTTCAATAGGGGAAGCCTCAGTATCATTTATACTTACTAATGGATTTGGATGTAGGTTATTTTCATAGATAGACAGGTTTGGTTGAACATTATAGTAGTCTGGAGAAGTCGCATCTAACAAATCTCCTCTTTATTGCTCTTTGTAATTTCCCTTAAAGCTTTAATGTAGGTTTACATTGGTAAGAAACCTGAATAGAGCCTTCAAATAATGTCTCTTCTTTGCCCAATATCATAAGAGAAATAGTGTTCGGTAGAGTTTTCCTCAACTCAAAACTCACACACAATATTGCAAACCCAAATATTTTTGAAAGATGAATAAAAATATATTAACTCAATATGAGCTTGACAAAATTACAATGAAATGGAGTTTAATTTAAGTATCATTCAAAATACAAACTTAAGAAAACATAGGATAAATCCTTGCTCTTAGTAACTATTGATAGTGTGTGTCGAGTCCATTGTAAAATTTACCTGACTCCACACACTAAAATTTGTAGTTGTGGTGAGTTGGATCTAATCCACAAGGAATGTTTGGTTAATTTACATAATGAAATTAGTTGATGCAAGGAAAATAACAAGGGGTATTTTGGGATTTTAAGCAATTTAGAAAATAAAGTAACAGTAAACTATCGAGAACAAATTAAAGCAAGCAATCGAAAATGATTAAAATGTCGAATATAAGTAAGGTCCGATTCTAGGTTCAATTTTGGCCTAAACATGATTAAACATATCCCATCATCCTAATGTCTTCACACCTCTCTTCGGACTATTGATCTGAGACTAAAAGTGTGCTATGCTAATCCTGGTTTTCCCTTAGGTTGTGTTTAATTAAGATACAATTGTTAATTAAACCTAGCTACCGAATAACCTATGATACGATCTCTAGATTCAATTTGACAGTCGCATTACAAAGTAAAAAATGATCAATATAGGCAATAACCTCACACGTTCGAGTTATCTAACTTAAGTTATATTATTACTAACAATTTAAGACCTTTAGATGTTACTAACAAACATCAAATGTAACGATTATAGATTACATTCAACATTATAGCAATAGGTTCATAATAGAATAATCCAAATAACATATTAATATCATTCATAAAAAAACACAATTTAATTAACACAAACAACATAATAACCTAAAAAGAGAATAACAACGTTAACAAGATGAAATAGTTTAATCATGACTTGGTGTCAATATCACCATTAAACCTTAGTTGGGAAGTTAGCCTT
The DNA here is from genome assembly GCA_026284645.1 of Erythroxylum acuminatum. Lineage (NCBI taxonomy): Eukaryota > Viridiplantae > Streptophyta > Magnoliopsida > Malpighiales > Erythroxylaceae > Erythroxylum > Erythroxylum acuminatum. The sequence goes on along the minus strand of JANKOD010000003.1, from coordinate 14,139,976 downwards.
CCATCTTTTTCTTCAAGCTCCAACCATCAGTCATTCTCACCATTGCCTTTGTCGGTTTTGAAGAACGAAGAGAAATCAAGGGTTTTTGTTTCTGTCCTAAACTAATGTTTTTATGTCGTCAACATTACATTTTATAGTTTAAAACTAAGGTTAGATGGATAGCTGTCCTTTCTCTCACGGGCGTGCGAACGGACTCACAGGTGTGACTAGCTTTGTCATGCTCGTGAGTGTGTGTGTCATGGCTGTGACTAGTGTGTGACACCCTTGACACACCTTGTCACAGTACTGCCATACCTCTCATGGCTGTGAGATGTGATGTATGGTGGTGAGAAAAGCTCTCACGCCCATGCATAGCAGTCTGTGGCCGTGAGATGCTCTCTTCACTCTTCACTCTTCATTCTTTATGTTCTTCCTTCACACTGTATCTTGCCTTTTCTTCTTTTAATCCTCTTCTTCTTCATGCTCCATAAATCAATAGAGTATGGAAATTGAGAAGATGGCTTCAATGAATATGCTTTTGGGTCATTTTAACTCCTTCACTTCTGAAATGTACCTAAAATCAAATATGAGCTAAAGTGAGTATTTTAAGCATTTCTAAGGCATTAATCACTAAGTGTAGTAAATCAAATGAATCAACATTTAAGCACATATCAAGTTTTCCCACACTTAACTTTTGATAGTCCTCTGGCAAATCTTTTTTTTGAAGAAAGTAACATATATATTAATTAAAAGGAGGGTTCATACAAGCTATGTACAAAGTAAACAAATAGCCACAGGTGGCTCTCAAAATAAAAAACAAATAAGCCACAGACAGCTCTCAAAATAAAATAAGCCATAGGCGGCTCTCAAAATAAATCAAAGCCACAGACAGCTCGCAAAATAAAGAAAAATAACTAGGTAGAAAGCCTCCAGATATGCCGCTGAAGAACAGGTATCTGAAGAGGAGTCTCAAGGCCTAGAAGCCGAGAACGGATAAGCTCAGTGATGTCCTCAATGATGTCGTGAGTAGATCGGTGTCGTCTACTGAAGATGCGGTTATTCTTCTCATACCAAAGAAAGTAGACAGTGGCGGACAGGATTAACCGTGAAATGAGGTGTCGGTAATCCTAGCGTCGGCAGAGATGAGTGTAAGCCCACTAAAGAAGGGGAACCCAAGAGGTCGAAGGCTAAGTAGTGTGGGTCTTCGTTGAGAGGGAACCCCAAACAGCGGAAGAGAATCAACACTGAAAGAAGAGGTGATCATGTGTCTCCAAAGAAGTACCACAAAGTACACAAGTCGAAGAGGTCAAGATGCCGAAAAACTGGAGCCTATCCATGGTCCGAAGCCGCTCATATGAAGCCAAACAGAGGATGAAAGAATGTCGTGGAACGTGCCCTGGGAACCACAATAAATGGTGAATCGGGTCTATTGGACGTCAGGCTAGGAGAAGGTGCCAGGCAGAGTCAACAGAGAAGACTCCTGATGAGTGACCTCTCTAAACCCAACTATCGGACTGAAGCTGCAGTCAAAAGCGGACTGAGTCCCAAATCTGCTGAACCTCATGACTCCTCTCTAGAAAAACCCACTCCCATCACGAATGATCTCTGAAACCCGAGCATCCTAAGAGAGCCATATAGAAGATAGGTCACGGAAGGAGAATCAATCACATAGGGGGCCCTGATCTGGTAACCAATAATCTTGCCAAAGGGAAGTATCTCTCTTATCACCAATACAAGCTACAATAAGGCCTCGGCACCACTCTCGTCTTAACAGAATCTTCCACCAAACCCAGGAAGAGCTCGACAGGACCCTGATATGCCAAAAAGATCTACCCCGCAACAACACTGCATGTACCCACATGGTCTATGTAGAAGATCTGTCAGTGAATAGTCGCCACATATACTTAAGCGTGGCCGCCCTATTCCAATCCTTGATCCTCTTAACTCCAAGTCCACCCTCTTGTCTCGAAAAATAGACTGACTTCCATGCCACCTTAGCCCCAGTGTGGGACAATGAGGTACCCCTCTAGAGAAAAGCTGACATAATACTCTCAATGCGGCGAGTGATGCTAGCAGGCAGTAGAAAAATACCTAACCAGTAGACCTGTATAGAGAAGAGTATGGATCTAATAAGTTGCAGCCGACCTGCGTAGGTAAGAGAGGCTGAAGTCCACAGTCGAATCCGAGAAAGTATCCTCTCCACCAAAGGAAGACAATCTGCATGCCTCAACCATGTAGTGATAAGTGGGACACCCAAGTAACAGATCGGGAGGGAACCAATCTGAATCCTAAGGATGCTCTGTAAAGAGGAAACCTCCGTCTCGGGGATCCCTGAAAAAAGACTCGGCTCTTATCCGAGTTCATGGCCAACCCGAAAACCTGCTCAAAAACTGTCAAAGCCTGTCGGATGACCTCAAGATAATCTGAATCTGCACGACTGAAAATCGTCAAATCGTCCGCGAAACAAAGACGAGTGAGAGAAATCTGCCAACACTGCCAATGATAGCCATAACTCGGAGATGTTTCCGCCGCTCGCAGTATCCCATCTAGCCCCCTCCATCGCCAGGACAAACAAATAAGGAGAAAGGGGATCCCCCTGTTGCACCCCCCATGTGGCATTAAAATATCCATGAAGGGATCCATTAAGAGCTACCGAGAAATGCGCAGAACGGAGACATACCTCAATCCATCTGATCATGCTATCAGGAACTCTGATGGTGCTCAATCCTAGTAAAATAAACTCCCAACTGACTGTATCGAAAGCCTTACGAATATCAACCTTGAGAGCACACCGTGGTGGTGAGCGATCAAGGTGATAATCGTGCATCAACTCCTGGGTAAGAAAAATCGCATCAACAATCTGCCTGCCCGGGACAAACGCCATCTGAGCTCTCCCAATCACCTCTGGTAGAACAGCCTTAAACCGATTTGCAATGACCTTTGAGATACACTTATAAAGGACATTGCAGCAAGAGATCGGCCTAAAGTCGCTCAAAGTCTGCGGGCTCTCCACCTTGGGGACCAAGGTAATCCGAGTAGAATTTACCCAGCGAGGCATAACTGAGGTAGAGAAGAAATATCGAACCGCGGCTCTGAAGTTGGCGCCTATAACATCCCAGCACCTCCGAAAGAAGAAAGAGGTATAACCATCAGGCCCTGGAGCCTTATCCTCCGGAATGGAGAATAAAGCGTGATGGATCTCCTCATCCGAAACTGGAGCCACCAGTGACTGAACCAGATCCTCCGGGATACGCCGGGTGAAAAAACGAGCAGCATCAGCTGAAGGAGGCGAGGGGGGAGAGCAGAGAATACCCTGAAAATAATCGACCGCCATCTGGCCCAAGGCTCCCTGATCTGTGATAACCGTGCCAGTCCCATCATCCAATCCATGAAGACCTGGCGATGGATCAAGGATCTGTGGAAAAAACTAGTATTCTGGTACCCCAGAGCAAGCCACTGAATCCTGGATCGCTGCCGATAGAAAGACTCCTCATCCTGAATTAGTCTGGAGTACTGTCGAGCGAGGTGGCACTCTAGAAAGCCGAGATCTGGCGAGTGCGGTGAACCATCAAGGGCTGCCTGAGCGGAGGCCCACTGGGTCCGTGCCGCCCTGACCCTACTGGAAATATGGCTGTAGTCCCGAAAATGGAAGGACTTCAGCGCTCGCTTGAGCAGACCTAGCCGGTGAGTCAAACAGAACATCGGGTCGCCGCGCACTGGTGTAGCCCAAACCCTCCTAACAAGTTCGAAAAAGTAGGGATGATCAGCCCAACATTTCAGAAACTTGAAAGGAGTGGGAGGCCGGCGTTGCGGGGAACCAAACTGAACCACTAAAGAGTTGTGGTCAGAAAAATCACGCGGCAGGACCTCGGTAAAAGTACTCGGCCATAAAGTGAACCATGCAGAGTTGCCAAAACTCCAATCCAAACGCCTGAGAATGGAAGCCTGTCCCTCCCGACGATTATGCCAAGTATAACGCAGACCTCGGTAAGGGAGCTGTAATGTTGATGCTTCAGTTTCGAAGAGGGATAATAGTTCAAGTTTTGGGGTTGTTCTCAAAGATGACCAGGGTCGGTATGTGAAAGCTTTGTCGGGTCATGTCCCCTATTGTGTGGATGCTTTAATGGCTGAAGTAATCTCTATTAAAAAAGCGTTGGCTTAGCTCAAGAGTAAAAATTTTGACAAAATTGTTCTAGAGTCGGACTGTTTAGAAGTGATAAACAATCTTACTAAGTCTTCCAGTAATTTGTTAGAGGTTGGTGCAGTGTTTGCTGAGTGTCTATCACTTATGACTCGCTTCCAATATTTGTCCGTTTAATGGACTTCGCGGAGTACTAATAAAGCCGCTCATTCACTAGTGAGAGTCGCTTTATTCCATGCAAACCGTCTTGTTTGGGATAATATCCATGGTAGTATTGTTTCCGCTATTCGTTCTATTTCTTCCGCGTCTGTAATCAACTCTGAAGAAGCTTAGGTCCGGGTGTATAGGGTAAAGCCTATTAGCATTGGGTTTAGTTGCTTTCTCGATTTTGATTTCTCGTTTTACTTTAATGAATCTCTTTAGCTTAAAAAAAAAAGATTTAAGTCAAAGGTTTAACGTTAAATGTGAGAATGTAATATTCTATATGGAAAATTCAGTTAATACGATCACAACAAAGCTAACATTTTTTTATGATTCTATATATCATCATTAATTTCATACACTTTTTTCTGTCCCTTCAATAAAAAAGATCAACTGTTCAGCTTGACTTTTTGTCAATCATCATGTAAGTACCTATTTTTCACGTGAAATAAAAATCTCGAGAGACTAGTAATGTGAACATGAATAATGTCTTAATCATGTGACTTTTAATAATTTCAAATCCCAGTTGGTGGCAGTTGTTTAGCATGTGAAATACAAATATATATTGTTATTTTTAATAATTAAGAATTTTAATTGATTCGGGGATCAATTTAAATCTTGAATCCATCAATTTTGGGTCCAATTTTTAATTTTTTGATTTGATTTACTTTAATAAACCTTGATATTAAAAACCAACCAGTTTGTTAATTAATCGGTTGATTTTTAAAAATTAATAAATTTATATGAACTAAAATAAATCAATTAATTTTCGTTTAACAATTTTTTTAAATTAAACTTCAAATTCCTTGACAGGTAAAAATAATCTCTTTCAATTATATTTCAAATTCTTAAATTTTATTTAATTTTTAACATTTTTATGACAGTCTAATAAATGCTGAACATTTTAAATCTTAAATCCTATGTCTTACTAGTTTAATTTCTAGTTTAGTTTTTAAAACATTGGTTATTTTACTTAAACTTTAAGAAGTGGGTTGAGCCTAACTTACTGTGTTCAGATTTGTTTTGTTAAATAATATATTTAAGACAAGTTAATTATAAAACGAGATAGCAAAATTAAAATTTTAAAATTTTAATTTAATGATTAATTTTTTAAAAATTGTGTAATTCAAATAAACACGATATTTCTGTTAATTGTTTGCTATTAATTAAAACTAATAAAAACAATATTTTAATTTCAATTATGTTGATTTTGAAATATTAAATATTTATTAAAGTTTTATAATAAATTAAGTACTGAATTAATAAAATTTAGAAGAATTATACACTTTGAAATTTATTTTCTTATTGTAAAGCTAAATGAACTACTATCAAACTTATATTTTGGCGATTTCCTATTGAAAGATAATTTTATTTTTATATTTTTGAATTGTTTTATTAAAAATTAATTATATTTGATACTTATAGATTAATTTCAATTATATAAATTGATATTTATTATCTCAAAATGAATATGTATTTAATTTATTTTTTAAAATTAAAATTCCATTCACCAAAATTTGTTCTTGATGTATCTATCCTTTGTACATATAGATTTTTAAGTTTAGACCAAGGTTGAGTCTTCATCTGAATATATATTAAAATGAAAAATATGAATTCTTCCTTAAACTCTTACTTCAATTTGGTCTTTTAACTATATAGTTTTTCAATTTAATTTTAGAATTGAAATTAAATTTGGTAAAACAATATTATTTTAGTCTCAATCTGAACTGAATCGAATTTGGAACCAAAGTCAAACTATAATTTCTAAGAGATCAAACTGAGATGCAGACCAGTTGATCCTAATATGAAAGAATGGTTGAGTATTGCACGAGGAAAATAAGAGAAAAATTACAAATGAAATGATGTCGAGAAGAATGCATCTTAACGTTTCTGAAACCCGTGATCTTTAAAGAAGAAAAGTCCGTACTCTTCCTAAACCCAGCATCGATCAAATCTGTCATGCAGTAGACTTTTCTATAAGTAGAACTAGTTACGATCACTCTCAGACAAAAATAGAAAGAAGATTGAATAGACGATTTGTTCAGCTTGCATGTACAAACCATAAATGGCGGTTTCTATAGAAGCATTGGCAATGGCAGGCACAGATTATCTAGAATGGGAGTGTGAGGAGTGCTTAGATTCATCACCACCACCTCATCTTTTAGCAGAAAACGAAGTTACAACAGTGGATGACAAGTACAAGGTTCCTGTCACTTATTTTAGTTTTCCACGCCACCCTCTAGAACCTGATCATCAGATGATCACAGGTTTGCATCCGAAAAAGAAGCAAGCGACAGAAGTAGAGAAGAAGAGGGCCAAATGTTTGAGGTTCTTGGCAATGTTTGTGAAAGCCATCTTAAGGTTCTTCATGATTGCTTGGTTCGAAAAGGGACATCAACGCTAAACCCTGAAATAAACTACTATCTTTACTTCTAACGTCAATTTTCTGTAACTGGATTACGGTTAATGGGACTCTTCCTCTCAGTTCTAATGGCAATGCCAGAGGGTCGAGCTCGAACTCTTTCTTGTAACCAACCTTGATTAGACTATATAGATATTGTAGATTTGTTCTTTACATAGCTGAAGTTTCCTCCAGTTGTCCATTATTGTATGTTTTAGCATGTCTCGTGAACTCTAATCTTTGTACAACTTGATCAATCATACGCATCGATATCTACTTTGCGATTATACTTCCTTTTTTTTGTTTCGTGGCTTCACTTTTAGTTGGCACCAGATGCTTATTGATAGGAAAAAATAACATTATTAGTGCAATAGAGAGCAAAAGGACAAAAAAAAAAAAAAGATTAATTAGAGTTGAAAGTTTTTATCTAACCTGACTCAAGTTGATCGAGTTTTAAATTAAATTTATCTTTTTATTTTAGACTTTAGATTGAGCTTGAGTTAGGATTGTTCAAACCTGCCCAGCTTGAAGTCCAAATTAATCAAATAAGACAGGAAGTGAATCAACTAGATTTAAGAGAAATATCAGCTTGAGATTAACTAAATTCAAGGAAAAATCACAATTAAAAGATTTAAGTCAAAAAGATCATGAAATTGAAGATTGAGTCTTGCCCTTTTCTCTCTCTAGGGGTGCAAGTTTAGTCATGCCCTTGTGCATGTTTTTGTTCTGTTAATCATCTCTCTCTGTTTCCCTTTCGCTTTCTCTGTTTGTTCTGCTAGTCATGGAGCCTGCTTTTTAACGCTTATCTATTCGTGACAAAGAAGATGCCGAACTTGTGATTAAGGCTTCAGAGATAGAAGGGAGCCGTCTCGATTACACCTTGAGTCTGCTAGGTAGATTTCTTGGAGAAAGGAATATTAACTTCGACGCCATGGAAAGGACTCTTCTCAATCTATGGCGTCCCATTAAAGGTTGCTCGATCAAACCTTTTGGAGGGGAGGGCCTTTATCTGTTCCAGTTTTTTCACATTGTTGACCTTCGGAAAATGATGGCAGGAGAGCCATGGAGCTTTAACAACTATATTCTTTTGGTCCACCAGATGAGTGAGGGTGAGAATCCAAAAGATGTGGATTTTCGGTTTGCCGATTTCTGGGTTAGAGTACACGATCTCCCCCCGGGTTTTGCTTCGGAATCCTTAGTGATCACTCTGGGCAATATCATGGGCACTTTTTTGGAGTATGACACGAGGAACAAGTGTCATTCCTTTGTTAACTATATGCGTATTAGAGTTCGATTAAACATTACTGAACCACTTATGAGAACTAAGAAGATCCGCAAGGAGGGGGTGCTTTCTTTGAGGTTACTTTCAGTTACGAAAGGATACCTCTCATCTGTTATCTGTGTGGCATTATTGCCCATAGCGAATCTAGTTGCGTAAAACTCACTGAGTTGCCGGAGGATGAGATCAAACGGGAGTGGCCGGAGGAAATTAGAATGAAATTTCGAATTCAAAAGAAAATCCAGCCAAATCAGTGGAGAAGAGATCCCGCTTATCCTGCTTCCTTTGAAGACAGGTCCAACAATCACGGGATTTCATATTTGGGAGCCGACCGATCCAAGAAAAATCGAGTCATTAACACGTATGGCTCTTTTTCTAGACAATTTAAATTTGCAGCCAATGTTGACTTTTCTAAGACTGCACCTGTTGTCTCTGACATGGAAACTTCTAGTACTGCCGAGACGTTAGCTGCTGTACTAAAGGAAAAGGAAAATACCGGTATGATTGTTGAGGAAGTTAAGAAACGACCCCGGGAAACTCCATGTCATGGTCCCAACTTCGATGAGATGAACAGCAGTAGACTTTCATCTTCTTCGGCTTCCACCTCTAGCTCTACTAACTTACTAACGACTGGTCTTGATCGTGAGACCCGCCGATCCTCATGAATTACATCGCCTGGAACTGCCGCGGCTTGGGCAACCCGCGTGCAGTAAATGCTTTAAAAGATGTTGTTAGAACCAATAAGCCTCATTTCCTTTTTCTTAGTGAAACTCTTGTTACGTCTAGCAGGATGGAGAAACTTTGCATTTTGTTAAATTTTGATTGTTGTTTTAGTGTTGATCGACATGGACGCAGTGGAGGTCTTGCTCTGTTTTGGAATAATAATTCTAATGCTTCTGTTTTGGGTTATTCGAGTAACCATATTGATATGGAGATTACTCACTCTAACAATTTTAAATGGCATTTCACCGAATTTTATGGCTTTCCTGATTCTCATAGAAAACGAAGTAGTTGGGAATTGCTCAAAGCTCTTTCTCGACGTTATAGTTTACCTTGGGTTTGCATGAGAGATTTTAATAACCTCCTCTCAGTTACTGATAAGTTCGGTGGAAGGGACTACCCTGGTTCTCTTATGGATGGGTTTTTTTTGCATTGAGGATTGTCGGCTAATCGATGTTCCTCTTATGGGATTTGGGTACACTTAGGAACGAGGAAGAGGCTCGGACTCGTTGGTCATGGAGCGACTAGATAGGGCTTTTGTTACGTCAGATTGGATTGATTTTTTTTCTTTCCCAAACTCTATAACTTGGTTAGCCCTTATTCGGATCACAGTCCCATTAAGCTGTTTGCTAGCTCTGTCTTACCGGTTTAAAAAATCAGCTGATTCAAATTTGAGAATAAATGGTTGCCTGAAACCGGATTTATTGAGGTTGTGTCTAATGCTTGGTCACGAGGTCAGAATATTGATCTCTTAGATAGACTCTCCGCTTGTAGTGCGACTCTTATTGAATGGCAGAAATCGCATGACCACAATTTTACACATAGGATTGATATTTTAAAAAGGCGTATTGATGTTATTTGGAATTCTCGGGCTGATCATGTGTTGCTTAAGCAAGCTAAAAATGAGCTCTCAAATCTTCTTGCGCAGGAGGCTATCTATTGGAAACAAAGGTCTAAAATTTTTTGGCTTAATTTTGAGGAAGCTAATTCCAGATTTTTTCATGCTCAGGCATCTAAAAGAAAGCAGATTAATTATATCAATTTTTTGGAGGATATACAGGGCAATGTTGTCTCGAATATTGATCTTATGTGCTCTATTGTTATGAATTATTTTAATGATCTCTTTGCAGCTCCCTTAGAAGCACCGAATACTGAAGAGTTTGATTGTATTCACCAGGTGGTGACAGATAGTGACAACTTGTCCCTTCTAACTCCCTTTAAAATGGAAGAGTTTAAGACTGCAATTTTTGAAATGCACCCTAACAAAGCGCCTAGTCCCGATGGTATAAATCCAGCTTTTTTTCAAAAATGTTGGGATACTGTAGAAGTTGATATTTTTGCTCAGTGCTGTTCCTAGCTCGACAAATGCGAGTTCCCTGCCTCTCTTAATAACACTACTATTGTCTTAATTCCAAAAAAAGACAAACCTAGTAGTATGAAAGATTTTCGGCCTATTACCCTTTGTAATATGATCTATAAAATAATAGCCAAGGTTCTCGCTAATAGACTCAAAGCTATTCTTCCTAAGATTATCTCTCCTATGCAGTCAGCGTTTGTTCCTGGTAGATTAATTTCCTACAATATCATGGTTGCTTTTGAGATTATCCACTATATGAAGAACAAAGGGCGTGGTTCACAGGGTGATGTTACTGTTAAGATTGATATTAGCAAAGCATATGACCGAGTTGATTGGAGGTATCTTGAATTTATCCTGTTAAAACTCGGTTTCAATGTTAAATGGGTCAGATGGATTATGTTGTGTGTTACCACAGTTAATTATTCGGTGGTTTTGAATGATAGAACTGTAGGCCCTATTGCTCCTAATCGACGACTTAGACAGGGTGATCCATTAAGTCCTTATCTATTCATTTTATGTGTTGAAGGTTGATCCGCCCTTTTAAGGAAAGTTGAGTCAAGAGGTGATATTCATAGCGT
>JANKOD010000003.1:14112906-14129220 GCA_026284645.1 Erythroxylum acuminatum | reverse complement strand
TCTATTTGTGTTCTGAAATATAATCTACTCTGATGCAAGCTAACTTATGTTTTGACACAAATAAGTATAATTTATTACAAGTTATGTTCTAATCTGACACAATGACATCCTGTTCTGAGATTTTGAGTTCTGTTCTGAAACAAAATAAGTTCTGATTTGATACAAGACATATCCTGATCTAATATAAGTTATATTCTGATATGAATTTATTATATCCTGTTATGATACTTGTACATTCTGTTATGATATTTAAATACTTTTTTTCTGTATTGATGAAACATATTCTGTTTTGAGACACATAATGTTTGGATTACTCTTTAATATGAACAATTAAAGATTGCTTGTGATATAATCTGATTTTGTACATGTGAATGCTAGACAACTGTTAAAGACAGTTGCCAATTTATATCTTGTTTAGTTGTTCCCCCCTAAGCTATATGGTTAGCAGGGTGGTTTTGCTTCCATGTAGGTTCTGATAAGAAGGTTTAAAGAATGAGAAAGAGACAATTGCAGTGGCCAAGAAGAAGATGTTTTGTTTTGGAAATGTTTAGTTTGTTTTTGGGTTGTACTCATTATGATGGGTCCCTTTTTGTATTTTTTGTATATAATTTGCAATAACTATAATACAGGTTGGATCTGAATTTTTAAAGCATGTAATATGATATTTATACAATGTGTATAAGGTTAACTGTTGTCAAAAACAAATGAAATGTAGTATGTGTTTGCATGAGTTTCTTGAAAAACTTGGAATGTTATGGATTGTTTAGTTCTGTTTTGTGTGGCACCTGTATATACTCTTAGGGGGTATGCAGGTGTTACAAGTTCATCATGGAAAAATTCTACAATTGTGTAAATCAGAGCACAAGAGGAGCCATAAATGTAGCTGTTGGAAGTTCTTTGATGAGGAAAAATATCGATGCAGCTCAATTTTTTGGAAGAGTTGGCAAGCAACAGTTGTATGTGGTCAAGCAAGTGGAGTAGATAGGGGCAAAAGGAGCAAAAAGGTATGATCCCAATTGACTCTCGTACAACTTTATAGGCACAAATCATAGCCCTCACCAAGCAGTTGAGCAATATACATGGAGCATCTTCATCTACAGCTAAAGCTAAGCAGTCACAGTGTGAGTTATGTGGGTAGGACAACCATTGCACAACAAAATGTTTCTTATTGGGAGCCAGTAGCATTGAACAAGTAAATTACTTGGGCCAACCACAGTGAGGTAACAATCTGTACTCTAATAGTTATAATTCGGGGTCAAAAAACAACGTAAATTTTTCTCTGAGTACTAATAATGCAGGTGGCCAAGCACAATCGCAAGGACCTCCTGATTTTCAGCAAGACCGAATTGGATCTTTGGAGAAAAAAATGGACAAGTTGATGGACGTTTTCGAGTCTAGACTGGCAAATCACGAAGAGAACCAAAAAGAGGATGTTTTCGAGCCAAAAGGAAAGTCAAAAGAGGATTGAGGAAAAGTTTGATCAGATTGTGAAGAACCATGCCTCATCCATCCACAACTTGGAGGTACAGGTAGGTCAACTTGCTAACACTTTGTCCTTTAAAAGTGCAGGTAGCCTACCAAGCAATACTGAGGCCAACCTAAGGGAACAACTCAAGGCTATCACACTTCGAAATGGCAAACAAATGGAGGAACCAAGTGTGCAAAAGGATAGCCAAAAAAAGGGAGAAGGCAAGGAGATTCAAGAAGAGAAAGAAAAAGAGAGGCCTTATATGCCACCACCACCCTATAAGCCTAAACTTTCTGATCGCAGCTCTGTCGTTCGATCCGAAAATTGACCTTGGAAACCGGTCAAAGTAATTAAATTCCAAGATTGCAGCAAGCTGAACCTCGGGTCGTCTCTCTTGTTGGAACCGATGAAAAATAATTTTTAAAGCTAGCCTAGGTCAAAATTATGCAATTCAAAGTTGATAAAAGCGGGGGTTTGGTTTGTTGCTTGAAACTCGTAAAAATAATTAAAAATGAAATAAAAGTATAAACGAATCTTTTTGGATTTTTGGGAACTGAAATAAATGGAGACTTGATTGAAATTCTAATTGATAAAAGTCCTCTTGAAAATGCGCTCGGCTATCACTGTTCAAAATAAATTTCCAGGGATAATTCCACTAAGTTTCGAAAAATCAACCTTAAGGGACCCCTTAAGTCCAAGGAATTAATCAAACGACCATTTAATTAAAGCCTTGTTAAAAACCTTAGTGTGCAAAATTGGACATGTTCATGCAATTGGTCACAAGTTCATACTCAATCAATCATACCAAACACAACCAGGCAGATACAAATTGACTTAAGCAATTACTTATGACATATATGAGACCTCATATATTAAGCACGAAAGTTCTACACAATCCATATCCAAATCACAAAATATTGTTCAACACATGATTAAACCCTAATCATGTTAATCTAATAATACTACTGTAATCTGCAACCACACTCTTACAATAATAAAATTAAACTTTCAGACAATAATTGAAAAACTCCCCTTTGAAGCCCTCGGAACTCAAGCCTCTGCTACATCTCCAAGAGGTCGGAAAAACCTAGCCACGCATGACTCCGATGATATCCATCACTGCTGGTGTAACTCCGGCGTCAGACATAGCTCCAGCGACGGTGATGAAGGATGGTGCGACGTTGATGACGATTGGTGAAGAAGATGAATGTGGAATAGTCACTGGCGGTACCCGAATGGTGTCTGTATGAAGGTGTTTTTGTGTGTTCGGTGGTGTATGTGTGTGGTGATCGTAGTAGGAAGAAGATGAAGAAGACGATGGATGGTGGTAGGGTGGACGATGTTCGGCTCTGTGAGATGGTGTGTCGATTCTGTGTGATGGGTCGCTCTCCAAATGACCTAATTCGGCAATTATTTAAAGGAACAAGGCGGGCCGGGTCAGAACAGTAGAGGAATTTGCCATTTTTGGTCAGGGTATCCGTCATTCGTCGAGACGAATGAATTAATATTCGGCGCGAAGAATGCTTTAGCTTGCTCGTCGCGACGAATGAATTTGTGTTCGGCGCGACGTATGGACTTGGCTGGCTCGTTGCGACGTGTGATCATCTCACGACCTGTTGACTTCTTGCATCGTTGACTCCTTGTGTTCCTACAATTAAAATTACAATTTGCAGCATCAATTGTCCTTGGAAAAATTATAATGCAATTAATATCAATTTGGAACAGTCTAACCAACAAATTGCAAATAATGAGAGCTCGACATAAGGAACTAATTTAAGCACAAAAGTCATCAATAAGGAATCAACAAGTGCATAAAAAAGATATGAAAATGTAGCCAATTTATAATGTAAACTTGGCTCAATCAGCCTCCCTGCCCGAGCGGTTACAAAAGTAGGATATAGTCTATATAGCGATTTCATCAGCGGCGTCGATACTTCTGTGTTTATGATGGAGAAAGCTGTTAAGATATGCAGCACTAGTAGTAACCATAATGTCACGAACGAAAATGAGTGGAAAGCCGAAGAAGAAATAAGTGGTAACAGAGTCGCTCTCGAAGCTCTAATTAAGAGAACTCATCGTTTTCCTACTGGTTTACTCTTCTCAAGCTCTCAAACTTGGTCTTGCTGTAATTATTCCTCCACCGCATCCTCTTCTTTTCTTTCCTATAATTTTTTTTCTTTCTGATCGTATTGTTCTTCAGTGGCCCAGAGGTTTACTTCTCTATGCCCCCCTCCCCGGAACTGGGAAAGGTACTTCTTTGTTTTCCCATCAACTTTTTTCTCATTACATTATGGAAGCTTTGGAATTACTCGAGTTTCTTCCCAGTTTAGGAGAGAAGCTTACGTACATAGATATCCACTGAACACATTAATTAATCTCTTTTGTTTGGCTGACATTCTGTGATAAAACTGCAAATGAGTTGTTTAGACTTCTCTCTTTTTCTTTTTTATCAGCCATTTTCAAGTTATTTATTTGTGAATTGTAGACGAGTTTGGTACGTTCAGTTGTTCAAGAATGTGGTGGAAATTTTTATTGGCTCATTTTTGTTCATTTAGCTCTGGTTGTAATTATTATACTACCCTAATGTATCACTTAAGAAATATTCTTCTTAATTACTTGGTTGTCTTTATTATGAAAAAGGAAACAAGAAATTGAATTAACTTTACACGTCTTTACCCTCTTCCTTTGCCATGATATTGAATGGTTAGATTTACATAGTCAAATTTCTATTAAATTGGGAGTCCAAATGCAGACGAGAGCAAGATGTTCGTTTAGTCTCTCAACTTTGTGCATTGATGGATGCAGCTAAGCCCTCTGCTACTCCATTAAGACGACTTGTTGTGGTTGCATCTACTAACAGGTACATTCTTCTCTTTCCCATGTTCAGGTATTTTTCTAGATTACAATTTTGTATGTTATTATATTATGCATGTCAGACGTAAACATAAAAATGCAATACCTCTCAAATATGACGTGTCAGTGTTTATCAAATATTCTGGCATAAGCATTCCCATTGCTTCGTATAATTTTCTCTGGTTACTTATGTAGCTAAGTTTTTATCTGCTTCTCACATGTCTCATTTGGTTTGCTTTTCATATTTTTTTTACTTTTACAACAAAGTTGATTATTTTTGTGGCTTTATGCTAGGATTGTTTCGAAATTCTATTTTGGCATATACATATACTTTTAAACAGGTCATGCATGTAATACTTGAGGTGGTGCGAGTCAAACTGTTTTAGTGTGCCCATTGGCTATTCCTGTGGTTAATTTAACTGTGCCCCAAAAAAACATTGTGCAATTTAGAGCTTTTTATTTTTTTCAAAGTTTTAGGCCATGTGAATTATATTCGTGTTGATCCAACACTACAAAAGTTCCTCCATATAGAATAGATTCGATTGATCCTGCTTTAAGGAGCTAGGTTAGGTCGTTTTGATTATGAAGTAGAAGTCACTGCACCAACGGAAGAGAAGCGCTATCAGATTCTCAAAGTCTAGTCTATTCATTTTCAATGTGAAGTCCAATTTTCAGTTAAGATATTGCTCATGTTATTTCTACAGGTAAATTGTGTTTTAGTTTGCTACACTTCTGTTTTTCTTTTGGTGGCTCTATACAAGGAAGCTGTCGTTGGATCCTAATGTTGACCTACGAGCCATTGCTGCATCTTGTAATGGATTTGTTGGAGCTGATTTGGAAGCGTTATGTCGTGAGGCTACCATGTCGGCAGTCAAGTCTTCCAATGGAAATGTAGCTTCTTCTATACCTTGCTTAACAATGGAGGACTGGAAACATGCAAGACATGTTACTCCTAGCATAACGAGAGGTGTGACTGTGGAAGTCCCCAAGGTATCCTAGGAAGATATTGGAGGCGTGAATGATATTGTAACTTTAGAAACTTAATTTAAACCTATATATTTTTATTGATATTGTAATTTTTTTAAAATTTTGACAAAAATTAAATAAATACAAAAAAATTTACTCAACTATTTCCTTTTTTTTCCCCTAATCCAAGTATCTCTGACCATTCTCCTATTTTGATTTACTCAAACTTTTTGCAACTTATAATAAGGCATCCTTTCAGGCTTGACAATTACCAGATGAACATACATGGTTTTCAAGATGTTAAAAAAGGTATTAGCTTATACATTCCAAGTGCTAAACAGTTTCAATGCTTCAGGAAGCTAAGTTGCATTAGAGAAGAAATTAAAGTCTTTTATAAAGTAAATGCTGGCAACCTTCATCACTTACTAAATACTGCCAGAGAAACTCTTGACAAAGCTTAAAATGAACTATATCTAGATCACACCAATCCCTTACTTCAACAAGTGAACTACAAGCTTCTTCCAACTTCATCAAAGAAGCTAAATTTGATCATTCCCTATGGAAACAAATGCCCAGAGTAAGATGGTTGATTGAAGGAGGCAGGAATATACCACTTTCTTTCATAGAGCTGTCCAAATAAGGAAATCTTCCAACATAATTGTCACTTTGATTTCTAGTGGCACTTAACTTCATACTGAGGATGAGTTCGTCTTTGAAGCTGTGAATTAGTTCACTCAGTTACTTAGTACTAGATCATCAACAACTTCCTCTCTAAGACTCCTTGATTAAATCATTCAACAAAAGCTATTCCCAAGTGAAGTGGATGTTCTTTCAACCCCAGTAGCTCTAGCTGAAATAGAGTTTGCTATCAGATCTCTAGCTCAATTCAAATCCCCAGGTCCAAATGATTTCAATATCCTATTTTTCTCTAAAAATTGGAGCTTCCTGAGGCAAACTGTAATAGATGTAATTCAAGAATTCTTTAACAAGAGAATCCTACTGAAAGAACTGAACAGAACCTTCATCACATTGATCCCCAAGTGTAAAGACCATAAATCCCTCAAAGACTTTAGACCAATCTCCAGTTGTTACTTCATTTACAAAATCATTTCCAAGGTAATTGTAGAAAGACTCAAAAACATTCTCCCAAGTCTGGTTGATTACTTACAATGTGCCTATATCCCAAACAGAAAAATTGGTGATAACATTGCAATTGCACAAGAGTTTTTCAAATAGTATAATAGAAGGAATGCTAGCAAGAATTGTGCTCTCAAATTAGATGTTGGATCAGGGTGGAGGACCCACCAACTTCAGCCAAATGGTAAGAGGCAAGCATGTGGAAGCTATAAAACCTTGAGGTCATGGGTTCGAGTCTTGGCCTCACCCATGACCAAAGAGGACAATACCAATTAATGGGGTACTGAAGTTGGTGGGTCCTCCACCCGGTACCTGGGCCTGAAGTTGGTGGGTCCTCCACCCGGGTCCATCGATCTGAAGTTGGTGGGTCCTCCACCCGGATCCAACACAAGCTGTTCAAGTTCTTTATGAGGAGTCTGGTCACTACCATACACCAACACTAACAAACGTTTAAAAATTGACAAATAACAAACAAAAGAAACAATTATAAAGAAATATATACACAAAACACCAACTAAAATAAAAAAAAATCACCATACTCCCCAATAACGACGCCAAAATTTGATGTAGCTTCTTTAAATTTTTATTAAGAAACAAAAAGAAAAAAGGAAAGAAAAGGAAAAAGAAAAGGAAAAAGAAAAGAAAAAATGTTTAAATAAAAGTATCAAAGAGGAAATGGAATTGTTTCGAAAAGTTATTCATGATTAATTTCTTCTCCTAAAGTTGTATTGAATGGGTGATTTGAGTATGTTGCATATGAGGTAGATGATGTTGTGGAAGGCCAACTCTTTGTGATTTCAATGTATTGTTATCATCAATTTTTATGAGTGATCCCTTCTAATTGGTCATGCTTTATGTAGTTTATGGTGTATGAGTTTGAATTTGAACTATGAAACATAGTTGTTGCATTCATCATAGTTGATGGTACCAAGTTTTGAATGAATGCTAGCTTTTATGCTTGACATTGCATTAAGTGTCACTTTTGCTTCACTAGCTTTGATGACTTTTATGCTACATTACTCAAATGCATCTCACCTTACCCTTGCCCACATTACAACCTTAAAAATTCCTTTGATTCATGATTATGCATGTGACTCTTAGTGGTGGAGAAATGAAATTATATGCAAATTTGTGGAATGTAATGATCATGAATGGTGTTTGAGTGTACCTATGGATTTATCTTATTTAAACACAGTTTGTCCAAGTCTACCTCTAGATTGCTCAGTTTTTAAGGGTGATGAATGTTGATTGATCATGAGTAGAAGCATTGAACGTTGAGTTCTTGCTATGGTTTTAAAAGTTATTTCTCATTGCTTATGACTATCTATTCTTAGGAAATATGGAAAATGAGTAAGTTTTTTTTGGTTTGTGACTTTGATTTTGATGATTTTCCCGAGCTTGATATATGCTTAATTGTTGATACATTTCATCCATGACATTAAGTGATTAATGTTTCTAAATGCTTAAGATACTCACTTTAGTTCATATTTGATTTTAAGTACAATTTGGAAGCATAATAGCTAAAGTGAGTCGAAAGCATACTCATTAGCTATTTTCTTAAGATTCACACTCATTTGTCTTCATGAAACAAGAAGGAGATGGATTAGAGCAAAAGGAGATAAGAAAGTGCCAAGAGGAATGAAGAATAGCAAAGTCATGTCCATGAGACGTATCTCACGACCATGACAAATTAGTCATTGCTGTGAGATTGTTATAGGCCTTATGACACCATGGCTCACGGCCGTGAGCCTCCCATGAAAGCTAGGCATGGCCGTGACACTACAATTCATGCCTGTGACTTTTTGGCAGCTCACCCAAAAACCTAATTTTCACTATAAATACATTATATTAGACAGTAAAAATGATTCATTCTTCACATTTCTGGGTTTTAGGAGAAGGAAAGATGATAGTGGCTATTTCTTGGGGAACCATGGAGAAGATAGAGAGATAAAATTTCTAACATCGGTTCGAAGGTGAAATCGACGCTTTGAGTTACTGTTAAGCATACATTTCCATTGTTTAATTTTAAACCTCTCTTTTCGGATTGTTATTGTTGTCCAATGTTAATTGACTTGGGTATTGTAAAGATGATCTTAATGCATTCATTGGATTGTTTATTATGAACCCATTGCTAGAATCTTAAATATAATATGTAATCGTTGTGTTTGAGATTCGTTAATAGCCATTAATGACCTTGAATCATTAGGAACAATGTAACTTAGGTTAGATAACCCAAGCTTGTGAGGTTACTGCCTACATTGATCTGTTTTTCATTTTATAATGTGGCTACCTAATTAAATCTAAAAAGTGTGTTCTAGGTTAGTCGGTAGTTAGGTTTAATTAACGAGCTTATATTAATTAAACACTAAGGGAAAATTGGGATTAGTGGAACTTCTTGTTAGTCTATGATCAATAGTCTTAGGAGAGGCACGAAAACATTATAACAATGAAATGTGTTTAATCGTATGTAGTCCGAGATTGATCTGAGAACCTAGTTTAACATATATTCATCACTTTTATCATTTTTGACGATTTTCAGTAAATTGCTTGCATTAGTTTAATTTTATTTTTTTCTTGATTGCATCAAATCAAAATCCCCCTTTTTGTTTCCTTAACATCAATTATTCTCATTGCAAGACCAAACATTCCCTTGATACGATCTCGACTCACCACAGCTACAAATTGTTAATGTATAGAGTTAGGTAAATTTTGTAGTGCATTTGATATGCGCTATCAAAGTCTCTCATTAAATTCACGTTGACTAGCTGCTTTCTCAGCAAAGCATTCCATTAGTCTATCTGTAATACTTTCATATTGTTGCTATTGTTGTACATATTCATTTGGAGAATGATAATTCTGTCCATATATGTTAGTTTTGCTCCACTCTGAATTATACTTATTCTTGTATGATGGACCTTGAGGTTGGTTGTACATGTTTGGTTGCTCATACATATACATCGGTGCCCAACATTCATGATTGTGATAACTACTTCCACAAATGTCGCAACAAGGCCTGAACATCTATTGAGTTTCATAAAACATGTGAGGAAACAACTCTTTCCAATATAGTGATTTTAAAGATTGTAAAGACATATGTTTGCCCCCATAAAAATATTGTCTGCTCCATCCATTTGTTGTTAGTTGTGGCAATAAAGTTAAATCTCAATTGCTAAAATAAACCATCAACACATTGTAAATGTAGAGAAGTTCAAAAGATAATTAAATGAACAAGCCAAAAATATAATAAGATATAATAAAAATAAAATAAAATAATGACTTGAATAAAACATCTAGGTATTCCTAGCATCAAAGTCCTCGGCAACAATCCAAGAACTTAATTGATTTAAACTGAGTTAGTCAATTATGAAATAAACGCAAGTAAACGATATAGTTGTAGCTAGTATTGGCAAGTATGGGTCAATCCCATGAATACAATGAATACTAGTAGTTACCGTAATCCTATTATCAGTTTAAAAATTTGAATTTGATTTTTAATTAAATAAAATAAAATTAAACAATTAAAATAAAATAGATGGTAACATTGAACACAAAAATATAAGAAATCACTTAGAAAAACAATCAATATCAAAAATTGGTGTCTAGATTTCGAATACCCCGAAAAAATCCTTAATTAATTAATCTTCTATTACGCAATTGTTTTATTGATTTATTGGACGGTGAAAATTTCTGTGGTATGCTAATAACTCACTTGAGACTGCTAATAACTAATCATAAGTTTATCAACTAAATTACTCAAGTTAAAGTTTATAGGATTGCTTTACCGATTTGTGAATTCTGGTATTAGGTTTTATCCTAATCCAAAGGATTGATGTCATCCTATCTTTAGGATTGCAATCATCTCCTTTCAATCATGGTAGATTTATTCACACACAAGATTTGTCAATCGTTATATATGAAATCAGATTATGATCTAATATTTTGGATCTATTAGAACATATATTAAACACGTAATCGATTTACAATATATCAATCAAACTAATTGCATATTATCACAAAACTAAGGTTCATATAACCTAAATAGTAAAGAAATTTAGTTACACATGATAGAAAATGAAATAAAAAATCAACAAAAAAAAACTAATAGAAAACAACAAATTCATAATTCTAAATCTCCCTTTTATCTCATAGAGAATATTCTGGTAAGGTAGAGGTTTGATCTTATTTCTAACAAATTTTTCAAAGATTTCTTCGTGTTTTCCTCATTCCTGGATCAATATCGTCTCTTGTGGTCATTCTCCACATCTAAAAATACATGGTTTGATACACAGACGTGTATAAAATCTTTTAACTCTAAAAATACTTAGAATTTTAATTTTACACGTTTTGAGAGATTTACAAGAACACATGCATAGTCGTGTATCTCCCATTTACTTCAAGTTTTTGTTTTGTTCCATGATTTCACCCAAATTTCTCTCCTTTTGGTCCATAAAGGCAATTATAACCTATGAAAGCAATTGGAGCAAATTAAGTACCATAAATATAACAAAACTATAAAAATATCAAGCAAAATACATCAAATATAGGTGTATAAATATAGTCAATTATGCATCTATCACATTCCATGGTGCACCAATATCTTTAACCAATCCCAAATATGGTGACTTTAAGCCTCTACTAGATAAGACACAAAGCTTAATCAATAGTTAGTCATAGGGCCTTACCTTTAGCTTGTAGAGCTCAAATAGTATTTAATACTCAAATCCATTAGTGTTTATTGGGCTTCTTAGTTAGTCTTTCTAAGAGGAATTATTAAATTTATAGCCAAAATGATAAAAAGGTTTATATGGTCTGGATGCAAGGAGAATGAATCAAAGGCAAAGATTTAGTGGACTGATGTACGTCAACCAAAGAAACAAGGAGGTCTTGGCATAATTCAACTTAATTTAACTAATCAAGTGTTGCTAACAAAAAAAAGACTTTGAGACTGATTACAGATAACAATGTTCTTTAGGTAAGGTAGGTTTATACAATCTACAAAAAAGGAAACATCTTTTAACATAGACTGTATAAACCTACCTTATCTAACGAGCATTTTTATCTGTAATTGCAAGAATTTAGGAATTAATTTGGGGAACATACGACAATTTGATCAAATTTTGGTATCGTTACTAGAAACTTATAAGATTGCATGTTCATTAAAGGATCTTCAAAGGAAGTAAATTTACGATATAATCTGGAGATCATAAAATACTTTGAAAAAGCTTAAGGCAGTGCTTTAATTGGTTAAATGATAAAAACTATGGTGAACTACCGAACTCTATAACAACAAGCTGAACCAAAATTAAACCAACAACCTCATTGCATAACTTTTCCCAATTTTGATGCAATGATATTTCTGAATTAAATCTAGTTTAATTCATTTGTTACCAACTTTTCATGGCACTATAGGTGAGGATCCATACAAACATTCTCTAAGAATTCTAAGTCGTGCATATATATGGGAATGAAACCTAATGGCATTACTGAAGATCAAATCAAATTGAGGTCTTTCCCATTCACTTCGAAGAATAATGACCAAGATTGGTTATATTACCTACCATCCACCAACATTACAACGTGGAATAACGAAACGAAGGAGCAATTTTTGGAAAGAGTATTCTTTGATTAAATAGCTTTGTTTATATTAGCTATTATGTCCAATTATCGTTTTTCCTCTTTGACCAGATTTGGTAGGTAGTCATTTGTGGTATCTTATTTGATCCAATAGAGCTAAAAGCTATTTTTTCCCTTTTTCTTGATGGTGAAATAACAATGAATCAATGGTAATACTTAAGTATCAATAAACCAGTCAACGTAAATTGTCTATCATCTGAACCCCAAAAATCGAGATCTTGGAACCCACAAACAAGTTGTTGAAAGGAATTTTCAAAAAAGCTAAATCAGTTCTGTTTTCAAGAAAAACCTTGACCAATGTTTAAAGAAACATAAACCAAAGTTATAAAGAAGGACATTGATGTCGTACTCAAGTAAAAGAACAGATTGAGAGTGATAAGTCAAATAGATGCCACAAGGAATAACCTTGATAAGTTCCACATTCAACAAAGAACCAATAAAGTGAATAACCTCAACAATTTTTGTAAAACAAATTAATTCTTGTACAAAGATGACAGTTATATAGGCTAAAGAAATCCCTAATCTAAGGAAATCCCTAAGATTTAGGAAGCCTTTTCAAAATTGATTCTAAAAGCCAAATATAGAAAGTGGACTTCTACTCATCTCAAATCAGTGAGAGATCTCCTAAAATCATCAAAATAATAGTCTTCTAATTAGGCCAAATAAACAACTAATTAGGCCTATTTAAGGCATGAATTAAGGTGATAGGGTTGATTGATCTCTTGAAGCCCAAATCAACTTCTATCGTTGTTTGTTTAGCCCAAACATCTTCAGTCAGTCCATTAAGAGCTTCCTTCATCCTTTTAGCTTTAGCCCGAGTTATTAGCTTTAGCCCGAACCTCTACTAATGTGTAATGGATCAACAAAATATGTTAAACTAGATTGCACCATCTTTTGCATGTCCTTAGCTGGGTTTCCATCAGTTTGTTTATCCTTCCCCATTTTGTTCCTACTGCTGATTAATTATTTCCATTCCATTTCTATGACAATGAAAAGGTGTGACAAAACCATTGGAATTTTACTTGCATATGCATTCATATTGCGGTACAAAGAATTCCTAGTCACAGACTAGTGTAGCATTCGCAGCTGCCTCTAAATTCTTAAGTCGTTTAACAAAAGAAGTCGTCAATTTGAGACTTCTCTACTTGTTGAAGCATAAGTCTCATAGAAAGAGAAACAGATTATATTTATCCCAAGTTTCTGGAGTGACACCTATAATATTACGAGGCAGCTCCATATAAGAATGATGACTTCTAAGAAATGACGGATGTGTGGGCCTAAATTACAGAGAGCCGCAATTCTTGGAAGGAAAAGGAAAGTAGCTAAGAAGAAGATACAACTTATTTAGGCACTCACGTGATTGGTGGAATGTCACTTGTCATGGTAGGAGCTCTCAGTTAGCAACTATGTCAGTTAACTGAACTACCGTTTTCTTTATTCAGAGTGTATTACCTTATCTAATTTCTTTCTTGGCTTTCGCTTTGCTTTTCTCGTACCATGTAAACAGTAAAGTCAGGCCAGAATATTGAAACAGTTGCATATGCTAAAAAGTTGATCCCTTAAAGAAGATGCCAGATTGCAAGCAAAGAATATATAGCTAAAGGATTCCAATGGTTCAAAACAGAACAAACAACCATTTGAAGTGAGGTTCAAGTAGGAGAGAACGTCCCTTTTCCTAAGCTTCTGATTCAAAACTGAACTTACGAGGAAGATGTTCTGAGATAATTCTTTGTTACCAAGAAATGACGAGTTGTTTACAATCCAGATCATTTCATTATTCAAAAACTGATCGGGGCTACAAATAGAACCCCTGATATGAAAGCACCTAGGAGAACTAGATAGGCAGCACCAAGTGTTATTCCTTATAATTAATTAAGCTTTGGTGTTGGAAGCAGTTTTTCCAGCTAATTGTCTTTATCCCGAGTCCATAAGGAGTTTGTCATCCAATTTTCAATCAATCTTAAGATATAAGAAGATGACTTGCCTTTAAGACATGGAGTGAATTAAGAATAGATTTGATGAGTGTAAACCTGTCAGTATAAGAAAGTAATTTAGTCGTTTAGGTTTCTACTGGCTCATGAACATGTTGAATAACGAAGGGTATATAATGTCTTGGTAATAAGAAGGTACCTAATTGAAAACTGTAAATTTGTTAGTTTATGTCCTGTAACCAATCGATTGGTTGTAGTTTAGTGATAAAATAATATAAAGACATTTTTCGTCTTGTACATGTTTAGATATATGATAAAGTTTATAGGATAATTATACACTGCAAATGAAATTATAATACGATTATAATTATAAGATTTATATTGTATTTATGTGTTATCTCTAAATTGTTTCTAGGTATCGTTCTATTAAGACTAAACATTAATAGAACATAAAAAGGTTGGCACACGTTATGTTTTTCCTTATGAAGGAAGTAGTGGATCTCATAGACAAAAGTATGGAGATATTTAAATAAATGTATTGGTGCTTATTAGAGAACAAGTTCACAGAACTAACCCGACATAAAAAATTCATTTGAAACATTACTTATATGTAAATTCTCATTGTAATGATTATACAAGTGATCCTTTGATTTGAGGTCTTCAAAGTTATCTTGTATACGGATTGCTATGTTTTGATACTACTTATGACCTATTTCATCATGAGTCGTTCAATCGAAAATCATTGGATATAACATGAACTATATGGAAGTAGTTGTATGATTAAGATAAGATTTATTATTTTAAAGTAATTAGGGAGAATGTTCTATTATTCTCGATTAATATTGATTCAAGAAATCTTTGATCAAGGTAAAATGAAAACTTTATAAATAGTTTACAAATAACATTAATTGAATCGATAGATAATAGCAGTAATCTAATATGATTAGACTTAAAAAGAGTATACATTAATTTCATGTTGTCTAATCGTAACATTGTATGATGAAATGATTAAATTATACGAAAAAATTATGCACAAAAAAGTTAGTCAAAATCCCTTTGACATTCATAAATATTTGGGTGGTCATGATGTATTCCTAGACATCAATCTTGATTTATGATATAAATTGTTTAATTGGAGTATTAAAGTAAGATAAACTAAAAGGATAATTAGAATTACAATTTACAGTCATTCCCAACATATTTAGGAACCTAATGGGTCTCACATAAAGAATGAGTTGAAGAGAGCAAAAATATTTTATCAAGTTAGACTTAATTGTAAAGTTTGAAAAAAATTATAATTAAATATGATATATTTAATAAATAAGAATTCATATGAGATATTGGATCTTATTTGGACATAATTGATATTTAATTAGAATTATTTGTAATTCTAATTAAAATTTAATTGAAATTAGAATTTAATTTCAATTCAATTACTAAAATGTCCAAAACTTATTATAAATAAGCTTAAGCTCTAATGAAGGTAACACTTCTTACTTAAAACTTATTATAAATAGGCTTAAGCTCTAATGAAGTTAACACTTTTTAATTAACCCTCTTTGTAAGAGTTGGAGAATTCTCTCATCATATTCTATAAATACCGTAAGAGGTCGGACACTTGTGAGACTATAGTGGTTGAGATAAACCAATTTCAGAAACAGTTTGAGAGATACGACAAGAAAATTATCAACCTTTAAAATCAGATACGAATTATAATTTTTGTTATGATTCATGTGTTAATCATTTTATAAAATTAAAGTGATCTTAATTTTTGAGAAATTAAAATACGAAAAAAAATCATAATTACTTCATGCTCGGATCTGATTCCATCCTAATTTCCCAACAAAAAAATCTCACTAGTTAGATGGGGTTGTCTGCTGTGATGCATATGTAAGATTTATCCTTGTTTCCGTATAAGCTCAAAGCACAACACATCACTCGATATAATTTTTCAATAAAAATACAACACATCTAATAAAGATCGTTGTTTGATAATCCCAGTTCAAATTCTTTGTTTTCTATAGGATCAGTAAATTCATTCAAACATCAACTAGTTGCTGTAACAAATACTCAAGTTTTATGATAAAATTAACCCAGTTTACAAAATCCCTTCTTCATATACAGCCCGTTTGAAAAGGGCTGAATTGACAGCTGTTTGGAAACATAAAAATGGAATGAATTCAATTCATACATGTAATTGAAACCCATCTTTTTTATAAATTGAATTTACTCTTTTAAGTATAGGAATTCAATTACATTGAAGCTTAAACTAGTGTCTTGCTCTTTTGCTCTTTCATTCTTTGGACTACTTCACTTCTCACTCTC
>JANKOD010000003.1:14101410-14112806 GCA_026284645.1 Erythroxylum acuminatum | reverse complement strand
ATAATAATAGTAATACTCATTCTCATTTTTCACTAGATTCATTCTCATTCTAAACAGTGTAATTGAATTCATTTCTATTATTACTGAGTTTGTTCCAAACAGTGTAAACTAAATTCAATTCAATCTCATTAATGTAATTGAATCCAATTCGTTAATGAATTCAATTCAAAGGTTTCCAAAAGAAATTAAATTAAATCATTTTAAGAAATAATAAGACTAGGGTCTCTGTAGAATCTTCAGAGTTTCTTGCAACAAGTCGAGGTAATAATGAACTGATATGCATTGTTAGTTAAGCATATAAATGTGCTCCTCAAAATTAACAAAGTAGTCAGTGAACAGAAAAGGAACGCGCACAAGCGCACAGCCAATCTGAACAAATGCTGGATATTGTTCTTCACTCCTCGCAATTAACTTATTTTTTTGTGACTTTTGACCATTTACCGATATTTAGTTGTAGAATTGTTTCCAATCGACAAGATTCTGCATTATTCTTTATTTATCTTCATTCACACAAAAGAAACAGTATTAACCATGTGCCTTTAGGTTTATCAATTCACACGATCTCTCCTCAACTTTCCATGTCCTATGCCTCCGTATAACATGCTATTTTCTGTGAATGCAAGACATCTGTCAAGTAATAAACTCACAATTACAAGACCTCATCTTTGAACAAATGACATATCGCTAAGAAGACCTTACTTCTAATTTCAGTGATCCAAATTTAGCATTTACAAGCTCAGCAGCTGCACGGGCAGCAACAGTGGCACGGTCAGCAGAAGCAATGGCTGCTCGGGCTCTCTCCAACACATCGGAGGATTGCCATGATTCTTCCTGTTTCACATCCACAACTGATCCTGTATTATCCTGTCCAACTGATTGCTCGATTTCATTAACATCAATAGAAGACCTGTAACATGGGGGGTTATGGGCTTGAAGATTTTGAGTTCCCTGTCCACGATCTAAGTCTACCATGTGACCTTCTCGATCAAAACCCAAAGACTTGTGCGAACTCTGTTGGATAGGCGCTTGGGAAACTACAGCTTCAGTGACAATTTGCTTTGATCCACTCTAGAGTTTGACATAAAAAAAGCCCTTTCATCAGTAACAAATTGGACAAAACAATGATGGTCTAAAATGGCATATTAAAGCTTAAAGTTTCCAACTGCTTGTCTGAGAGGGAATCTTTTTGCATAACAGAACCAAACAATGCTAAACATTTCAACTTGAAAAAAGAAAGACGAGTTATTGGGTAACATGAAGGATCGCAACCAGAAGGGAGATTAGACTCTAGCAGTGGATTGAGGGCAAAGAAGGAAGTGCACAAGTTCACCACGCCCCAGAATCCTCAAAACGGCTCACATGGTAAGTATCATTGAAATTTTGTAGCCATTTCAAAATCTTATTGCCGAAAATACATGATGATGTACACAAGCTACTGTGTTGCACCACGCAAGCACTAGGGCCGGATCCATGGTTACAGCCCACATAATTTGGTAGGTCAGAAACAATGCTTTGCACTTTTGATGAATTATGGTTTTGGAGGATACTGCTGATACCCAATGGAGATCAAGAAGTTAAAATTAAGCCAGAGGGAGTTATTAGGTGTACCAATAGTGCAATTTGTGAAGAAAAAAAATATTCGGTCTTCCCAGTACCAGACTAAAATAAAAAATTATTTTCAAGCGTACCAGGAGATCTTCATGTTTTTTTCCTAGTTCTGCTTCTGTGCTCGAGGAGTCCCACTCCAAATTGTGTTCTTGAGCAATTTCTTTCAATACCTTGAGCCTTAATGCTGCAGATGGAGCAGTAACTGAAAGTTTTTCAATTATCTGCACATTTAAGAATAAATAATACAGCTCAATAAATCAGTCATGTAATCCCCATGCTAAAAATGCACCAGAAGAAAAGCAAACAAATCACAGCCTATTAACTGTTCGGTTGACACCAGAGTCGGGGCGGAGCTCAGAGGCAGTCATGACAAATTCCTTGCCATATTTGGTAGTAAGCAAATTCTTGATCTGCAACAAATCTGGAATTTCTGAACATCTTGGAGCAGAAAAAATTATGCTTGCAATAGCCTCTCGCAGTTCAGCAGGACATTCCCTGTTATTATAAACAGGATGATTGAAGCTACCGTGGTGAATGGAATTAAGGCATTTTCCGTATGGCTATTCTTTCAGGAATAACTCCTTAATAAATTATACAGTTCAACATTGTTGCAGAAGGCCAAAACTTACTGAACTGGAAAAAAGCACAGAGAATAGTCAACCTATTTCTTTTTTGAGAAAGTAAATTGATATGAATTGAAAAGAAGGATTGAATGAGCTTGTAGAAATGTGCAGCTCCCCCTTCCTTTATATACTAGATTATGTTATCCATATAAGGTTAGTTACAATTATAATCACTAAAACCTCTCAATCAAATCACAATCATAACCCTAAAAAGTTCTCTTAATCAAATCAAAATAGCTAACACTCCCCCTCAAGCTAGAACATATCATAAGCTCCAAGCTTGTTATGCGGTTGTGTTACATGACTTCCAACCAAAGACTTGGTGAATAGATCAGCCAACTGGTCCTTAGACTTCACATAAGTTGTTTTTATCACTTTTATTGCACCTCTCTAACAAAGTGACAGTCTACCTCAATATGTTTTATCCTTTAATGAAAAATTGGATTAGAAGCAATGTAAATGGCAGCTCGATTATCAAACATTAGCTCTATAGGTTGAGTTTGTTGAAATCCAAGTTCCCACAACATATGTTTTACTCAGACAAATTCTCGTGTTGTATATGTCATGGTTCTATATTCTGATTCTACACTTGAACAAGAAACTACTGTTTGCTAATTGCTTTTCCATGAAATCAAAATGCCACCAACAAACACGCAATACCTTGTATAGATCGTCGATCAGTCCTAGAACTCAACATCACTATAGGCTTGAATTGAACAGTGCCCATGGTTCTTATATAAGAGTCCTTTGTCAGGATTGGGCTTGAGGTATTTCAAGATTCAAATAGCCGCATTCTAATGGTTGGTCCCAAGGGATTCCATAAATTGACTCACCACACTAGTACTAAATGTAATGTCCGGCCTTGTAATTGTAAAATAGTTTAATTCCTCAATCAGTCTCCTATAATTTCCTAGATCCTTCAAGAGTTCTCCCTGGTCTGCATCAAGTTTGATGTTGGAATCCATTGAAGAATCCACTGGCTTACATCCTACCAAACCAGCTTGAAGCAAAAGAACTTAAAGTTTATAAGAGAAATAAAAGAGGAAAGATTAATCAATCACAAGGTTTTAATTTAGTGGGATGAGGATTGGGAATTGAATTGATATCAAAGATAAACGCTGAAATTCAGATTGTATTAGGATTCCTTATTAGATATGAAGTAGTGGTATTACGTTATGCTATCCTAGTAGTACTTATTAGAAACAATCTGAAATTTGTCTACAACTTTGAATTTTCAACTAGAAAGTGTGATACTTTCTCCTAAGAGTGATTCTTAGACCCATGAGTGATTCCTAGTTTCCTACTATCTATTCTTTGTGTTCATGAAATTCCAGCAACCCTAACCCAAATTCCAGTCCTGTTAAACCTATATTTTAGCCATCTCAAACCTATATTCCAGACTTATTAAACCTGAAATCCTAAACCTAAATTTCCAGCAATCAAACCTTAAATTGTCAGCCATACAAAATCTGAAAATTCTACATTCTTAGCCTAAATTCAACCTTGGAATCTGATATTCCAGCAGCTTAATATCAACTAGATTTCTAAATTTGTGAGCTTTAGCTACTAGTTAATAATTCTTCTATTTGTCCTACAACACTTTTAGTATTAATAAATAAGCACAATAAGTTATCTCACAATATAGTTATCCATATGGAGAGGACAAGGCTCCTTGAAACAATTGAAAATGAATTTTTCCTGTTCCCCTACATGACCTTTTACCCAAGTGCTTATACTGATCCTTAGTGATACGAATGAAGTAAGGTATTCTAGAATTTGTAACAAATATCCTTTGTATAACTACTTATCATATCAAAGTCTATCTCCATCATTTCAAGCATTTACTTCTAAGTTATCCAATGTTTCCATTCCTAAGAATATCCAAGGGGCTCTAAATATTTCTGAGTGGAGGGATGCAGTCCTGAAGGAGATGAGAGTTTTGGGGAAAAATAGAATGTGAGAGGAACTTGATCTTCCGAGAGGAAAAACATTGGTTGGATGTAAATGGGTAATCACCATAAATTACAATCCTAATGGATCACCTGAAAGATATAAGACTCGCCTATGGGTTTACACAAACCCCTGGCATAGATTATTCAGAAAATTTTTCACCTGTTGCAAGTTAAATATTGTGAGAGTGTTGCTAGCAGTTAATCTCGATTGGACTCTACATTTGTTGGATGTGAAAAATGTCTTCCTAAATGGAGATTTACAAGAAGAGGTGTATATGGAGCCTCCCCTGGGATTTAGTGAAAGCTTCGAAAAAGGGACATGCAAACTAAAAACATCTTTATACGAAGTCTCAAGATTTCTTTCAGAGGTAGTCTAATCATACTCTATTCATAAAAAGTTCTCCAGAAGGAAGGAATGTGATTCTAATTGTGCACGTAAACGACATTATCCTCACTGGTAATGATTTTGAGGAAATTGAAATTCTTAAAAAGAATCTCTCAAAGGAGTTTGAAATCAAAGACATGGGGTATCTTAGATACTTCCTAAGGGATGGAAATTGCTAAATCTAAGAAGGGCATAGTTGTCTCCCAACAGAAGTATATCCTAGCCCTTCCAGAAGAAATTGGGATGAATGGATGTAAACCATCAGATACTCTTATGGAAATCAGGTCAAAATTGGGTAAGGTTAAAGAAGTTTCAACAGATACAAGTCGATATCAACGACTAGTAAGAAAGCTAATTTATTTATCGCACACCAGACTAGATATTTCCTTTATTGTCAGTGTGTTAAGTCAGTTTATGCATACTCCTTATGAAGAATCTTAAGATACTTAAAGGGAATTCTAGGGAAAGGATTATTCTTCAAGAAAAGTGAAGGAGAGTTGAAGTCCACACTGAAGCAGACCGGGTAGGGTCTCTTACTGACAGAAGATCAACTTTTGGGTATTGCATATATTTGTCGGAAATCTAGTAACTTGGAAGAGGAAAAAGCAAAGTGTGGTAACCAGAAGTAGTGCAGAGGGGGCTTAAGGAATTTGTGAGATAATTTGGATTAAAAGAGTAATGGAAGAACTTAAGAAACCAATGGAGCACCCAATGAAGTTGTTTTGTGATAACAAAGCAGCTATCAGTATTGCCAACAATCTAATTCGACATGATCAGACGAAGCATGTGGAGATTGACAGACATTTTATAAAAGAAAAACTTGAATGTCGTTCACATACCATTTGTACCTACAATATAAGGTGTCGATGTCTTCACCAAAGGACTACTAAAACAGAATTTTGAGTTCTTTGTAAGCAAGTTGAGCATAATCAATATCTATGCAACAACTTGAGAGAGAGTGTTGATATTATGGAAATAATCAGCTAGAGATAATTAGCTGATTATTTCCATAATATAAGATAATTAACTGATTTTCTATAGATAATTAGTTGACATTTGATATGATCTAATTGTCCCACAACAGTAACAAGAGAAGTTGATGTGAGGTTTATAGACTTATGGGCTCTCCCACCCTTTAAGTTAATTTTTGGGGTTGGTTCTCCCATAAGACCTATAACAATTGGTATCAGATCTATTTCGATCCCAGAGCAGTTCATGCTCAAAATCATAACAGATTCCCAAATCGAAAAACTTAAAGAACGTGTCAAAGAAATTCCTGAACTTAAAAAAGAGGTGGCTAGACTATCAGCTGCAGTAACCTTGTTGGTTCAACAAATGAAAGAGAATCAACATTCACTTGAAACCCTGGTACAAAACTCGTCCCCCAAAAAGCCGAACCGTGTGGAATCCAATAACACACAACGAAATGTGCTGGAACCCATTAATGTCGAGAAAGAGACGACACTAGAGGAGGTGACAGCGATTGCTGAACAGATCTGGGAGAAAGATCAACACCCTCAAAAGTTGGAATTGCCAGTGTTTGATGGGAGGGCGTTGATACTTGGATTTTTAGAGCTGAAAAGTATTTTTCCATTAACCATTTTTTAGAGGCAAATAAGCTTGAGGTAGTGGGTGTTTGTTTTAAAGGTGAGGCACAAGCTTAAGGTTTGAACAGAGGGATAGGGTTTTTGAGAGTTGGAAGGAGTTGAAAACCCAGATATTGCATAGATTCGCTGGATTACAAGTTGGTTCCTTACTCCATCGTTTCTTCACCGTCAAACAACACGGAACAGTTGCTGAATACAGAGCCCAGTTCGACTATTTAGCGGCATCGATTGGAAGGGTTGACGACAACATCATGTCTGTCGTATTTGTTAGTGGCCTTAATGAGAAAATTCGGGCTAAACTGCTGGTCTTAAACCCAAGAAATCTGAATGAGACTATGGAAGCTACGGGTCGGGTTGAACACAAGAACCAAGTCCTGTCCACTGCCCAACACACCAAACCCACCAAAGAGCCCCATTCAATCCTATTCAAATCAGACGTTAAAACAGTCAGATGGACCCCAAACAAACCCTACAACCCTTTCACCAGCAACTCAAACACTCCCACCCAAAATGCCAAACCTCCCCAAATCATCCGCAAAACCAAAAACACAAGCACCAACTCGTCTTATGGGTACCCACGATTTCAAAATCTTACGCGCTTTGTTATCATTGCGATGAAAAATGACATATTGGACATCGATGTAAAAGGAAAGAATTGCATATGTTGTTAGTGAGTGAGGAAGACGGAGGGGATGGTATAGAGTAGATGGGTCCGGCTAAAACAGAGGTGCTAGGAGGGGTAGGATTATCCTTGAATTCTTTTGTGGATTGTTCAAACCAAAAACTCTAAAATTGAAAGGTGAAGTGCATGGGTTAGATGAAGTGGTTTTAATTGACTGCGGGGCCACGCATAATTTCATGTCCACTGGTGTTGTGGAGGCTTTGCAATTACCCATTCAAGAGACTTCACAATATGGCGTGGTCATTGGTTCTAGGAAATAGTTGAAAGGAATGGGTGTAAGGCTGTGGTCTTGAAGCTCCAAAACATAACAATTGTGGAGGACTTCTTACCATTAACTTTAAGAAGTATTGATGTCATTTTGGGCCTAAAGTGGTTAGCAACGTTGGGAGAGACACGAGATGATTGGAAGAACCTTATAATGACGTTTTAATTGGGCGGCCAGTTTGAAAGGTGATCCTAGCTTGACAAAAGCCATGGTCTGTCTAAAAACTATGGTGAAAGAACTGCAAGTGGAGAAAGAAGGGTTAATGTTTGGAGTTGTTTCACTTAGAAACCACAAAAGGAAAGACATGTTGAGCCTGTGTTGAGAGAGTTGTTGGAAGAATTTAATGACGTGAGTGTCGCATCTAAAGGGTTACCCCCATTCAGAGGTCATAAACAAGCGATAGTGCTTAAGGAGGGTTCAGAACCAGTCAATGTGCGGCCTTATCAGTATCCACATATTCAGAAAAACGAAATTGAGAAGTTAGTGACTAAGATGCAAGAGGAGGGAGTAATTTGGCCAAGTGTAAGCCCATTTTCAAGCCCAATATTGTTGGTTCAAAAGAAGGATGGGAGTTGGCGATTTTGTGTGGGTTATAGGGCCTTGAATCGAGCACTAGTTCATAATAGATTTCCAATCCCAAATATTGACGAATTGCTTGATGAGTTAAACGGGGCAAGAACTTTTACTAAACTTGACTTGAAGTCCGAATACCACCAAATCTGGGTTCAATGGAAGGATGTGCATAAAACAGCATTTTGTATGCATGATGGTCACTTCAAGTTCCTTGTAATGTCGTTCGGGTTAACGAACGCGCGAGTGACATTTCAGGCAATGATGAACAGTATTTTAAAGGGTTTACTTCAGTGGTATGTGCTTGTTTTCTTCGATGATATTCTAATTTACAATGCTTCTGTAAGTGACCATATTGAGCATTTACATGTTAATTTATCTCGGCTTTGACAAGCACCGATTATTTGCAAACTTGAAAAGGTGCTATTTTGGGCGCATGGAGTTGGCATATTTGGGGCACGTGATTTTTGAGAAGAGAGTGTCCGCAAACCTTGAAAAAGTCAAACTTATGGATGAGTGGCCAAAAAAAACCAAAAGGAATTGAGGGGATTCCTCAGGCCAACAGGGTATTATCAGCGGTTTGTTTGTGATTATAGGAAATTGGGTCAGGTGCTATTGTGAGCCAAAAAGGACAACCTATAGCTTTCTTCAGCCATGCTTTAGTTGGAAGGTCACATTTCAAATCATTGTATGAGTGCGAACTTATGGTGATCGTTATGGCAATCCAAAAATGGGGCCACTATTTATTAGGCCGTCATTTCATTGTTAGAATTGATCAAAAATCTCTTCAGTGTTTGCTTGACCAAAGGGTTGTAGCTAGTGAGTATCAACATTGGCTGACCAAGTTGATAGGATTTGATTTTGAAGTGTTGTTTAAACAAGGTCTAGAAAATACAACTGCAGACGCTTTATCACGATTTCCCTTGTTTGTCGAAATGCAGGTCATTTCAATACCTTCCTGGGTTGATTGGGACAAGTTGCGTGCAGAGATTCAACAAGATGCCTGATTGCAATCTATTAAACACCTCTTGCAGTAGGATCGAAATGGGAAACAGGGATGGATTTTGCGTCAGGGGTTGCTATATTATAAGGATCAATTGGCCATTCCTAACACATGCTCTTTCGTTCCCAAGTTCCTGGAAGAGTTCCATAATAGTCCTATTGGAGGACATAGGGGATATCTTCACAGTTACAAAAAAAATTTCTTCTAAAATATTTTGGGAGGGTATGCGAGCTGATATAAAGCGTTTTGTTGCTGAATGTCCTATCTGCCAGCAACATAAATATGAGACCGTCTCCCCCGCTGGTCTGCTTCAACCCCTTCCAATTCCTCAAACCATATGGGAGGACATAACCATGGATTTTGTGGAAGGTTTGCCAAAATCTTATGGATTTGATTCGATCTTGGTGGTGGTGGACTGACTCAATAAGTATGCTCATTTCATCCTTCTCAAGCATCCATTTATTGCCAAAGTGGTTGTGGATGAATTTATGACAAGTGGTGAAATTACATGGATTTCCACAGAGTATTGTGATTGATAGAGACTGGATTTTCTTGAGTAATTTCTAGACTGAGCTTTTCAGGTTGTAGTGCACTTAATTAAGGCAAAGTAAGGCTTACCATCCGCAAACCGATGATCAAAGTGAACTTGTAAAGAGGTGTCTCGAGGCGTACCTACATTGTTTTGCAATCAGCAGCCCAAGTAGTGGTCTAGATGGTTGTCTTGGACAAATTATTGTTACAACACCTCTTTCCATACTTCTATCAAAACCACACCCTTCAAGGTTGTAAATGATAGAGATCCTCCCTCACTGATCAGGAATCCCTATTCCAATACTACTAATTCCACGTTGGATGAAATGCTGCTTGCAAGAGACTTGATGTTGAATGAGCTAAAGGACCAATTGGTAGTTGCTCAAAATAAGATGACGACGGCAGCTAATAAGCACCACAGAGATGTTGAGTTTTCAATTGGTGAGATGGTGTACTTGACTCTACATCCTTATCTTCAACAATTCTTAGCCAAGCGTCCAAATGAAAAACTTTCTCCGATATACTTTGGGCCTTATCAAGTGGTACAACGTATTGGGAAGGTTGTCTATAAACTTGCACTTCTGGATTCAGCAGCAATACACACTGTTTTCCACATCTCACAACTTAAAAAGGCATTGGGAAATACTTCACAGGTGCAGCCTCTCCCTCCAATTTTGACTGCTGATATGGACTGGTTGGTTGAATTGCAAGAAATTCTGGATACACATGAGACACTTGAGTGATTAGAAGTGGTGTTATGGAAGGATCTTCCTCCTTTTGAAGCCACTTGGGAACTTCTATTGCTGATACAAGAATTTTTTCCTAATTTCCACCTTGGGGACAAGATGGGTGTTGAGGGGGGAGTAATGATAGGTTTGCTACTGCTAATAGGCCTCCAATTAAGTTTGTCTACGCAAGGAAGAAGTATCATGGCTACAAAAGGGCTAGCTCGAATTAATGAGCTCGTATGAGGTCAAGGAACGTTGGTTATTTGGTTAGGGAATGTTAGTAGAGTATGTGGGTCATGTGTGGCAAGTTGTTACACTGCTTTGTCTTATCTACTGAGTTGTCTATTTTCTATTGTTAGTGAGTCTATTATTAAAAGTGGGATGTGGAAAGGTGTGATGATCATTGGGAATCTATTGTTATTGAGAGGGTCTTGGGAGAGAAGGCAACCTCTCGAATGTTGCTGGTGTCACCTGTTATCTTTTTTTCCTTTCATCATCAATACAACACACCTTCCTTTTCTCTATTTCCAGTTTATTAATCTAATATCAACCATTACTCCAAACATTTATCAACTATCACATTTCTGATCCTATCATTTTTGCCCATAAGACCTGTAACAATTGGTATCAGAGCTAACACTACTCCTTCAAGTCCTCGTGCCATGCCCACGAGTGGTGATGCCAGTATTGTAGTGTTCAACCGAGGCTAGAAAAGGTCGAGCATACAGCCAGCCCAAGGGTGTGTGGGTGGTGAGACCAGTATAGTAGTGTTCCCCCGGGCTAGAAAAAGGTCTAGCGCATAGCCAGCTCGCCGGTGCCTGGACTGCAAAGCGTGGTGGAATGTTACGGTCTAATTGTCCCACATCGATAATAAGAGAGGTTGATGTGGGGTTTATAGACTTATGGGCTCTTTCACCCTTTAAGCTAGCTTTTGGGGTTAGTTCTTCCATAAGACATGTAACAATATTCTATTAATTAGTTGAGATTTTATTACTTAAAGAATATATATATTCTTATTAATTTAAGGAGGTAAATATGATTGTATTGTCCTATATAATCCTTGTACTATTCACAAAAAAATTAAGGAAGAATCACTTTGTCTTCTTTCTTCAAAATTGCATCAACTTGATTTCTTCCAAAGGTCAAGGAATCATACTTACTAAAGATACATTAGGCAATACCTATAAAACTAAACAAATCAAATCTATTTCTTAGGGTAGACAACTAAGAACACACATCATAATTCCTTGTGCTCAAATATGTATGACTAGTTACTTAATGTTACTCCAAAGTGGCTCATCAATGAATATTTAGTATGTAAAAGTTTCCCTTCCCAATCAACGAACAATAGAATGTTAATATCACCCATAGTAGTTAATAGCGGATAGCGGCGCGGAGCGGCCGACCCCGAAAACGCTATAGCGGAATAGCGGATAGCGGAG
>JANKOD010000003.1:14077462-14089224 GCA_026284645.1 Erythroxylum acuminatum | reverse complement strand
CATAAATAATTGCCAAATAATCATCGATAATTACTCGTTTAATAGTCTTAACTTACAGAAAGTTTCGGGGTCCAACACAAACACCCTTGACCACCTACCCTCGGACAATGTGGACAAGGAAGGTAATATCCGTTATTTTATACCAGAGAACGTTGTCTCAGTGCTGCCGTTGGTTACAGACTTCTTGCCTGCACCGCCAGCCCTTACCAATACTCATTTGATGCAGGCCCATTCCAAGAACCACATTTACAAACCTAAAAAGCTATATCAGGTCAGTAAATATCCATTACCAGCTACTCTTGAACCTATGTGTATCTCACAGGCTATGCAGGATCCATTATGGCGTTCTTCAATGAATATAGAATTTGATTCTCTAATCAATAATCACATTTGGGATCTCGTTCCTGCACCTCAAGGTTGTAATATTGTTGGCAACAAATGGTTGTATAGGATCAAACGTCACCCTAATGGTTCTGTTGCTTGGTGCAAATCTCGGCTGGTTGCTAAGGGATTTACACAAACTTCAGGTTTGGACTTCCATGAAACATTTGCGCTAGTTCTTAAACCTCAAACACTTAAGATTATATTCACAATTGCCATTGCTCATAATTGGTTCATCCATCAAATGGATGTTAACAATCCCTTTTACAAGGTGCATTAACCGAAGCTGTTTATATGAAACAACCTACAGGCTTTATAAATCTAGATCATCCAGACTACGTTTGTAAGTTATGCAAGGCCATCTATGGCCTTCGATAGGCACCCAGAGCTTGGTATGAATAACTGAAACGCTTCATACTTTCCTATGGTTTTCAGAATAGTGTCAGTGATCCCTCTCTTTTCATTTATAATTGCAATGGGGATGTAGCGTACTTCCTAGTCTACGTTGATGACTTACTCTTGATAGGAAACTCATCAGTGTTCTTGTCAATATTTACTACTACTTTGTCCATAACCTTCTCACTAAAGCAATTGGGTTTCCTGTCTTAATTCTTGGGGATTGAAATTATTCCCACTACTGATGGCTTATTCCTCTATCAACACAAGTATATCAGAGATATTTTGGATCGGTTTGGTTTGTCTGATGCCAAGCCAATGTCTACACCCTTATGTCTCTCCACCCCATTATCCCTTGATGATGGCAGATGTTTCCATCTATAAGCAGATAGTTGGTTGTCTTCAATACTTGTCTCATACTAGACCGGACGTAGTGTTTTGCAGTCAATAAGCTTGCTCAATTTAGGCATGCTCCCATTATTACCCATTTTCAGTAAGTTAAAAGAGTTTATCGTTATCTCAAAGAGACCATTCATTTTGGGTTACAGCTTTGTAAATCGGAAAAGCTTGTTCTTCAGCTCTTTAGTGTTTTGCAGTCACCCCTCAAGGCCTACAGTGATGCCAATTGGGTAGGTAATAGTGACGAAAAAACATCTACTTCAGCTTACCTTGTCTACTTCGGTGGTAATCCAGTCTCGTGGCAATCCAAATGTCAACGCACCGTTGCCTGTTCCTGCACCTAAGCTGAATATCGATCTTTGGCAACAACCGTGGCTGAACTTCAGTGGTTACAAAACTTATTATCAGAACTTCATCTCCCTTTTAAAAGCTCTCCTATTTTATATTGTGACCATCTTGGTGCTACTTACTTATGTAAGAATCCAATGTTTCATACTCGCATGAAACATATTGCTCTGGATTATCATTATGTCCGTCAACTTGTTCAAGCTGGCAATTTACATGTTGTCTATATCTCCACTCATGATCAGCCAGCGAATGCCTCTACCAAATCTTTGTCTACACGTCGCCACGTTGAATTACGACATAAGATGCATGTTCTCGATGGAGACATGCTCTTGCGGGGGCATGTTAAGGGATGATATCAGTGTACGTCATTTTCTCTGTAACAATTTTGCTGGTCTGTAACAACTTACGGTTAACCTATAACAAACTCTGTTATGTATTGATAGTTTAGCTGCTGAACATAATTCTCTGTATATAATACTATGTGACAAGAATGAATACAACAAGCATTTTCTTCTTCATTTCATTATCTTCAGTTTCTCTCTATAAAAACCATACGGGGTTTAAAAAAACTGATTCAATCCAAAATATTATGTGTTGTTGCTCATTTAACATGTGTTTCACATACGTAATGACTAATAAGAAGACTACAAATAACTCCCAAGTTCTTTTAGAAATAGTAACAAATCTAACAAATCAATTTCTTATGCCTCCATAAGGTATTATATTATTTTAAATATAGTAATTATGATTAATTTTTAATAATTTTTTTGTTAATATTATGTTCTTTATATGTTACGTAAGTTCTATTTAGTAGATTCAGGTTATACCAATATGCTCAGATTTCTTTCATCATACTGACGTGAGGGATATAATTTGCAAGATTATGGAGGAAGAGGAATACCTCACGATCTACATAAATTGTTTAACTACAAGTATTCTTCATTAAGAAATGTTATTGAAAGATGTTTTGACGTTTTAAAAACAAGATTCCCTATACTTTCAAATATGTTGAGTTATGATATAAAGAAACAAAAATACATCGTTATTACTTGTTGTGTTATCCACAATTATATTGGAATGTATGGATAAAGCAATAAATTATTTAACAATTGTATTGAAAATGAATAATAAATTAAGGGAAAGTGAAAATGAAGATTCAAGTTCTCAAGTAGAGTATAATATCACTTCGACACAACTTTGAATAAGATGAAATTGCTTGAAAAATGTGGAATGATTATATTATTTTTAATTAATTTATGTTTCCTTTTGTAAATGATAGTATTATTATATTTTGAAGAAATATAATATGATGAACATCTTTTATTGCTGAGAATGATTTAATGTAATTTTTATTTTATAGAATTTTATTATATACAATTCATGTTCAAATTTCTCTAATTACATAAATATGCATATATTTTATTTCTAAACATAATGAGAATTAATACTCTTCTAATGAAAAACATAATGAGAATTAATTAATTAAAAATAATTAACATAAATTATAATTAAAAATAGAAACATGATGATAAAACTAAATATGTTTTTGTTTTTAATTTTTTGTTACAAATATCAACCAAACAGGTTTTGTTTTCAGTTTTTATATTAGAAACTTAAGTAAATAGGTTTTTGTTTTTTAATTAAAAACTAGAAACTTAAAATAGAAAACAAAAACTAAAAATCATAAAAAATTGAAATGAAACCAAACAATCCCAAATTGATGAGTTTGTGTACACTTTTTAAGTATGGGTATTAAACATTACAGTGAATAATTATGTTGGGTTCAAATTCAATAGAAAGCTCTCCATAAAGTAATATGTTAATAGGGTCAAGAACCTTCCCATTTGGTTTGAAATCGTTTTCTTTATACAAAATATCATTCACATATGGTATAAATTTGTTAATACAAAAATTCTGTAGATCTAACCACTTTTCTTAGTCCTTTTACCTTCCAAAAATATAAAGAACAATGTTTTAAAGATGCATAGACCAAATCAAATTACTTAAATCAACATTGAACCTTGAAGAATAAAAATCATATTACTTTGTAAAATTCTATACTTGACTATTGTTTCTGAAATCTGGGCTTCAATCAATTTTTTTAAACACCTAATTCAATGGTTTCTTAAACGACATAAAGCCTACAAACTTATTAGAATATATTTAAACTTTGAAAATAAAAAATATAAGTGATTTCTCAAGTTAAAATCTGTTCTTTGTGTTTTTATATTTTCAGTTTCTTGATTTTAATCGTTTATATATTAAGACATTTTAAATCTAAATATATTTATTAAATAATAATCAAAATTTATTTCAATTTTAAATTAATTATAAAAATAAATTATCTTATAATAATAATAATA
This sequence comes from Erythroxylum acuminatum, assembly GCA_026284645.1. Taxonomy (NCBI): domain Eukaryota; kingdom Viridiplantae; phylum Streptophyta; class Magnoliopsida; order Malpighiales; family Erythroxylaceae; genus Erythroxylum; species Erythroxylum acuminatum. The sequence goes on along the minus strand of JANKOD010000003.1, from coordinate 14,085,337 downwards.
AATAAATAAATAAGCAATATATTAGCTACATTAAGAAAATACCGAAAAACAGAAAATCTTATTATCTCTTTTTTTTGGTGAGATGCTCTCTGCTTTTTCACGCAAGACCTGTGCACAGGTGCTAATACAGTCGTCAAGTCAGAAAGGAAGCGTATTTCGTAATAGAACTACCGGATCAGTATTCATTGATTGGATTCAAGATTACCTTCTCTAGCATGTGAAATTAAAAAGAATCTGGAAGGTTCAGTTCTTCGAGCAGCATCGATAATCAAGCCACGCAACGATATCATCAAGGGCAGTGAAGCCCATGTCTCCAGGTTCTCCTTCAAGAATGCAGTGATAACAATCTTCATACAGCTTAAGTGTTTTGTCTTTGCTGGAGGCTTTCTCGTACAGAAACTTACTCACCTCCGGATCAGTCACTTTATCAGCAGCCCCGTGAATAATAAGTAATGGGGAAGACACCTGCATAACCTCTTCAATCAGTTAACTGTGAGAAATGAGAAATGCATAAACAGATTTTTGTCTGACCTCATCCACTCGTGCCTCAATATCTTTTGTAGCCTGAATCAGTTCAACAGCAGTCCTAACTCTCACTTTGTCATTGTAGCAAATCACATTGTAGAGAGCCTAACAGAAAAGTTTTTTTTTTTTGAAATAGCATCAGTCTTCATATCAATTTCACCAAAGAATGTCATAAGTTCACGTCTAAAGGATGCAGCACATCATAACTTTGACAGCACAACCTGGAATTTAAGATGATTCCAAACCCAAGACAACAATTTACCGTCAGCACTAGAAGCTGTGTTGCCTTCGTGACAAATTGTTAATGAATAAGAAAAGTATAAGATTTTTAGGTCAAAGAGTGGAAGTTATGTGGGATTATAAGCTAATTGGCTGCTCTGCTGCTGAATAGTAGACAAGTCTCCTATGCATTGATGTAGTTTCACAGTTTCTTTATTTAAAACAGTAATCACTATAAATCAACACAAATTTAAGGAGCAGCCTAATCTTATAAATTAGATTGTGCCATAAAATTACGCCTCAAACCAAAAAAGAGTTTGTGAGAAGATATCGCTTCCATGGTTACATTGAGTCACTGGACAGTATCAAGTACCACAATGGCGTAAGCACCATCAAATATGCTATATGAAAAAAGTTTGCGGATTAATTGTGCAAGGAGAAGAAGATTTTAAGTTTTTGTAGTACAACGAGTTCCGTATAAAGTAGCAGTAGAGAGAGCTAGCAGAGGACAAACCGTTTCTCTTTTCTTTAAGTCTCTAAAGGCTAGCTCTGCCAGATCTTTCTGTGGGACGAGCTTTGCTTTTGGCATGACCCTAGACAAAAGAGTTAAGACCTTCAAAGCTGCTGGTGGAGGCAACACATCGTCTGAAATCTTGGCAATAACCCAAGGTTAGAGATCTTAGCAGATGCATGTAGTCTCCCAATAGCATAAAACAAAAAACCAAAGAGATTACAGCTTTCATTCCCCAAATCAGCAAACACTACCAATATCTACACTCCACTAAACAGCTGACTGCGTAACTCACTTTCATAAATGTTGGCTTCAACCGTCTAAAGGGTTCAATTGAACCACATTTTAATGCAGATAACTAGAATTATATTACAAAATTAGATTCTATGCCAATATTTTACTCCAGAATTCAATTTCCAAACAATATCAAAAGGATCAAATTTCTTCCAGCAAAGGGGGGAAAGTCAAATGTCAATGACTTTCACTTCCAATTAAGCTACATGGAAGAGATCTTACTTTGTTTGAAGTGAGAGATCACATCAGAAATCCTCTTAGAAAATGTATTTCAAAGAATGCCACATGTTCCAACATCTACTTAGAGAGAAAGATTACATTTATTGTCAATTTGCGTGAAAAGCTTGCTTAAAATTAAAAGTTCCAAGAAATTACTGATTCTTGAAATTTAGTTAGTAGCAGATATGGAAGGTTCTCAATGTCATTAACTCAAGTTAATATAATGACATAAAATCTACACTACAGACTCAATGGATACATAATTTTCATACATGATAAAAACATAATAAGACATTTTCATCTATGCATGGTGGAGACAAGGTCATGAATCTCCAACACTTCGAGAGAAAGCATGGACATACAAACAAGCTAGCCACCAAATTATTATATATGCAGGTCTTCAATGGTATTAAGTTAGTAGGGAATGAGAGAAAGCATGGACATATGAACAAGCTAGCTACCAAAGTATCTAAATATGCAGTCTTTATTGGTATGGAAGTTAGTTGGGAATGCATCCTGAGATGGGAAATAATACTGAGAAATGCACAGCTTGGGGATGGTGCACATACTCGAAGCTTAGCACGCAGGAATGAAAATAATAACTGATAAGCTAATTAAGTTAAATAATGTCTATAACATAAGCAAGGATGAGCTTACTTTACACATAGGAGCTACGAGGATTATGCCATCCCATGCATTCGGTTCCCTTAAAAGAACTTTTAAAGAAACAGCTCCACCCATAGACTGGCCCAGCATGAAGAACGGCAATCCTTTCACTTCAGGTCTTTCTGCCATTCAAGATAGTAACTCAAATCAGAAAAACATGTTCAATAAAAAAGGATCACCAGAAAATTGATGAGTGTCATTTCAAGGAAGGTATATATTGGACCTTTAATTTTTCTACAATGTTCAATAACATTGTCTACTAATCCATTAAAGCTTGGGACATAACCATGTAGTCCTTCAGAAAGACCAAAACCAGGATGATCTAAGGCATAAACGCCAAATCCAGATGAAGCAATTCTTTTTGCAATTCCTGGAAAATTGCAAACATGAAGCCATACCTGTGAAGTTATTTGAAAAACGATAAGAAGAGAAAAAGAGACCAACCTTCAAAGAAGAAAGTGCAAGTATCACCATATCCATGACAAAAACACAAAGCACCTTTAATACGAACTCCTGGTTCAGGCAACCAACTTTTGCAAAATATTTCCGAACCTAATGAGTTCCATTCATACCACTGCAGAAAAAGGATAACATCACACCAACTGTTACCAAGTTCAAAATTCCACCGGCAACTGAATGTAATCACCCTTCAGTTGGCAACATAATTCAAAAATGAAACAAATGATTATATTGATCGCTCCAAATAATGTAAATCACCGGCAATCTAGCCAGAAACACTACATGTTCTATCCACCATAATCACTACAAGGAAATCAAGATAGTCTTTATTATCAAAGAAGAAAATAAATACGTTTTAACTACTTTTGCTTAATATATTTATTAAAAAACTCAGAATTTTCCCGTTGGTAAAAGTGAAAGAACGTCATAGTATGTCTAAAAGAAAACATGCGTATCATTCGAAAGAATAAAGAGCTAGACGGGTAACGAGATTTTAGCTCAAACGCACATCTCCTTTGCGTAGTGGCTCAGTGTATGTTACGTTTTTATCTATAAAGAGTGTTGGACTATATGCCCTTTAACTGTATTAATCACAAACATTTTCTTCTTAAAAATAAAATAAGGTTAAGTGAGGCCGGAGTTGATTCCAAATAAACATAACAAGCAGGGCCTAGATATTCATGTAGGAAATAAACACAATATAATAAATTGTTAGAATCAAATGACACAAAAACGTTTCACGATACTCTTTCATTGCACCTAGCTACTCTAGTGTCAAAGCAGCAGAGCTTACCTCTTTTGTCCTAATCCCAGTAGGAGCCATCTGTCCACCAACAAAAACAAAAATGGCAAAAGAATTTCAAACATATCCCTACCAACTTCATAAAGAAACGAAATTGACATAAAACATGACTCAACAGATCAAACAACTACACTGATCATAATCGGTCCAAACGAATACCAAATTAAACCTTGAAGAGTGGATGATCAAGCTGACGTTGCACCTCAGAGAAAGCCGATCGAACTCGTCTGCGGGCAGGCGCATGGTCTAAGTTCTGAGAGGCAATCCTATTCAACTCATCACTCACAGCTTCTATCTTCTTCTGTAACTTGGCAGAAACAGACAGGATTCGGGGTCTCGCCAACTTAAAAAATGTTGAAACTTTTGGGTTCATTTCGTGTCGTGGGCTAGTGGGCAATTGTTGGTTCCGAGGAAGAGTGATCGGAGGGTAAAATTCTCGGTGAAAGAGGGAGAGGGTAGGTGGACGGAATCCCTGTGTTAGAGAAAGAGCCATGGAGAAGAGACACTGTCAGAATTGGGACACACAAAGTGAGGTCAGCAACAGAAAAATGACTTTATATTTGAATATTGGACCAGGTGGCTCCTCCTCCTAGTCCTAGTGCTGCTGATTGGTACATACCACTTGCTGCTCTTTTGTAGACTAAATGTGTATGTGCACGTGGTCCTTGTGCCTTGTGGGCTATTTTTATGGTTCCCAGCTTATTATTATTTTCCATGTTTCTAATTCGAGTTCCAACAACTATAGTTTTAAGTTTATGGTGATATAGCAGAGAAGATATGGGAACCTTTCACTTAAATTATCAAAAGCTTTCGGTGTAATCAAGGTTAGATCTCTAATTATTATCTTTCCACATGTGATTTGATTCCTTTTCCCATTCTTCTTGGCGCATATGAGGTGAGGCACATAGAAATTAACATAGAACTTGTGGCTTGAGTTGATGGTCCTTTCCTCCTTTAGAATCCAAGATAAACAGCTGAGAGAGATTCAATTTCAGTTACCGATCAAGTCAGCTAACACTTAGTAATCAAACTCATTTCCGCCGCTGTTGTTTTTGCATAGATGACTACAGCGGAGACAATTTGATTTTTGAGTATTATGTTATTAGCCTCTTCAATAAATATGAGATCCTACCAAAAATACTCATCCAATTCACTTCTTTTCATTAGGAATATCACTTGTAATACTTAAAAAGAGGTGGATATCTTCGCGTCCTTTTTGTAGGCAACAAAGAATTTCTCATTCCATCAAGAAAAGTTGCATTATTTATCCACCTATATGACCAAAATCAAACGACACACACTGAGTACATATTTCTTTTCTTTTTTATTTAAAGAAGAGGTCGAATGTAATATTCAGTTATACCAATGTGTTAGTAATAAGTCATTACGACCTATCGGAAAAAACATGAAAAATTTTGTGCAAAAACTGAAGCAACACCACCTCCTTGAAAGAGCAAAAATGTAGACAAAATTATAACACAAAATATAGTCTTATCTTTTAAAGGTAAAACTGTGATATTAAACAAAAAATAAAAATAAAAAACCAATAATATCAGAGATAGTTATATTTATCCAATGTAATATGATAATTCTTATGTAGTGATTGATTGTGTTGATAGTAATGGTAATGGTAATGGTGTAGATAGTGATAGTATTTTGCTTTGTTGCTAGAGAAAAGGAACCGTAACCCTAAGGCGCAGATGAGTTGATAATGGACTCTTCTAGCTTAAGTGAGGCCGCAGGTTCGAGCCACCTTTATGTATGTAGCCGTTTAAAACTTGGGACCAGAGCTTTGCCTCCCGCAAGGGATCTGCCCGACTCGAGCGGGCATTAGTCTGGGTGTGGATGGCTTAAAGGTGCCTTCCCATAGTTGGAATCCTCCTAGGACATCTCGTGGGAAACAAAAAAAAAAAAAGAAAAGGAACCGTAAGTACTAGTAATTATAATTTTGAAGTGAATGATCGGATATTTAAAGAATATTTATCACAAACATATTTATAAATCAGTATACAATTACCTTGACAATTTTAGGTTGTCTCAAAGGTTAGTCCTTATTTTTACATTCTTTTTTATTAGGACCAACTTCGAAACAATGTTGACATCTTATGAGTACTCTAACTTTGCTCAAGTTGTTTGGATTCCATGGTTCTTCATCTTTATCCCTTCTTTTAGACTTCTTAGGTATTTTAGGCATCTTCTTAATCAAAGGAGGTTATATGGACTGAAAAATTTCAATCTTCATCCTAAATTTTGGACCATTAATAGGTATTGATAACTCTTCAAATAGAATTCATGTTCGTAGTATTAGCTCACATACTCATCGATATCCTCCTTATGATTTGATATACAAGAAAATACATGTTTACATGGAATTCCTGTTAAATCCCAAAGTCTAAACTAACGTGTTATTTCTTGTAAATCAACAATGAACTTATCTGCAAAATGTGTTACTTCAAACATTCGTTTGTCCTTATGATATAGTGTCTTGCTTCTAATGTGTAGTCTTTATCTTCTTTCTCACCCTTGGACATACATCATCAGTGGATTGAATCATCATATCTCTTTTTTAATGAATTAGAGTGATTAAGAAACTTGAGTATCCTCTACTATATTAATCAAGCTTTTTTTTATCATGCTTCACAGATGAATACATTAAATGTATCAGATATATTATTATGAACAATTTTACACTTTAGCCTTGTGTTAACAAACGCTTTCACAAAATTCTTATGATTACTTGCTTTTGAAGTCATCATAATCCTTCTTTAATACAATATTCAATTGCTCCATTATTTCATCAAACCCCACTTCTATTTTGCAATTAATCACTTGCTAAAATAAACACATTTGTATGTTGCCTTCATGAAATTTAGACTAATTGGCATCCATATGTCAGGCACATTTTCTATGCAATACTTATGGGAAGATTCTTTAATGCATCTACTAAACCATGAACAAAAAAAAAAAGAAAAACAAAACATTATAATGTAAGTATAATAATTCAAAACACATTTATTAATAAACTGTACCTATATTAGAATTTTGACCTTTTATAGGTCACTTACAAACATCCATAAATTCCTACTAATGTTCAAATTATTAGTAAGAAGAATTGAAAACCAATACCAAGATTGGTAATTCTCTCCTCATACATAACCCAACATATAGGGTACAATTGATTGTTTCCATCATGTACAACTGCAACTAATAAAACACCTCCAAGAAATGTATTTAAAAAACATCCATCTAGCCTTATTATTTTTTAACAACTACTAAGGAAACCATACTTCAATATACTAAATCCCAAATAAAACCTCTTAAATATTGGTTGTTAGATTTTTCTTCAAGTTCATTTTGGATGATGATTTGGTCTTCTTTATCAACCCACCACAATTCTTGTCCATAATACCACAATTTTTCATGGTTCCCTTCTATTGATCTTCATAGCACTAAAATAGCATTCCATTTAGCCTTATAGCATTAAGATTTAGTCACTTACAATGCATACTTCCTTTGAAGATCACCTATCATCTTGCTAGTTGGCCAATTCAAGTTCCTCCTAAACTTGTATAAGAATCAATTTACTATTCACTTTTTACTAGCTTTCTGATTTCTTTTCACTTTCTTGCAAGTATGCTTTTTTTTCCCTCTAATATCTTCATTGCCAAGGCCTTTTCATTTTCAATCCAACTAGCATAAATCCTAAAGTGATAGTGTGGATTGTAAATAACTTTCATTTAGCATAAACCCTAAAGTGATAGTGTGGATCATAAATAACTTCCATTCTCACACTAGATCTCGTCAATGAAACATTATATCTATTTATAATTGCATAATTTTTTATTGTCTCCCTAAACTGAACCTCATCCTTACACTTCATACCAACTTCAAACTGAAAATCTTTTATGTCAACTTTTGGATTAAAAAGAACATATTGCTCCCTTCTGTTAGAGGCCTCACACCTACTATCATCACTATATATTAGTGATTGAACTTTAACATTACTGTCCTTATACTTACCACACCAACCTTATGAACTCCCTACTACTCTTTGTGAATTGTTTGAAAAATTTTATGTTGGAGTTATGTAAATATAATGCCCAGAAAAGCAAGTGTATTTACATGTAACTTAATTTTCTTCCAATTACAGTTTTGTAATGAAAATATTTATTATTAATGA
>JANKOD010000003.1:14016714-14036243 GCA_026284645.1 Erythroxylum acuminatum | reverse complement strand
GACAACCTTGACTTGGATTTTGCAAGCAAATTAGGTGGGTAATATATTTATGGTTATTGTGTAAATGGGCATTTTGCCTATGTGTGTGTATATGCTGGAATTGCTAATTTTGAATTACTATGATGTGTTTTATGTCATGCCTTGAAAGATGTATGAAATTTTGATATAATTGAATTGTGACATGGATCATGTTATGCCTTGAAATATGTCACGGCATTTTGTATAAATGAAAAGAAAGGAAAGAGCATGAAAAGTATGATGAAATGACTTGAGCATTTGATAAAATGATTTTGAGCATGATTATGTGCTTCTGTTTGGGTAACAGCGGAACCATTCTATTCGACACGTTCACGTTGACAAAACTAGCATATGAGCTCCGAAATTGGACTCGTTCTATACACAGGGTAAACTTTGGTTTCTCCATTCTGTTTCCATGGAACTCTCGAGCCATTTGTTTGTGCATTTGCATCTTTGATTTATTGAGTATGATACATTATTGAGTGTGAAGTTTTGATGTATGAATCTTCATGATATGTTTTACAGGGTGACATTGGATGATAGAATTGCTAGATTAAATGAGATATACATGCATACTTTGATATATCTATATATATGTGTGTGTGTGTACTTGAATTGTATGACTCGTTGCCAATGGCTATAAATATATAAGCCACTGAGCTTCGTGGCTCACCTTATTACCTTCCACTCCGTAGGTGAAGAAAAAGCAGAACAACATTGATCCTTGCAAAATTTGGCAAACACCAAGAATAGAGACTTTTGTAATTAAGTTAGTTCAGAAACTTTTTGTATTTAGAATCATATTAAGTATAAGCATTCAATTGTATCATACATACTTTGTATTTTGTAATAAGTCAAAGGGGTGGTTTTTGAAATGTAAAGATATTATGAAGACAAACATTTTGTTCTGTAATAGGCCCAAGTGATTACTGAAACTTTGATGTGCTCAATAAGGTTTATATCTTTTGTGAATGAAATTGTTTTCAATAAATCGGGTCGTTTTCATTATCTATTTTCGCATATTCGTTTATTGTTTAATAAAATTTGCAATGAGATTGTTTCAGTTTTTATCTCCGAAGGCTGGGCTCCGAAAGTCGGGTCCAGCATCGATCGTCTTGTGACTTTGAATGTTGGGCTCTGGAAGTGGGGTCCAGTAAACAATCTCCCACTTGTTCCAAAACTTAAGAAATAAACTATAATAGCTTAGGAAAAAAAATAGGCGAACAACCAGGTGAACTAAATCTTGAACTTAGTGTCTAAGACATTTCGAAGACAGAACCAACTAGAGAAATAAACAACCTCAAAATGCTCTGGACTCATGATCTCTCTAGAGAGATAGCCTAAATACTCTCATAGAAGGGTGATTAGCCCCTACAATCACGTAGGTGAGTTCATTAAGTGTGTACTACTCACACCACTCAAACTTGGGCTATGGAACTCATTAAGGATTAAACAATCCAACCTCAATAAACACAGTAAAGTCATGCTAAGGGACGCTATTTAATAACTAAATATCTCAGTATTATTCCACAAATAATGTACAAGTAGTCACCGCATAACATCGTTTGACCTATTGAACTTGGTTTCCCAAGTCGGGTGTCCATCATGAGGTTACTACATAATTGGACTTAACCCTACCCCTTTAGCATGCTCTAAAACTAGTTTTCTACTTAAAGCTTTTGTAAACAAATCCGCTAAGTTTCTTTCTTACTTGACATAGTCTAGAGAAATTACACCATGTCTAATTAAAGTACAGACAATTTTATGTATCAATCTGATATGTCTAGTTTTGCCATTATATGTCTTGTTCTTGGCAATGTGAATGGTAGCCTGCGAATCACAATGAAGGAACACATAAGGAATTGGTTTTTCCCAAAGTGGGATATCTACTAAGAGGTTCCTTAGCCACTCAGGTTCCTATCGTGCCAATTCCAAAGCCATAAACTCAGCCTCAATTGTTGATCTTGCAAAACACGTTTGCTTAGATGATTTCCAAGACACACTAGCTCCTGCTAAGGTAAAAATATAACCACTAGTGTAATGTATAACATCACTTTCCGTAACCCAGTTAGCATCAGAATGCCCCTCCAATACAAGAGGATCACCACCAAAAGATAATCCATAATGCATAGTACCTTTCAAATACCTCAACAAGAGAATCAATGCATTCCAATGCTCTTGACTAGGATTATGAGTATACCTATTAAGTCTACTCACGTAGTATGTAATATCAGGATGAGAATAGTTCATCAAGGATATCACACTACCAAGAATTTTAACATACTCAGCTTGGTTTACACTGTCACCAAGATTTTTCTTTAAAACAACACTGGCATCATAGGGAGTCTTGACTGGATTAACATCATAGTAACCAAACTTCTTCAAAATTTTCTCAACATAATAAGTTTGATTCAACTTAAAACCAGAGTCAGTCCTATCAACTTTGATTCCTAAAATAAAGTCCACAGGTCGAAAATCTTTCATATCAAAAGAAGACTTTAACAAACTTTTGGCAGTATTAATAACAGATAAACTAGTATTAAAAATAAGCATATCATCCATATAAAGAGTTATGATTACACAACCATTGATATCATATTTCACGTAAATGCAAGAATCAGCATCATAAAAGGTGAAACCATATTTCAAAATCTCACTTTCAAATTTCTCATGCCACTGTTTGGGAGCTTGTTTAAGTCCATATAAAGACTTAACCAACTTATATATCTTTTGTTTTTGACCAGGCACGCGAGACCCCTCCGGCTTAAACATATAAATTTCCTCATTTAGATCATCATTCAAGAAAGTTGTCTTAACATCCATTTGGTGCATATGAATTTTAAATACTGAGGCAATAGCAATCAACATCCTTATAGATCTAAGTTTAGTAATAGGATAGTAAGTGTCAAAAAGATTCAATCCTTCTTTTTGTTTAAAGCCTTTAATCATAAGTCTTGCCTAGAACCTCTCAATGGTTTCTTTAGGTCTTAACTGCTTTTTAAAAATTCACTTACACTCCAAAGGCATACACCCTCAAGGTAGATCAACTAAAACCCAAGTTTTATTAGACATGATTGACTCTAATTCACTATCTATGGCTTCCTTCCAAAACGAACCATCTATAGATCTCATTGCTTCCTCATAAGTTTTAGGATCTTCCTTAATAATATAGGTCACCACAAAAACATCATCTATCTCCTTAGGTTTTGTCACCACAAAGGAAGTAATAAAGTCAGAACCAAATCTAGTGGGTACTCTACCTCTTTTGCTTATCCTTAGTTCAAGAATTTCCTCTTCCTCTATATCATCATTAGTAGAAGAACTAGGGACAAATTCTCTAAGGACTTGCATAATCACTTTCATAGGAAATATATCCTTGAAGAACACTGCATCTCTTGACTTTATAATTGATCTATAAGTCTTAGACCTCTCCTTCTTAACCATAAATCTATAGGCAACACTATTAGAGGCATATCCCATAAAAATTGAATCAATAGTTTTAGGCCCAATTTTCTTCCTCTTATGTTCAAATAGAGCAACCTTACCAAGATACCCCCACACTTTCAAAAAATGCAAGTTAGGTGGATAGTCTTTCTAAATTTCATAAGGGGTTTGATTTAGTTTCTTATGAGGGTCTCTATTTAGAACATAACAGGTTGAAAGAATAGCTCCCTCCCCTTTCCCCCGGATAAAATCAGGTAAATAGGAGGAAATCAGCATTGCATTCATCATATCCTTAAGTGTTCGGTTTTTCTCTCAGCTATTCCGTTCTGTTTAAGTGTGTAAAGGGCTAAAAGCTAATGAATAATCCTAAATTTTTCACAATAATCAACAAGGAAATCAATATTATACTCACCACGTCGATCATACTTTAATCTCTTAATTCTCTTTTCTAATTAGTTTTCAACCTCAACTTTGTATTTCATAAACATTTCCTCTGCATCACTTTTATTTTTCAATAAGTAAATCTAGAACAATCATCCACAAAGGTAATATAATATCTCATGCCTCCTTTACTCTTACAATTCTTAAAATCACCCAAATCTGTGTGCACTAAATCCAACAATTGTGATTTCTCTCGGTCATTAATTTAAAAGGTTTCTTAGAGTGTTTAGCCTTAACACAAATTTAACATTTTTCCATTTCATTAGTGATCTAGTTAGGTAACAAGTTTAAGCTTTGCATCCTCTTAATTGACCTCAAATTCACATGCCTAAGTCTAGAGTGTCATTGGTCTAAAGACTTAACAATATAAGTAGAAGAAATAGATGCCTTCATTTCAACGTTAAGTACAAATAAGCCCCTATTACAAAACCCTTTTCCAACAAAGTTCCCATTCTTAGTCAGAACTAGCTTATCAGAATCAAAGGTCAATTTAACACTAGCTTTGTTAAGCAATGCACTAGAAACCAAATTTCTACGTACATTGGGAACATACAAAACATTTTCTAATGCTAACACTTTTCCATAAGTGAGTTTGAGAGTGACTTTGCCAACTTCTTAGACAGGAACTCAGCTAGAGTTGCCCATGTATACAAATTCACCATTAGTAGCATCATTAAACTCTTTGAACAAGTCCTTGTTGGTGCAGACATGGCATGTTGCTCCTATGCCAATGATCCACTCGAACAAATTTCCAACAAGGTGACTTCGGACACCATAGCAGTAATGATCTCCTTGCCATCACCAGCTTTAACCATATTAGCTTAAGGCTTATCGAAGCCCTTTTGGTTACCCTATTAGTACCCCATCTGGTATAGTTTCTTGAACTATCATGGTTTCTGTCCTTGACCTTTCTTCTCATAGTTAATTCTAACTTGACAATTGGCAGTAGGATGGTCTGGATTGTGGCACCACCAACAGTCACCATCAATCCTTTTGCGCTTAAACTGACCCTTCTTATTGTTGAAAGACTTGTTTTGTTCACCATTCTTTTTGAAGTTATTAGCATTTCTATGTTTTACCATATGATCCTTAACAGTAGGGATAAGGGTGAGTGTTTTGGTCTTATCTTGTGCACGATTGACATCCTTAATCTTTATATATCCTATCAACTCCTGAAGCTTTATATCTTTCTTCTTATGTCTCAACTGGTTTTTTATACTCATTCCATGAGGTAGGTAGTTTCTCAATAAGGGTACTCACATATGTTCATACCCTCAACAAAGATTTCAGCAACTAGATTTTCATACTCATGTAGTTGGTCCATGTTCATACCCTCAACATGGATTTCAGCAACTAGATTTTCATACTCATGTAGTTGGTCCATAATAGGTTTATCATCAGCAACGGTAAATTTTAACCACATAGCAACTACATATGTCTTAGTATTGGCATAATTCATCCCATATTTCACTTCTAAAGCATCCCAAATTTCCTTAGCAGTTTTTTACTTGTAGTAGATATCAAACAAATGGTTGATCATATGGTCAAACTTAATTTTCTTAGACCATCATTTAAAATCTCACCTACCTAAAGGCTCTAATCTAGTTAGCTCAGGTATAATTTTTAGGGCTACGATGAAAGGGGCTAAACTAATGTGGGGAATAGGAAGTGCAGAACCTATGTTGTTCTTATTTGCAAAAGACATATTAAATCCAAAAGTAGAAATGTCTCACACAAAATAATTAAACAATACGAAGAAACAACACTATATTTCGAGTTCTATCAAAATAAATACTTAGCAACGAATTCGTAGTAATTTCCAACAAACAATAGCAATGCAATAATAAATTTTCCGACTTAGATTGTTAGCAAAAAATAACAATAATAATTAAATTGGAATGACTTATCTAAAATGTAAGGCATCATGAAAATCACTGGCCTAAGTCAGAAATTCCTGCTCTACGGTATAGCAAGACAACAGGTTCTGACCCTAAGGTTAATGTCTTCTCTACCAACTTCGATGCACTCCAAAGGACAGAGTATGAACTGTCTCCAAAAATTAATAAAAGCAGACAAAGGCATAATAGAAAAGATAAGAAGATATGTGTGTAAAAGGTGTTTTTATTTAGAAGATGTGTGCTTTATAAACAAAATAAGGAGTAGAATCGTGACTGTGGGAGAGAGCAAAAAGAACAAAGTGTGAGCTGTAAACAAGATGGACAAGCTATTTATATAGGGAAAAAATGAATGTTCGGGTGTATTAAAAAATAATAATGAAGATGGGAAACATTTTGGACGGTTAGATATAATAAAGACTAATAATATCCATGATGCTTGCTCAAGAATAACAGCTATGATGATACCTGTTATTGTGTAGTAAAAGCGGGGTATCACTGACAAGTTTTTGAAATAATCAATACCAACAAAATCTAGACCCTTTCTGCCCTGTTGATGATGTCGATTACTTAAGCTATGTCTCATCAACGAAGAAAATATCCCAAGTGCCTAAGCATTGCCAAAAACAAGAAATGATGATATCATCGGGTATCAACTTGGCATTTTGAAAGAAGGTTTGAATAAATGGAAGGAGCAAGAAGAGGAGGTATAAAACAAAAAAAGAAAAAAATAAGAGAAGAATTGTAAAAGAATGAGGGTAGCAACTAAAAAATAGAGATGAGAGAGAGTTATGAGAAGATTTCAATTCAAGTTTAGCTCAAGTTGGAATTCTTCGACTTGAAACTGCTTCTTTAGATCTCTAACAAGGCAAAAGATAGCTTAATAAATATGGGAAAGAGATTCAAATTATAGATAAAATTCTCTTAATGCAGCTAAAAGAGTAACTCCTTTACCTTTTATGACTATGGTGACCAGAGCACTCGAAACCAAAACCAATAAAGTTGTGTTTTTAAATCATTTAGTCTTAGATAGTTTTAAGTTGTATTAGGCTCTTCAATTCAAGCTCCTTGAAGTTTCAAAAAGTGACTTCGTTAAGAAAACTAAGAGAAAAATGACTAAAATACTTGCTTAAGAATGATGATTATGTCGATAAATGAACATGGATATAAATATTATTAGTCATAATGGTGGGCAAGTGATTTAAAAGTTATTAGAGGTGGTGGAGTTTTAGGCTTAATTAGGAATTAAATAGAAGTAAGAGATATCATAAATTAACTTAAAAGTTAAAATTGGTATATGAGCCCTATATTGCCATTTGGAATATATGTGGCATGGTAGAACTTTATGTCTAATAAAAATAGTAAACTTGTTTCATATTAGTACAGAGATGGAACATAATAATTAAGGATATTTAAATCTAAGTAATTTTCCATTCATTTAAGGATTAATTTGAACATTCTAAAAATGTTAGGTTCATTTTGAATGCTCTAAACAGTAGGTTCAACTTGTATTTTAGTGAAAAAGTTAAGAAATTTTTTTTATTTTGGCCTAGATGGAAACTATTCTTTAACGATTAAGAGACCAATCATTTATGATTTTGTTCTTAAGTTAAAATCTTCACTTCAATTAAATTATAAAACTAGATCTTCAAATTCAAATGTTAACGTGTTTTATAAAATAGTAGAAAGCTTTTTAACCAGATCTTCAGCATATATTAATTAAATCGAACATACACATCAACTAATGGGATGAGTTTGGACTAAGAAAAACATTATTAGCAAAGAAAGTGTAGTTGCATTGTTCTAAACATAACCTAATTCATCAGGGAATGCCAACAAAGGGTTGGCCAAATAAGGTTCTAAGATGATATGTTTAACATAAATTAATCTAATCAAAAGACTTTTATAACTTTAAACTTAATCGGTGGACATAATGGTTAAACAAGATTCTATGAAGAATCTCCACAACGAAATTATTATGAATTAATATAAAATAAATAAATTAAAATTTGTGGCTTAATATTGTGAAATTATTAATTTAGTATTTAACCATATGTAATTCATGGGTAAATTATTAATTTATTTTTATATTTAAAGATTGTTCCATCCATTCAAATGTCTTCTTGTTTTAGTTTTAATAAAAATTTCATTTGAATCATAAAATGGATACTTGCACTTTTGCTTATATCCTTTTACTAGTTGAAGTGATACTCTCCAATCACATACCAAACGACCTCCTAGAAATTTAAGAAAAGAGAACCACAAGTAACATAATTCATCTAACTAGACATTTAAGTAAGATTTCTAGTAAAAATTTATAGTAGATTATTCTTCTCGTGCTAATATGATTAGACTTCCTTTATAATTTATTTAATAATTCAACCACACTCATATATATATATAATTTAAAGTGGGTCAAACATAATATGGTTTTCAAGATCCCAACGATTTGTATAGAAAGATAGATAGAAAAAGAAAATTAAAGGTAATACGTGTAACTATTTAATCTTAAAAGAATGATCATTACTTGCAAGTTACACCAATTGAAAATTGATGGCCAACTAGAAGGGCTGCAATGGAGAACTATAGAAACATTTCCAATTTGAGAGGAGTAGTTTAAATGGTTGGTACAAGATAGTAGAAGTGCATATTTAAATGAGATGGTATGTATCAATTTAGTCAATTACCCTAAATGGTTCATCATAGAAAAATGATTTTTTTTCATAGATGGGGAGTTAGGAGAATTAGACTAAAAGAACTCAAAGTTGATAATAAAAAAATACTTTCTTATGTTCACACAATTTTTTTCATTAAATTCCATTATATGAACCAACATCTTACTTTGTATAGTTGAGGATTATGTTTATTACTCATTAGTCTTATACTCACACCAAAAATGTTATTATTATAAAGTGATGATTTGTTTCTTAAATTTTCTAGTACTTAGTCTTTAGTAAATAACATAGTCCAGAAAGAAAGGAGAACATAAGTCCATTATCAATAGACATGTATTTCATCATTTGAAACTCCTAATATAATAAGGGAAGAAGTTTTTATTTGATTGGTAAATGCCATAAAAAAGACTAAACTTATATACCTTGTTAATTTATTGACTACTCAAAAACATAAATGAATAGTAAATAGGGTGATGGAAATAGTAACTTTAAAAAAGATTTGTCAATAAAATATATAAAACATATGTAATATAGAATATGAAATTCATTATAAATAAAATATTTGTATAAAAATAAAAATTAAGAAAGTGCAATAAGAAAAAAGGAATTAAACAGTTAAACTAGAAACTAAAATGTGATATGGAATCAAATAAAAATATTTTTTAAATTACAAATATAACTCTCTAATATGCAAGTATTTCAAAAAACAAAATAGATACAAAGTCAAAATTTCATTATTTATGGATTGGTTTTATATTAGATAATCTTAGATTTGTAATACGAATAAAACTCAAGTAACGAATTTGTACGGAAATTAATGGCCTTTAAAATCACTCAAAGATTTGAGTATTGCACCTTATCGAACACGTTCTCATTTATCACAAAAGGATGGATGCATGTTTCAATAGTATCAAATTTATAAAGGCAATACTAGCCAATAATCCAAAGACATCGATATACTATAATTCAGTTTCTTACCTATCCATTACTAAAATAGGTTAACTATTTCTACATCTAAATATCATGTTGTTAATATTAATGTGCTTCACAAAGCATATCTAATCATCTTTATCAATCTCAATTTCAATATAAGTTTTAATGACAACATTGATGATATAATAATCACCATTCTTAATGTTTATTTCAACTAACATAATGTCACACTAAATAGCTAGCTTCTTAGTCATGTTATGTTTTATACACTTGCAACTTACTGCATTATAATTTTAGTAAAACTAATTATACATATTAATTTATCACTAAGTAATAAATAAAGTTTTTTATTGAATTTAGGATGTCACCTATGGAAGAGGGACATAAAGATCGAGACTTATTAATGCTTAATTACCGAATGTACTTCCAACAAAAGATGGTCACAGCTTAAGTTGTGCTAAAATTTATTGTTTTATATATCTTTTTTGGCAAACATTTCAACAATGTTATATGACAAAATTATGAAAGAGAAACTCTCCCTTCTCTCATCCTTTCTAAGCTCTTCCTAATAGCATGATTATCTTCCATTTTTTTTCTTTCCTCATATTCTCCTCTTTTAAGCTTTGTTTGGACTCTTCTCCTTCGTAGTTCCTACTTCTCAGTCTTGTCCTTGCTCTCCTTTGTGGGTTTTTATATGATTTTTTGTCCTTGTCCTTCCATTCCATGGTCAATCTTCTTCTTCAAGTTTTTTAGTATCATCCAAATTACCTCTCTTTCTTCATTATCTGAATCTCATTTTCTGTTACAAAGGTAGCAGATGAACATTGGATTGGATATACTATATGTTTTGTAAAGTTTCCTCAAATCTTCAAGAGAACATAGATGAAAATGGAGGTGATAACAATGTCCCACTAATCCATACAGGATTAGGAAAATCAGTTGTTTTTGGAACAATCATCAATTCCAAAACTATTTATGTTCAATCAAGTAATCTTGTATTTGAATTTGGGTTCCTAATACAGTTTGACTTAATTAGCTATTTAAGTTTTATAATATTTATTTCTTAGGTGAAATGCATCATATAGGCAATTCAATTAATTTAGTGATCCATACTGTGTCTAAGGTTTCGTTTATTCTATCTTCTGCTAGTTTAGTTAAAGCTAAGTAGTTATTGGAAGAGGATGTCAATAAACCAACACCTGAGGGAAGATCATTGACTGTTTCGATTGATTCTTTCGAATGTGCAAGGACCCTTCTTAGGAATCCAAATATAGGAGACTCCTTTACCTTTTCTACCAAGTCTCATGTCACTTAGAATCTAGAAAAATATTTATTTCTTTCCCTTTTTGATGGAATAAGTGTGAAACTTTATTTATTATTTTATTTGTAAGAATTGTTAAACTTATAATTAAAATAATTTCAATATTTATATGTCCTATTATTTTATTATTAATAAATATTAATGATTAAGAATAGTAGTATTACTATTCAAAACATAAATTACCTATCATCTGTTATTCAACAATATGTTTAAAACTTTGAAAATATTTTACAATTTTTGTATGCTCCATTTTATTTTCACAAAAAAATTATATGAATGGAGGGGTACTATGTATAATAGGTATTAATAAAGAATCATTTGTGTATAAATCCATAGATTTAAATAAATTTATAGAGTTTGAATGCATTAGGTCAAAGTTGTAATTATTTCAACTTTTGGCGACGATTCATCCTTTGGAGATGAAAATGTTAAACAGCCACAAAATATGGAGCCTTTTGCAATGAATCCAATAAATTGTCGCTAAAGACATGCATTTAGTGATGATTCTAAGAAACATCATAAAAACATAAGTCAATTTTTATTGACGATTTTCAATAACATTGCAAAACAATGACTAAAAGTTAGTTTTGTTATAGTGATGGTGAAGTCCTGCTTATTGATTATGGATGAGAGATCCAAGATCACACTATTTATCAAACCATAGAGAAGCAAAAGATCTTGTCCCTATTTTATAGGTTACATATGGTTGCACAAACTCCCTCAACATATGTTTGATGCCCTCCTTCGATGGGAAAGAGTTAGATTGTTTTTGCAAAGTAGCATCACTTACTTCGGTGTGGTCAATTTAATGTTAAAGTTGTACTTTTATAAAGAAGATTTGAAGGAATGCAAATTCGAATTATGTTCCTTATATAGTTTGCATAGCCATCATGAATTATAAATAATTTTTTCATATGTCTAAATCTAGAAAGTATATCACAAGTGGCACTCTAAAATAGGGACATAAATTACTTATATTAAGAAATGATCCAATCAAAAACAAATCAGTATGTAGGTCCATCTTTCACGTTATGATGGATTGTTAGTAACCTTAAGGCATGGACTTCCTAACTCCTAAAAATGAAGGCATGGGACTATGGTATATCATAATCTATATATGTATAAACATGGGGCAGTTAGAATCTTATAGATCGATCATGTTTTGTGGCCATAAAAGTAAAAAAAAACTAATACTTTGATATTTTCTTATCAACTTATCTAATAAAGCTTTCCGGTTACCATAACCATAAGCATAATTGAACGTTTAGGTGATTACTAGCGAATATGAATATTTAATGACATAAAATGTAAAGATCTTTTGAGTAATGCTAAATTTAACAGCAACTTCACAAAAATTTTACCAAAATTTTCCATATGAACAAGAAAAGTTTTTACCATTTATTTACTAGGAGGTGCAATGATGCAAGAGCATTTGTCACATTGATTAGTAAAAACTGATCATTTTTGTAGAATTTTTACCTTTATTGATGTACATGAAAAAGGGGCATTAAATATTAATTGAGTCCTTTTTTAGTAGTTATTTGTTTTCTTAAATTTTTTTCGCCAAACAGTAGGTGACGATAAAGCAAACACATATAAAAGGTGGCTGAATTGTATGTGTCTTAAAATTTTTCGCAAGTACTTTTAGTTCGTATATTAGACAGATCCTAATAAGCAAAAACAAGGAGCCAACTAAGCAATAGGATCCTATTTAAACGAAATGAGCCTGTTAAACGATACAAAATTGTTAATCGACAGGAGCCCACTAAGTAAAAACATTATGTCAAAAACAATTTAAAACAGAAGGCACCTGTTAAAACTGAAAGGAACCACTTATAGGTTAAAAATAGAAGGAGCCTGATATGAAGTCAAGGAGCCTCTTACCGAAATAAACTCACACATAATATAATGTCGAAATTTAAAAGTTAAGAGATGAGAGAGAAGGATGCATTCAATTTATACTAGTTTGGCTTATAACCCAAGCCTACATCCAGTCCCCAAGTATCCAGCTTGAGTGTTTCACCATAAAAAACTAAGTAGCAATTTGGCAAGCTTCTCTAAGCTCACAAATTAATATTTTTCAAGATTCTTTAACCTTCCATACTAGTAGTATTTGATTGGCCTCTACATGCTCTCAAACAAAAAAATGAAGTTTGCTCGAAACAAGTTTCATTAATTTCTCTTAACAAAATTTCACTTTCTAATGCACAAGAGAATTTTTACAAGGATATCACTTTCAATAATGTATATGCTTTTGATAAGTTCGACAATATAGCTTCACAATCTTCTGTATCGTTGAATTCTTTTTCACAATTACATTGGCTCTTCCTTAAATAGGCATTTCCTCAGTTAGCCTTTGCCTAACCTGCATTCTTAATCAATTGGATCGATTTAAATCTAAATAATTTCAACATTTATCTTTGCTAAAATTCTTCTAGTGAACATAGAGCTAATATGCAACCTTCATAATTAGTAGGATCCTTTCGGATAAACCATTCTAATAAGATAAGTTCATAAAGAAGGTTCTTGCAAGAATTGACATGTATTTCTTATGATTTTATTTCCTTTTAATAATTAACTTGTTAACAATAAAACGAAATAAATTCATTTTGAATTTTGAAATATTATGTAGTTATCATCAAAATCATTAATATTAAACCTTGAGCTAACAATCTCCCACTTTTTGATGATGAAAAGCAATAATAGTTATATTTTTGAAAATTTAAAGAGATAATAAATGATTTCGAAAGATACCTATGACTTTTATATGTTCAGACATAATCAAAAGGAACCTGTCTCTTAAGAAAGGAACCTATCGTTTAGTTGTCACATATTTTCACAAGTTCAACAACAGAATCAATCATATATATAGGCAGCATTGAGAAATATTCATTGAGAGATGTATCATCATATATGCAAAAATATGCAAAAAATATATCAATATAAACTCTCTTCTTTTGTCATTATCAAAAAATAGTAGAATATAGTAAGAAAGGAACTATCATAAGTTTGAATATGTTAGGCAGGAAAGAATAGCAACAGAGTTAATGAAGGGATTCAAAGATTTTTCTCAGCAACATCTCCATGTCAAGAAGCTTCTTTTGCATGCTATCTATTTGTTCTCGTATTTGTTCTTGATTAGTTTGAATGTTCTGCAGTTGTTGATGGAGTTTTACACTATTTTCATCCTAAGGAGGAATAGGATTTTGTTGGTTTGGAGCAAGATCTAAGTTTTATGCTACTCTTTTAGATCTTTTGTCTACCCAGATATTGTTTTGCAATTTGTATCCAAATTGATAAGGAATGCAAGGGGAAACTTAGTCGATATATACCAATTCATATTTGTAAACGAAACTCTATAATAGTTGAAAATCTTCGTGATTAACATCCTATAAGGTAGGTACCCGGTGGTATTCTTAGGATTCCCCTTATCCACCAAAACCTCAAGATCATAGCTAGAAGAACTTTTAGTAAATTATACACCAAATAAGTGTCCAATAGGCTGCACCTTTCAATTGAGCTACTCCTAGGAAAAATTGACGTAGCCAAAAGCGATGTAAGGCATTGTGGTATTAAGTCTAATTGCTTGCTTCAGGGTCTCCCATCTTGGGTGTTTTCAGCATGAAGGCAGATGGATTTGACAATTTTGAGTAACTCTAGATCATCAACATCCGCTTATGACAGGAAAAATTAGTTATCCCTATAGGAGCTAATTCCAGTATATCTCCTAAGATTTCTTCAGAATTTACAGTCTCACATTCATACACCCATAAGCCAATGGCGAGTTTTCCATTAATTTCTTCTTTTTTCATGTAAGTGTAGAATATCCTGACTAGCTCATCGAATAATATCTCATCTAATTTTAGAAAATTTTCCCAACGAATGGTCACAAAGTAAGGAGAGATGGGTATATCTATGTCATCAAACATCATAGTTGGCAAGATCTGCCCAACAACCACCTTTCTTTTCTTGTACTGTGTTTTATAGTGGACCTTTTATTGATTCAAACATTTTTGGTGGTATTAATGTCTTTCCTTACTTATATACAGCTATCTTTATTTTCTTTGCCCTTTTTTCTTTATGAAATATCTCTTCTTGAGACAGCTCTTTTCTATCAATAGGGTCCTTAATAGTATCTTTAGTTAGAGGGGCGTGATTAGTGATTAGTGAGCATTAATCTCGTGAGAGGATGAATAGACGTATAATCCAGAAGAGGAACCATAATCGGTTGTGTATCTTTTGATAGATGTGTACGTAGGGTTGTCAGACTACGCGACCATTTTTGAAAAGGCTGAAAAGTTGCCATTAATGACTTCCTATTTTTAAGACAAGTGTCACTTAGAATGACAACTTGAAAAAAGCCTTTGGAAAAGAAAATGAGCCTTCTAATATAGAAGAAACCTAGTAACCTAAGAGGAGCCTACTAAACTAAGAGATAGTTTCTAAGGAATCAAAATAAAAGGAGCCTGCTAAATGAAATACAAAGACAAATAGCAGAAAATGTTCATTTAGAAATAATATCAGAGAGTTTGCACATACCAAACTCTTTTTCTTAACACACAAAATCTACCTTCAGAGAGTGGCTTGGTGAAAATGTTAGCTACTTGATTTTTAGTATTAACATGAAAAAGATCAATGGTTCCCTCCCTAAGAAAATGATGTTTGATTTCCATATGTTTAGTCCTATAATGATGCGTAGGATTTTTAGAAAGATTTATAGCACTAGTATTATCACATAATATAGGAATGTGAAAAAAGTTTAGAAAAATTAGTTGATGCTTCATAATAAGATTTGAGCATAACAGCTGGCAGCTACTACGTATTCTGCTTTAGTCGTCGAAAGTGCTGCGAAATTTTATTTCTAGTAGGACCAAGATACTAGACATCCTCCAAGAAATTGACAGTGACCACTATTGCTTTCTCGATTAACTTTATCACCTGCATAATCTGCATCACAATAACCCACTATGTCAAATGAATCAGTTTGGGTGCCATAGTCCAAAATCTATGGTTTTGTGGAGATATCAAAAGATTCTTTTGACTACTTAAAGGTGGCTTTCTTTTGGCTTTGATTGAAAGCGTTTACAGAGACACATACTAAGCCTAATGTATGATCTTGAGCTAGTAAGATATAGTAGTGATCTAATCATTCCTCTATACCTTGTCTCATCCATGGCTTTGCCTTCTTTGTATTTATCAAGTTTAGCTCCAGTGTATATAGGAGCACCCATCGGTTTGGCATTCTCAAAATGACATTTCTTGATGAGTTCCTTTGTGTATTTGTCTTGTAAAATGAAGATTTCTTTTTCTATTTCTCTAATTTCTAATTCAAGAAAGAATGATAATTCTCCTATCATGCTCATTTCAAACTCCCCCTACATTAATGCTAAGAATTCTTCACATAAGGATGGATTCAGAGCACCAAATATTATGTCATCAACATATATTTGCACTATGAGTAAATCATTCTCCTTTCTCTTAATAAATAAGGTTTTATCAACTTTTCCTCTTTCACAGTTATTCTCAAGTAGAAAATTACTTAACCTCTTATACCACGCTCGAGAGTCTGCTTTAAACCATTCAGAGCTTTCGTTAACTTCATCACGCAATTTGGATGGTTTTCATCTTCACAACCTAGGGGTTGCTTAACAAATACTTCTTTGTTAATGTAACCATTTAAGAATGCACTTTTAACATCCATTTGGATCAACTTGGAGTTTCTATAGAATGCAAAGACAAGTAAAATTCTAATCAATTCCAATATAGCAATAAGTGCATAAGTTTCATCAAAATCAATACCTTCCTGGTAATTGTAACATTGAGCTATAGGTCTAGCTTTTTTTTTACCACCTTACCATTTTTATCAATTTTGTTTTTCGAAATACCCATCGAGTCCCAATAATTGACTTGTTTTGAGGACGAGGAACTAGATTCTAGAGTTTGTTTTTGTCAAATTGATTCACTTCATCTTTCATAACTGAAACTTAGTTTTCATCAATAAGGGCCTCTTCAACGATTTTTGGTTCTACTTAAGAGATGGGAGTAGCAAAGTTGTTCTCAAACGATGATCTTGCTCTTATACTTTTAGAGGGATCTCCCAGGCTATATTCATGTGTATCAAGACCTCTCCATTCTCTTGATTTTTTTCGCTGTATAGGCTCTTACTTTGATGAAGGAGCCTGCTTTGTTTTAGCTTCAAAGGGCCTTCTTGATTTTGTAGTTCTGAAGGTATTATAGATGTAGCTTGATTCTGTACTTTTAGGTGCTAATGGATGCTCTTCATCATCTGAGTCAATTGTTATTGTCAAAGGTAGTGCTTCATCAACTAACATATATATCGATTCTTCTATCTTCTTTGTTCTTTTATTATGTACTTTGAATCCTTTACTAGTGGCACTATGGCCCAGAAAAATTACTTCATCTAATCTTGCATCAAATTTTCCAAGGTTGTCTTTTGCATTATTTACCACAAAGCATTTGAACCCAAACTCTAGGAAGTAAGTGACGTTTGGTTTTCTTCCATTCTACAATTTAGAGGGGGTCTTTTTGAGAATAGGTCTTATAAGACACCTGTTGAATATATAATAAGTCGTGGATATTGCTTCTGCCTAGTAACCATAGGGTAGTCCACTTTCATACAGCATTGTCCTATCCATATCAATAAGTGTTTTGTTCTTTCTCTCAGCAACACAATTCTGCTGTAGAGTCCAAGGGTAAGAAAAGTTAAGTTTTTCACCGTTGTTTTCATAGAATTCTTCAAACTTTACGTTATCAAATTCTCCTTCATGATCACATTGAATTTAAGTTATGTAGTATCCTTTTTCAATTTGAATTTTTCTGCAAAACTTCTCAAAAACTTCAAAAGCATCATTCTTATTTGATAAAAAGTAAACCCATATAAACCTGGAATAATCATCTACTAAAATGAAATTGTAATATTTTCCACTAAAACTTTCAATCCTTGTGGGACCAAAATAATCCATGTCCACAAGTTTAGCGGTTGGTTAGTAGACATAATATTTTTGGGGGGAAAGCTGCTTCTAACTTGTTTACCTGTTAGCCAAGCTTCACAAACCTGATTACTTTTAAACTTCAGAGTCGGCAATCCTCTTACTAACTCGTTCTTGGAAAATTTTGATAGAATGCTCATGCTAGCATATGCAAATCTTCTGTGCCGGATAAACAAATCATTTTCTAGAGAGATAAAACACTTAACACTTTGTGACGACATGTCTTTCAGTTAATCACAATAGAACATTTAGGTGGTTATTAGCGAACTTGAATATTTAATGGCATAAAATATAAAGCTTTTTTTAGTAATGCTACATTTAACAACAACTTGATAAAAAATTTCCATACAAACAAGAAAAGCTTTTACCATCTGTTTACTAGGAGGTGCGGTGACACAAGAGCATTTGTCACGTTGATTGGTATAATTTTTACCCTTATTGATGTACATGAAAAAGGGACATTAAATATTAATTGAGTCTCTTTTTAGTTGTTATTTGTTTTCTTAAATTTTTTGTCACCAAACAATGGGTGATGATAAAGCAAACACACACAAAAGTGGGTGAATTGTGTGTGGCTTAAAAATTTTCGTAAGTACTTTCAATTTGCATAATAGACAAACCCGAGTAAATAAAAAAATGGAGCCTGTTGAGCGATAAGATCTAGTTTAACTGAAAGGAGCCTATTAAATGATAAAAGCTTGTTAATCGACAGGAGCCCACTAAGAAAAAAGTCTTGTAAAAAACAATTTAAAACAGAAGGTGCTTGTTAACATTGAAAGGAACCTCTTATAAGTTGAAAACAGAAGGAGCTTGAAATAAAGTGAAGGAGCCTCTTACCGAAATAAACGCAAACACAATATACTGTAGAAATTTAAAAGTTAAGAGAAGAGAGAGAAGGATGCAGTTGAATTATATTGGTTTGGCTTACAAGACAAGCTTACGTCCAGTCCCCAAGTATCCAACTCGAGTGTTTCAAAATAAAAACCAAGTAGTAATTTGACGAACTTCTCCAAGCTAACATTTTAATATTTTTCAAGGTTCTTCAACCTTCCACACTAGTAATATTTGACTAGCCTCTACAAGCTCTTAAACAAAAAAATAAAATTTGCTCAATACGAGCTTCAGTAATCTCTCTCAACAGAATTTCACTTTTTAACACACAAGAGAAATTTTACAAAGATGTCACTTTCAAGAATGTATGTGCTTTTGATGAGTTTCGACAATATAGCTTCACAAGCTTCTATATCGTTCAGTTCTTGTTTATAGTTGCATTGACTCTTCCTTAAATAGGCATTTCCTTAATTATCCATTGCTTTGTTTGCATCATTAGTCAACTGGATAAATTTGAATTTGAACAATTTCGAAGTTTAACTTTGTTAAAATTAACTTCGAAAATTTTCAAATTCTTCTAGTGATCTCAGAGCTAATATGTGACCTTCATAATTAGTAGGATTCTTTTGGATAAGCCATTTCTACTAAGGTAAGTTCATAAAGAAGGTTCCTGCAAAAAAGGAAGCATTTTTTATGATTTTATTTCCTTTTGAGAATTAACCCGTTTACAATAAAAGGAAATAAATCCAATTTGAATTTTGATATATTATGTAGTTATCATCAAAATCATTAATAATAAACCTTGAGCTAAAAGGTGAGACTCTAGTCCTGCAAAAAAGGAAGCATAACGGCTGTATTTTGACAGCCCAAAAATTTAAAAACACAAGAAACTCACTTCTAATATCACAACCCAATAACACAAGGCAACATCGGACCTCCCGTCCGGAATCCAAACACCAGC
>JANKOD010000003.1:13970433-13994311 GCA_026284645.1 Erythroxylum acuminatum | reverse complement strand
ATTGTCACAAAAATTAATAGAAGTGAAGTCTTCTTAACTTAACAGTTTTGCTTTTCCAACACTTTGGAAAACACATCTATAGTGGAGAGGTATCCATACCCTTATAAGGCCTACTTCGTTCCTCTCTCCAGCCGATGTGAGATCTCAGATATGAACTATGTCTTCCCCAATATCTCCGTTGCTCTAGATGATAGATCCTAGATATTTAAAACACTCCTTATATGGTATAACTTATGAACCAATCATTACCTTCAAATCTGAACACCATATGTCCTGAAAATTTACACTCCACGTCCTAAGTCTTAGTACTACCCATTCTAACATATATTGTTCTAAAATAATCAAGTACATAGATATTATATTAATGAATTTTTATATAAAATAAAATGAAGATTCTTATTTTAATACAGCATTGGATATTAAATTTTAAAATTCTCAACACTTGAAATAATTTTGACACTTTTTTAAAACTCTAAACTAGATTGGAAAGAAGGCTTGTTAAAAACCAATAATGTCTATGTGATTTTATCGGACACAATTTCTTTAAGTTTGTGATTTATGCACAATTTAAAGTTTTGGTCAAAGACTAACTATATTTTTTTATTCATGTCATAACCATTTCCTTTATTATGAAATATATGAACTTTTCCATAATTTTATAAATTTTGAAAGGTATCTTTTGTTCAAAGTTACCTAAAAGTACCTTATGGTATTTGAAACGGTTTTCTTGTGTTATTTGGTGTCCTATCATTATTATGAAAACTTCTACAACTTAAGCAAAAATATACGGTGATAATGGATCACCATGCCTCACCCCTTTAGCTCCTTTAAATAGTTGATTTGATTCTCCATTTACTAAAACACTAAATGAGGAGGTAGTTAAACATTGTTGCGTCGAATTAATGAATGTTTTAGGGAGTTCAAAGACTTGTAGTGAAGGTTGAATAAAGTTATAATTAAGGATGTCAAAAGCCTTAAGGAGCCAGTTTTGATGAACTTTTTGGAATGGTAGACCTTAAAAATTTCTTAAGCTAATAGTAGATTATCTCCTATGCTTCTACTTGTAATAAAATAAGATTGTGAGAGATTAATAAGTTATTTCATTATTGGTTTTAGTTTTAAGGCTAGTATTTTGGAAATGATTTTGTAAAGAATATATCAACAAGAGATAGGACTAAAATCTTTTAAGGTTGAGGGTTTTGGAGATTTTTGGATTAGGAAAAACAAAGGTTTCATTAAGATCTTTTAGTAATTTTCCTAAACTAAAGAATTTTTTGAAAATTTAGGTAATATATAGTTCAAATAGATCTAAGGATTCTTGGAAAATAAGAGTGTTAAACCCATCAGGCCCTAGTGCCTTATCTAGATCAAGACTAAAATTTGTGTCCTTAATTTCTATTTTTATAACTAGTTGTATGAGAGGGTGAATCTATCTTTAGTTTTGAAAGGGAAAAGTCCAATTGGAGAGAATATTGAGGGAGCTTGAAATTGTTCATAAAATGGATTTAAAGAAGGTGAAATATATGGATTTCAGGTAACCCTATTCATAATAAAGAATCCCATTTTGGCTCAAGATTCTTGAAACGTTTTTGGTATTTCTTCTATTTTGGATACTTTTATGGAAGATGTTTCTATTGGCAACCCCATCCATTACCTAGGAAGGCTTTTCCGTCTATTTTAGTGAGGAGATGTAGTTATCCAGTGTAACATTGTAGGAGTTCATTCTAGCTTTTTCTTTCAATTTCAACTCCTCATTCAATGGATCCTCATGAAGGTCTTTTTGTGTGGTGATGAGTTCCTCTCTACCTTTTTCCACTTCTTTGTAAAGCTTATTCTTATATAGGTCTCTATCAAGCTTCTTCAGCTCTTCCTTTATTAGCTTTAGCCTTGTTACCAATTTATAGGATTCAAATCTTTCTACTGGATGGTTTAGTCCTCTAGAAATTAGTTTGTTATAGCCTTCCAAGTTTGTGAGGAACATGAAAACCCTAAAAAAGGTTTTGTATTTTGCTGAGAAGTAGATCCATTCTAATTTCAAGTAGTGAATGTTTTAAAATTCCTGGTGTATTAAATAACCTTAAGCTATTAGGGAACTTAATCATCCATTCTTTGTTCACTAATCATCTATCCAACTTTTTCCTAATGTATTATTGTCCTATATATTTGTTTGTCCTTGTGAAGAAATTCCCTCTATAAGTCAGGTCCAATAAATATGAATTGTTCAACCATTCTCGGAATTCTTTGTTTATTTTCCCGTATTTGTTCCTTATTCTTTCAGCATCATAGGAATACAAGATGCAATTGAAATCTCCTAGCATAATATATGGTATTTTTTTCTTTTAGCTAATTCTTCTATGTCCCTTAAAAGATTTTTCCATCAAAAAACATGATTAGTAAACAAGGAGTGAAATATTTTTTTTCTTAAAGGAAGAATGAGTAAACCTTTATATGGAGATATTGATCTATTTGTTCTGAGTTACTTACTTCCATGTATCATTTGTTGCAAGAAACTATTATTCTTACCAATATGCATGATACATGATTGGATAGGATTTTCCTTTAATTTCTTATGAACTATAGCCATTTACTCAAGGTTGCCTCCTTGATTTTGGTTTTCAGCAAGCCAATTAGGATCATATGTGTTTCTTTTATGGCTTAATAAGCCCTTTACTTTTTTTTCACTTGATGTCCTTATTATTATGTAAATGAACTAAGTGTCATTCATTTCAATGTCCAAACCATTTGGCTATTTAGTTTCATTTGGCTTTGTATCTAAATTAATATTGATCTTTGACTTCTATGTATCCTTTTCTATATAGGTTCTAGAATTTCTTATGCATTAACATGTTCAAGTATGGTGATCTGAGGGGGATGATTAGAATTAGGAGTAGAAGGGTTTGTGATTTTTGGTGTGTTCTTAAAAGTGGAAGGATTGTCAAGGTTTTATTCCATAATTGGTAGAAGTTTATAGGTATTATGAGGTGTATCAATTCTTGATGTAATAAGGATTGTTTCTATTAAAGTTTGTGTTATAAGAGTACCTAGATCATTGTGAGTTTAGGTAGGATTCTTTAGCTTAAAGCTGAATGGATAAGAGGCTTATTTAGGTTTACAAATTTTGTTTATAGTTTGCTCTGCTTTCTATAGGTAAGAAATCGAATTTCATAAGGATAAAGTTCACCATCATCTCTCAATCTATCCATGTTTATTTTTGCTAGTAGTTTCACATCCCTTTCTGCCTCTATACAAATTTTTGCAAACCCTACTCTTCTCATTTTGGTAGTATGTTCATTTAGTCTAATAGGCTTTCCATTGGCAATTACTAGGTAACTCAAGCATATTATTGTCCAATACTCTAATAAAATATAATGAAAAACATATCCATATAGGGATAACATTAAGTGAATCATTATCTAATCATAACTAGATTCAATTTCTTAGTGAACATTGTCTTTTGTCTCCAATTATAAGGACTCGATTCCATTTCTTTCTTCATTATAAATATTTCTCTAAATTTGAACAAAAATTAGTCTACTACTATAACTAGTATATGCACCAAACTATTATTATCCCATATAGATTGTGCCCAAGATTTGATTAAGTGGAATGGGGGTCATTTATCTATAAAAAGCCCACAAGTGTAGTGCTTCATTTGGTAGCTCCTACTTTTAGAATCTTTATTGTGGGGATATTATCAAGGAGTTTTTAGCCTTGGGAATCATTTTAAGTTTTATGGTAGGTTCTCCATCATTAACTATAAGATTAGAGCCTTTTCGTAGAGTATGATAAGGTGTTGGAAAAGCTATTATAGTTAAGGAACCACTTTTCTAAGGGCTGGAAGAGGTAAGGTTATAAGGACTATCATAGGAGATTCCATTAAAGTAGTTAGGATTGAGGGTAAAACTAAAGGGAAGGTAGAATATACAGGAACTAGAGCTAGATCAAAATAATTGGTAATCTTTAGCAGAAGTGGGGGAAAGTGGAAGACAGAGGTGATTAATGGAGGGAAGGGATCTCAATTAGGTAGAGAGTTTGAAAGGATTATAATGCCTTCCTTTTCTGTTGGAAATGCTAAAGAAGGAGAAAAGAAGGTATAAGATTGGAAGGAGAGGTGAACAAGGTTGGGTAAGAAGGGTTATAATGCAGCAAATGATAGGTTATACCAATACAATATGTAAGGGGACTACCTAAGGAGTTCCAGTAGAAAAAGTAGCTACTAAATTGAGGGAAGGAGTTAGTCAAGACAAGAGGAATTTTAGTGGGAAGTTCAAGCTTCTCACTCTTAACTCTAATGTGCTATGCCTTTTTCTAGTAATATATCACACTTACTAATAAGCAACTGGTCATTGAGTCAATATTGTTTGGTGACACCATTATGTACTTCTTACACTAAGCAACAATAATTAACATCAATCTGACCATTTCTTCAAATTATTTCTATTAACTCGGCTTCAATTCTCGATAAATAATAGGAGGTAATAAATATTTCTACTATACTAAGAGCATCTGCTACTTAGTTACACTTCCCTAGCTTGCATTTTTAAATGAAGTCATACTTGACCAAAAACTAAATTCATTTTACTTGCTTAGAAAATAATTTCTTTTATACCTTAACGAATGTATTTTTCACGTTAACTATTTAAATTATAAACTTTATCCCTAATAAATATAAACACCATACCCTTAGGCAATGTACCACTACAACAATTTCCTTCTCATGTGCAAAATATATTTGTCTTTTAAAATATATTTGTCTTATTTTATTAAGTTTCCTACTTTTGAATGCTATTATATGTTCATCCTAAACTAACATATCATTAATAGCTTTTTTTGATGTATCGATATGAACCCCAGAGGGAAATTTAAAGTTTTGCAGTCTGAAAATTGATTTTGATGTAATTAATTGCTTTTGCTTCTCAAACACATCTACACAATAGTCTAACCAATACCATATTTTATTATTTTTCATCAAATTAGTGAGAGGGAAATTATTAAAAAAAATTGATGGATTGACAAGATTAGTTCAAAATCCCCAAGAATGACCATTCAGACACCTTGGTAAAGTTGATCTCTCTGTAATGGCTTATACCTTATGAGGATAAGTCTAAACCTTTTTTTACCAACACTATATTTTTTTTCTTTTTTAATAAATTAATGAGAGGGGAAACCATCTGAGAATAAATTTGGATGGAAAGCTAATGATAGTTCAAAATTCTTAAGTTTAAACATTTTGGTAGGGCTAACCACTCTATAATGTCTTACGCTTTTTGAGGATCCATTTGAAGCTCATTTTTACTTATGAAGTGCCTTGAAATGTTAATTTATAGCCTTGCAAACTCACACTTCTCTATCATAGCATATAGTCATTTCTTTCATGAGTATTCCAATACTTGGTGTGAATGGACAACATGTTCTTCTATAGAGTTTTTATCACTGTTAAGTCAAGATATACCATTATAAAGTTATCTAAAAACTCATATAGAACATTGTTAATCAAATTATAAAAAAGATAGCGGGAAATGATCAACTTGGCAGGCATGACTAGAAATTCATAAGAATCATACCTAGTTATATATGTGTTTTTGACTCTTCTCCTTCCATAATTTTGACTTACCAATAACTAGATTGAAGGTCGAACTTTAAGAATATCAAAGCCTTACTTAATTTATCCATCAAATCCTAAATTAACAGAATATGGTACTCATTCTTTCTAGTTAGTTTATTACTTGATAGTTAGCACACATTTGGAGTGTACCATATACCTTCTTTCTGAAGAGAAAAGGAGCATCATATGGCACTTTTGAGACATAACATACCCTACTTCTAAAATTTCACCTAACTACTCTGTAACTCCTTTAACTCTAGTAGCAACATCTAATATGAGGCATATGTAGGAGGAACAAAACCTGGTTCCAACTTAGTTTAGTGATCAATAGCCTTTCTTAAAAGTAGTTTTTTAGGCAATCCTATCAACATCACATCTTGGTAGAATTTCAAAGAAGAATTAATCTCATCCAAAACATCAATAACTATACTTTCCTTCACTTTAACCATGTTAACAATCTATCCTTTTTCCATAAGATTGTAACATCTAATGAAACAAAGATTTATTCATCTACGAATATGATTATTCTCAAATGTGTATATATAAATCATGCCAACAATATCACTCTCTTTTTATTTCATTATTTTCTCAATTTTTTCTCTTTTTAGCTTTAATCATAACTTTATAATTAACCTATCGGCAATGAATGTGTGCATGATAACCATATCAACCATTGCATCAATATTTATACCACTTATTCAATTATTAGGTGTAATAAATAACCATGAGAAATAATTACCTTTGTCGAAATAATTGTAAGCCATTGGAGTGGATTTTCACAAATGTGGCTACTACTCCTATTTCATGTTCAACCATGATAACTTAATTTTCTTCTAATTGAAACATATACGTGAGAAGTGAGGTCTATTGCGAATGAAACAACCCTTTTTTAAACCTATTGGATGGATCCATATTTCCATTCAACTTTGTTTTTCTTTTATTAATTTACATGCATTTTCCTTTCTACTTAGAATTTCCATTTCCATTTTTCTATTTGTCATTGTACTTAGACTAATTTAAGTTATACTATACAAATCAACCAATTGACAGTTGTGTGTGTGTGTGTGTGTATATATATATATATATTTGAATAGCTTATCTTCTTCAGTAATATTCCTCATATCTAGAATCAATAAATTAAACAACTTCATATAATTATAAACAATCCCTTTTGTTGTAAGTTCTTTATAATTTATGACCAAATTATGATGTATTACATTGAAGTAATTGTCCTTTTAATTCATTAATCAACACATCCTAAGTATCAATTCACCCCTTATCATCATTGAGATCATTATTAATCTAAGATTATAACCAAATTTTTGCATCTCCACTAAATGCATGTTAGTTAGCATAAATTTATCGACTTAAAAGACTCTTACAGCATAGAGAACTAATGCATGTCCCAAAGAAAATTTTTAACATCATGAGCTTTATCAAAATGCTTCATTTCATGAACATTAAGACAAGACTATTTTATGTCGATCCCTTAAGAAGCGTTGTTATACAAGAGTGTCAATGCATCTTTTAGCATACTAACTCTCCTATTTGCCTTGCTAGAACTTTCATCCAAATTCCTTTAGATATTAGTAATGGCATTGTCAATCTAATCAAGCTGTGTTATAACTTGCATCCATAACCTTTCAAAATGGAATCAAAGTATGATTTAAAATGAGCAAGTCTCTTTTAGATTGCCACCAAGTTTTGCCCACCAAACATTTTGCACCACAAAAAGGTTTCTAATTCTTTTGGTTCCATTTTCCATACAAATTTATTTAAGGCTAACATTTGCATAAAATTCTATTATGTTTGCAACCAAGTTGAAAATTTAAGTTTTCAATGCTAATTTATCAAATATATTAGATGTGTCATTCTGTCAAATTCCTTTTATGTATAACAAAACTTAGTAATTTTATAACAAATTATTATAGAACATAATAGATAATTTGGGGAAGAAAAATATAATGTGTGAAGCTTTATATAGCCTAAATATTCACTACACAAATTACAAACATAATTAATGAAATAATCAATAGTTATAGTTAGTTTACATGTTACATCCCAATTACTAAGAGACTTATTTTAATCATACAGAACTTACATAAAAAAATAGAGACTATTATGTCTGGTCCATAAAAGGTGGCTGTTGGAGGTGTTGTTTGACACCAACCAATATAACTGACATAACTGAATTAACTATTAATAAATAATTATTATGATAACTATTACTACTTGAGTCAACTATAGGGCTAAAGTGATTTTGGACTCTCTATAATTTGTTTATTATATTATCCATTAATGAACATTTGGTTGTAATTTTCATGTATAAACATATTTTTATCATCCTTATAAAAGGATTTTTATCTTATAAAAGATGTATAACTTTTATTTGTTAAATTTTATTAATAAATTAAATAATAACCCTATGATAAATATGATGTGGAAGGCATTGGGCTTCAGCTCAAGTATAAAGTCACCAAGATAATCACTATTATATGTTTTGATCTACTTTGTCCTTCCCTCTTTTGAGAAGTCATACTTCAAATTATATGTTTTGGATAAACTTGTACGGCCGTTAGAATTTTCAATTACATTTCTTTCTGTGAAAATGTGAGGCCAAATTTTTATGAAATGAAGGAAACATGCAAAGAAAACATAAGAAAAAAAGTTTCTAGCTTTCTATTAAAATGTAATAGAAGAAGAGGCTAAGAATTGAAGGACCATTTCAATTTGCGTAACAATTGTAATGATGTGCATATAAACTACAATAATAACTAAAGGAAAAGCCCATTTAGAAATATGCAACCATGTTTATAAATTAGCTATAACAAGGCATGAGTATGGAATAAAGTATAGTGAAGGAAACTCGAGCTTCTCGTGACTATAAAATATATATCTACCCTTTTCTCTTTCTTTATACCTACTACATAATCAAACCCTTTTCTTCCTCCTACATTTTAATTCCTTCTTATTTACCAAACCCTCTAATTCTCTCTCCCCTTTTTCTAGCCCATTTACCCATCCTCTTACTGTTTCAACCAAACTTCTTTGTTATTTTAGTGATTGTTAGTTAGAACCAAACTTCTCAACCTTACTCTCACCCAATCCTTACTATTTTCACTTCCTTTAGTCCTTTCACTGCTTCCTTATGCTCCTCCCTTTTTTTGTTTCACTACATGGAACCTCAACTTATCATTCCTTTACGCTTCTTCTCTAAAAGCATAGGTTACTGAAAGACCTAACCTAAGGTTAGAGCCACCTTTAAAGGTAATACATTCTCCTTAAGAAACCTAGGAACTTTTCTTTCATGCCATGATAACTCCTTTCATGTTCCCACATAAGTCATCCACCATTTCCTCAGCTTCGGAGAGAATTTAGAGCCGAGTTATGGGTGATTCCCAAATTTTGACAAACTGAGATATCTACTTGTATCTTTTAATCCCTCCTCCTTTAAAGGCTCTCAATTTGTTTCTCCTCCCATTGAAATTCTCAATAAGGAGTAGCAAAATAGTCAAGCACCTTGGTTGACTTCCTTATAAAAAAGAGGAATGCTTTCCTTATGGTTCAACATTAGGATATAAAAAGTTGGTATAAATCAATCCTAGAGAGTGCCTTAATGAGTGAAATTATTTATACTTATTAAAATTTGCTAATCCTAATAGTATGTAAATGATAGTAGAAAAGGAACCTTAGTACATCCACAGAAACATATGTTTCTAGTGAAATGGAGACCAGACATTTTAAAGAACATAAAAATCAAATATATCCCAATATGGATAAGGTTTCTTAAATCAATCTTAGAAAGTGTCTTGTTGATTGAAAATGATTTAAAATTATTCAAATTTGCTAGTCCCAATAGTATGTGAAGGATAGTATAATTAAGGCCTTGGTATATCCTTGTAAATCCTACATTTCTAGTGAAATAAAGGCCTGACATTTTAAAGAACACAAAACTCAAATATATCCCAATATAGATAAGGTTTCATAGTCTACCTCTTGAGTATTGGACCACAATAGGTCTAAGTCATTTGGAAAGTGCTATTAGAAGGCCATACTATTTGGATAAAATGACTGCCACCATGAAAAGAGTCAGGTATGCTAGAATTTGCGTTAAGGCTAAGTTAAACACTAAGATACAAGAAAATTTTACAATTGTAAGATTAAATGATTATGGAGATTTAATTAAAGACTAAATAGAGATTAGTTACCATTGGAATGCCTTATGTTATATAAAAAGAAGTTTTGGAAGGAATCTAGAAAAGCATTTTTGATAGGGTTCTCATATGAACTTCTCTAATCTCTAATAGAAATCTACTTATAACCATTTAACTGCACCACTATAGAAAGGAAATGTTGATCTAAAATAAATAGGGAGAGAACTTGACACAATTTAGGAATTCTCATAAATAGCTCCTACTACATACAAACCAATTAATGAACTAAAGAAGGCCTTAAATGTAGCCTCACTAAAGATACTCAAAGCTGAAAATACTTTAAATAGTAACTGATGGGAAAAACATAAAGATAAATACCTTTGAAATTGTACTGGAACCTAAATCTAAAACTATTAATTCAACTAAAAGAAGATAAGATAGAAAAGCTAAAATGAAAGAGCTTATTGGCCTTCATTCTACCCTATAATCTTATCCTAAAATGTGAGTGACATGAATTACCTTAAGAAAAGATAGATAATCAAAGATTATATCTTATTCAAGATTGTTTTCTATTCTTAATCTCTTAGAGATAAAGATCAAACTAACTAAGCTTCAACATTACAAAAGGGTTTTTAGTAAGAATTTGGAGGTTGTCTCTAATCACCACTCACATCACTTTGGCAGGATCATAGTAGGTTATGATCCTATCAAAGATAAAGTTCACTAGTAACTAACTTCTAACCAATTTATTCATTTTATTGTTAGCTTAGAATTGAAAAGTTAGGGAAAAAATGTGTTCATATTGTAAACCATTAATTTCAAAGAAGTTTGTTGCGAGAAGATTTAAAATCATTAGGGAAATCTATTACTGAGCCATGGTTGGTAGTTGAGAATTTTAATTGCACCATCTTTTCTTAGGAGTCTAATAGTGATAGGCTTAGTAGTAGAAGAAGAAATGAAAAATTACATAATTGATTATGCTTTATCAAACTCTAAAACTTGAACTATAATGGAAGTTATTATATATGGAGTAATAGGCAAGGAAACAACTGGTTAATCAGAAGAAAGTTAGACATGCTCTAGTTAATCATTCACATCCTTTAATTTATAAATCCAGTATGTCTCACTTTAACCATCATCTTTACTTTGATTATACTCTTATTGAGTTAAATTTATGTATCGATACTGTTTAAAGAAGTTTTGTTTTATAGTCAACAACTTCTTATCCAAAACTAAGAGATTTGAGGAAGTAGTAGTAAAAGTTTTATGCCTCCAATTCAAATGTTATGAATCTTTCAAACTTATGAAGAAACTTCAAATTGAAGCATAGCTTAAAACGATGCAATTCAAAAGGATCTAGAGCACTGAATATGCTATCACAAAAGTCGGGGGATCCTCAGTATTTGTCCAATCTTAGACCTCTCTCTTTCACAAAGACTCTTCTCTTAAAGAAAATCAAAAGGAAGCTTTTGATGCACCTTCTTAGGCACTAGACAATCATCACTAATTTTTTCATAATACCATTATGTGTAGGAGGAATGTGAACAAAATCTACTCATTAAGGATTAAGGATGGGTTATATATCAATAAGGATTTAGAGATCAAGGAGCTGATTTTCAATCATTTCAAGAAGTTAATGGGATCCTCAACCTAAATTAGCTATATTTTTATAGAAACTAAGTTCTTTCATTCAAGACTCACTTTCCCAATATTAGAAGGTATCACTAGAAGATTTCAAAGGAATCTCAAGTCTGTATTATAACCCTATGAAGAGCTTATGTTATATATCCATCTCTTCTTAATCTGAAGCAGGTTCACTGGCATATTTTATTGGACCGAGAATATTGCTTCCTCCTTTTAAGTATCTAGGAGTACCAATCTCTTCAAAGAGAATAAACTCAACTCAATTCACCCCACTATTAAACAATATCGAAAAGAGGTGAAAAAGATAGACAGAATCATAAAGGACTTCATCTAGAATTGCACAAGCAACACCAACAAGATTCCAAGTGTAAGATGGAGTACACTATGTTTGCCTAAACTTCAAAAAGGCCTAAGACTAAATTTAACAAAAATAATGTCCAAGATACTTATGAAAAGAGGCTACAAAATATGCATAAATAAAAAAATTGTGGGTGAAATGAATTCACACTTATCACTTGAAAAATTAGAGTATACAGACTATGAAGATCAAACAATCCCAATGTAACTCGTTTCAATTCATCCTAAGTATCAAATCTATATTATGGCCTTACTAAGGTAAGAAATTGGAGATAGATAGATTGTTGACTTCTAGTTTGAGATTGGTATATTATAGGGCCATTATACAATATAAAACGTTTCTAATCACTCAAGGCTATTATTCCTCCTAATACCAAATCCATTATCTTGAGTGGTTGGCCTTTTTACTCTTCTAGAGGTTTTTAGAATATCATCTATAACTATCCTCTAATAACTTTAAATAATGCTTACACTAGTTAGGGGACAGATCTTTGTAATTTATTGTTGCATCATACAAGAGGTTGCCAATAGGAAACATAAAGAGGAATACCATATACAATTTGGTATTGGATAACTAGTTAGCTCCTTCATACTCCTTCATATTTTGGTTTGTAGCCCCAGATATGGAGAGAAAGAAACATTAAACTATATGAAGATCCCAAGAATTTATAAATCAAGAGTGAAGAGATTAGATCACTAATGCAGGAAGATAAAACTAAGGAATTGCAGTCTATATCTAGGAGAAAGTATAACAAGAGGAAAATAACCTCCTTCGGTAAGGATAAAAATGAAGATCATTGTATGGAATATAAAGGGAGCCAATGCCCTAACTAAAAAACTTTTTCTCAAAGATTTTATCTTAGAGAATAAGCCTTACATAGTAGGCATTTTGGAAACTAGAATTAAGTTTAGTAACTATAATTATATCCTCTAGTTCTTACCTAAGAAGTGGAGAGTGCTTACTAATTACACCCATCGCCTTAATGGGATAATTCTTATCTACTATAATAGTGATACAATGAAGATTCAAACTTATGACAATACTAATTAGGTGGTTCATGTTCTAGCTTAGAACAAGCTTTTAAGTCCTCTATTTATGTTCATAACAATACCTATCAAAGAAGTCAAATGTAGATCAAACTTAGAGAATTGACCTTGAATATTCAAATTTTATAGCACCTACTTAGTGATTTTAACTACATTACACAACTTAAAGAAGTAGAAGGAAGCAAATCTTCCAAACAGACTGTCTAGAACTAAAGCAATGTTTGGCTCATATTCAAATGGTTGAACTTCCAATTGGAGGCAATTTATTCACTTGTCATAATAACCAGGATGGAGAAAACCTAATAAGGAAAATTTTGGGTTACGACTTAGCAAATCTTAAGTGGTTCCAATCTTTTCCCAATTATAAAACCATGTTTTATGCATTTAGTCTCTCAATCACTTAGCTATCATCATCCAGGCTAAATCAGTAAAAGTCAAGACTCTTTTCTGATCCAACAACTTGTTAACTAAATTTTTAATCTTTAAAGAAGCTATTTGTAAAGGTTTCTTAGGTAACTTACAAGATCAATGCAGTTTGTGCATACTAGGAAGATGAGAATAATTAAAAAAAAAAGAACTTAAACAATTTTTCATAAAGAATGTTGGAAACACTCACCATTTGCTTATCATGTTGGAAACGCTCACCACTTGCTTATCACTGCTAAGCAAGCTCTCCACAAGGTCTAAGCTAATTTGAACATCAATCTAACTTCCCCTTGTTTTGTAAGAAAATAAAAAGAAGGAGTACTTAACTTATCAAAGGCACTAAAATTTGATCATTCTTTGATGAAGAAAAGATTAAGGCGCTTAGCTCAAAAATGGTGATAGAAACTCTTCCTTCTATCATAGGGCAGTCATTACAAGGAAAAACACAAATAGGATCATCTCTGTGGTGAAAGGCAATTGCATACCAAAATCTCAAAATCAATTATTAGAAGAAACTACTTATCACTTTTCTAAAGTCATAAAGGCTCCAACTAAAGCTCACTCTTCCATTCCATTTCTTAAAGAAATTATGAAGAGTAGTTTAGCAGCCTAAGAGATTGAAACTCTTGCCAAACCAGTCAGTAAATAAGAGATAGAAATGGCTTTAAATTCTTCCATTCATGGCTCCTAGCCCTGATGGTTTCAACTCCTACTTCTTCATCAAAGTCTGGCCTCTCATCAAAACCATGGTCACAAATGCAATTATAAAGTTGTATAGAAACAAAGCAATGTTTGAAGACTTAAACATAACCTTTATAAATCTTATTCCTAAAATAGGAGAGCAAAAACATTCAATGAATATTTCCCAATTGCCTGTTGTAATACTATATATAAAATGATCTCTAAAATACTAGCAGAGAAAATGATGCATACAATCCACTATTATGTTGATCAATCACAAGCAACCTACATCCTTGGGAAAATAATAGTGGACAATATCCTTTTAATGCAAAAGCTTTTAAGAAACTACAGTAAGAAGAAAGAAGGAAGAAATTGCATGATTAAAGTGGACTTTAAAAAGGCTTATGATAATTTGGATTAAAGCTTTATTAGTAACATTTTAGGAGCCATAAATTCTCCAAGAACTATATGCAATGTATGGAGCAATAATCAATGGAGAGCCTACTAGAACCATCAAAAGCACCAATGGAATAAAGCAAGGAGATCCATCTTTTCCCTATTTATTTGCCTTGGGTTGGAAGTTTTAAACAGAGTGCTCAGGATAATGGTAGAAAGAAGCAAGTATTTCATGTATCACTCAAAGTGTAAGAAACTCAAGATAATCAACTTAAGTTTTGTTAATGACTTACTCTTACTTTCCAAAGTTGAGAAGAATTTAGTAACCACTCTCATGAAAAATTTGAAGATGTTCTCTAGAATGTCTAGTCTTGAAGTCAATCGTGATAAAAGTGGCATTTACATCTCTTTCAGTTAAGTTAATCATGAAAATATGTTGATAACAATTATTGGTTTTAGAAAACATTAGCTTCCAATAACTTATCTTCACATTCTAATCTTAGCCTCAAGATCATCCAACACTAACTTTAAGCTACTTGTTGACAAATAAGATAGCAAGTTGGAGCTTAATAGAATGTCACACTCCAATATCATTATAGGGTTAGACAACATCTCCCTCACTACCAATAAACATGAAAAAATCATATGGAAGAATTCAAATACTGGAGAGTTCACTAATGTAACATCCAAGCAACTTTTCAAAGACTCAACAATCAAAGTTCCTCAAGTAATAATTGTATGGTGCAAATATCTTCATCCATAAGCCTCAACTACCTTGTGGATTTCTATTACATTAATGCTTTTAACAATTGATAGATTAAAAAATATATGATGATACCAAATTTATTACATACTATGTAAGAAGGCGTAGGAAAGCATTTCATAACTTTTCTTCCATTGTGATTCATCAAGGAAGCTTGGAATATCATAATTGGAAAATGCAATCTTATTGAACCACCTAGTTTCTAGGATGATATAGTGCAATGGAGCTCAACTATCAAGTATCAAAATGAAGTAATAGGATGGTGCTACTATCTAGCTTTTTCCCACCTGGTCACTACAATCTGGGAAGAAAGGAATAGGCGGATATTCCTTAACATCATAAGGCAAAGAACAATTCCTTTAAGTGCTAGTTGACATGATCAAATTCCTCATTTCATGTACATTGATAAATTCCAAAAAACATCAAACATAACAGGCAGTTAGGGTATTTATTTTAGTTTCCATGTCACACTGCTTATTTTTAGTATGTACGTGTAATGATCTAGAGCTTATATGAAGGAACAACACCAAGCTATATTTTCGGAACCTTATTGTATCACTTTTACTCAACTTTCATGGATTAATTAAATTAATATTTTTTAAAGAAAAGGTTGTTAGAAATAAATGCAAGTTAGCGTATATTTTTCATAAGCTTCGAATGGCAATTATAGTAAAGAGGAAAGACTTCAAAGTTACTTAAGTTTTGTACTTGTCTTTGATTATGTAAATCAATGGAGTCTTATACTGCTCTTTGGAAACTCTTAGGAAGGCCTTAGTCAAAATATATCAATGGTAATATGGAACTTGAATTGGCTAACCATTTTTCAATAGCTATTAAATGTACATTTCAGTAGTTCACTTTTAAATTAATGCAATTACTTATTTACCTTTCAAAAAATAGAACTTGTTTAGTGCATTAGATGTTAAATATGCATTATTCATCCTTAACCCTAAAAAGAAACTAGGTTTAAATGGCTTAAATGCCTTATTTTTCTAGAAAACTTGGTATTTGACTGGAAAACTTATCTCCTAAGCAGTTCCAAAATTTTTCTCCTTAGGCTTCATACTTAAGGAATTAAACAAGAAATTTGTGAGCCTCGTTATTCACTGAATGATTATAAGCTCATCTCTTACTATAATATCATCTACAAAATTATATAAAGAATGATCGCTGATATTCTTAAAGCTACACTAGAAAGACTTATTAGTGTAGGCCAAGGGGCATTATTAAGGGAGAGAGTATTGGAGATAATCTACTCCTTGTTCAAAAACTTTTTAAGGGATACAAAAGTAAGAAATTAATAAGAAGTTACTAAATGAAGATATACTTCAATAAGATATTCGATTTAGTGAATTAAAGGTTCACATTGGACATTTTAGTTGCTTTTAATTTCCTAGATCAATTTGTGACGGATTCAAAATTGTATTTGCACAACTTCTTTTTCTATCTTGGTTAATGATGATCCCACTCGTTCCTTCTAAATAGCTAAA
The DNA here is from genome assembly GCA_026284645.1 of Erythroxylum acuminatum. Lineage (NCBI taxonomy): Eukaryota > Viridiplantae > Streptophyta > Magnoliopsida > Malpighiales > Erythroxylaceae > Erythroxylum > Erythroxylum acuminatum. The sequence goes on along the minus strand of JANKOD010000003.1, from coordinate 13,977,748 downwards.
GGTCTACATCAAGAAGATCCTATCTCGCCCTATTCTTTCTCATTATACATTTAAGTTATAATAAGACTAATCTCTTATATGACTGACCAAGATTATAAGTTTAAGCACCACTATAGTTGTGAGGAAAACAAGTTGTTTATCCTTACTTTTAAAGGTGACTTACTTCAATTTAATGGTGTAGATCTAAACTTAGTCAATTTACTTATGGATTCTCAACTTATTCAACACCTTATCTAGTTTATCTATGAATAAGTTGAAAAATACTTGCACATTTCAGCTAACTGCTCAAGCCAAACTGCTCATTTCTCACCTATCATTGGCCCACCATACTAAAACTTACCTTTCAAGCATCTAGGCATTTACATATCTGGAAAAAAGATTTCCCTATTATGAGTGTCATCCTCTTTTTGATGCAATCAGGAAGAGAACTAACCATTAGAATAATGGCTCTCTCCATGAAAGTCACTAATAAAATGTTCTTGGAAACAAAAATATGGAAGCTTTTCACAAATGCTATATTTATACGGTTACATAGGTTCACACTTGCATTATTAAAGATAAAGCTTCTAGTATATAAAGTATAAGCCCTCAAATTCTTGGTATTTTAACTAAATTATTAAGCTAAGGATGGAAGTGAACTAGGTTATCATATTTAGAATTGATAATAAAGAAAAAATTTAATTTTTAATGATTTTTAAATTAGCTTAAGATCCCTATACAATATCTCAAGCCACCCTGATCTGATATGGTGGACTATATCTTCATCAATCTCTCCATTACTCTAGATAATAGATGCTAGATACTTAAAACACTCCTTTTGTGGTATAATTTCAGAACTAATTTTTACCTCAACATTGGTATCCTCCTTATATCCTGAAAAGTTACATTCTACATATTCAGTCGTAATCCTACTCAATTTAGTCTTTCGACTCTAGGCATCTCTCTACAGTTCAAGTTTGAAATTGACACTATTTTTTTTGTCTCATCTATTGAAACAATGTTATTAGTAAACAATGTATACCAAGATATATCTCCTTGGATATTTTTAATAAACTCATCTATAACTATTGCAAAAGAAAAGGTGTTTTATATCACCATATATCATCTTTACTCTAGTTATTGTGCAAGTAAAGACATAAAGATTTGTTGGATTGAGCACCTTAGAGTATGTCGTCTATGATATAATCAATTGTAGTATTTCCCTTTCTTCACCACATATTCTAAAGATAATTTGTTAAAATGAAGGGCTAAATTCATAATTTAGTTCCTTAATTTAAATGCTTCCTCCAATTTAGTTCTTCTTAAGATTTTTTTAGTTTAATCATGTAACATGCCAAGCAATTCAACTTGAAAAGGTTTCAGTTTTAAAACGGGCTTATATAAACACAATTCATGATTTATATGATAAGAACATAACATTGCAAAATTCATTGTCCTTGAAAAGAAAAGGATCATTAGGAGTTGGAAAGCCTCAAAAGTCTAGTGGTATTACATGTACTAGTGTCGTTTTCCTATTGAAACCTTCCCAACAACACTAAGGCTAGGTTTAGTCGGGGATTTATTAAAAAAAATATAATAAAATGTAATATTATTATATCGTTTGAGACGTGAGTTTATAATAAAATAGAATATAATAGAATAAGATGGAAGAGAAGAGTTTTATATTACATCTCATTATATCTTAAACAGTAAAAATAATAAACCTTTAATTTGAAAGGCTTAGAATAGAATATAAAATAATAAACAACTTTTTACTATATTATATTATAAACCCTTCTTCAAAACAACATTTTATTATAATATATTATAAAATTTTCTTTTTATCATAAATAACAATTTTTTTATATTACATCTATTTATATTTTATTTTATTTTATTAAAATCTTTACTTCCAATCAAATATAACTTAAGAATACTCCTAGCCCCTCTCTCCTCTCTCTTCTCTCCTTTCTCCTGGCCACGCATTAAGCGTTCCTCTTCCGTATGTGTCTCTTGCAGAACTTCGTAACAGCACCAGCACAGCTCAGCTACCCACCCATCTACTTCTACTAGTCCTACCGGTAGTATTATACGATTCCTCTTCCTCTTTCCCTCTCTTTCTTTCGTTTTTCTTTTTTTAGATTTTTGCCTATGAAACTTGGTTTTAATATCATCCCCTCATCATCGCATTACTACTCTTCTGCTTTCCCTCGTCAACTCCACTTCCTTAAACCCTCTCGCCCCCACCCTCTCCGAGGAGTCCGCATGGATGCGGACTCCTCCTCCTCTACCTCCAACGGCCGCAAAGACAAGATCGTCGTCATCATGGGAGCCACCGGCTGCGGCAAATCCAAGCTCTCTATAGACCTAGCCACCCGCTTATTGTTCCACCGTTCTGAGATCATCAACTCCGACAAAATGCAAGTCTACAATGGGCTCGACATTACCACCAACAAAATCCCCCTCCTCGACCGCCGCCGCGTGCCGCACCATTTGCTCGGCGACTTCGACCCAAACCGCGGCGAGTTCACTCCCTACGACTTCCGCCTAGCCGCCGGTCTGGCCATCTCCGACATAGTCTCCCGGCAGAAGGTGCCCATCGTGGTTGGCGGGTCTAACTCGTTCATCCACGCTCTGGTGGTAGACCGCTTTGACCCAGACGTTGACGTCTTCAACGGGCCGGACCCACACCCTGGTTGGACTCAGCTGAGGTACAAGTGTTGCTTTATCTGGGTCGACGTGTCGTTTTCTGTTCTATGCGATTACTTGTGCAAGAGGGTTGACGAAATGTTAGAGACGGGGATGTTGGAGGAGTTGGCCGAGTATCATGGGTCTCGGGGTCAACCAGGGTTGAGGAAGGCCATTGGCGTGCCGGAGTTCGACCCGTATTTAGACAAGTACCCGGCGGGGAGAGATGGAAATGGAGGAGAGTGGGATTCGGTACGGATAGGTGCATACGAGAAGGCGGTGAGGGAGATAAAGGAAAACACGTGTGAGCTGGCGAAGAGGCAGATAGGGAAGATCATGAGATTGAAAGGGGCCGGGTGGGACCTACAGAGAGTGGAGGCAACGGAGGCTTTTAGGGAGGTGTTGTTGCATAGTAATGGTAACATAGAGAATGAAAATTTGAATAATAATAATAATAATATGAAGAAGAACAGAAATATAGATGATAAAGTAGTTATTAAGAAAAGAAAAAAGAAGAGGAGGAAGAAGAAGAGGTGGACTGAAGTTTGGGAGAGAGAAGTGGTGGAGCCAAGCGTGAAGATTGTGAAACGCTTCTTGGAGGAGTAGGTTTCGATAGCTATTCTTTAACCACCGATTCATTTTTCTCTTTCCTAATATTGGATTCATAGAGGGAGTAGATATTGTTTTGCAGAGGATTAGAAGTAGGGCTTTTGGTTTTAGTTTATTAGTCTTCTTCTGTTTTATGACATGAAGCAAGGAAATGGTACGTTGAACTTTTGGAGTAAGTTCTCATTTTGGCCAAAACAAACGGGGTTTTTTTTTATTTTATATGAAATTTTTGCTTTTTTGGTGTGGGTCAATCTAAGCAATGTGTACAAACTACAAAACAAAAGTGACCTTTTTGTCTGGTATTTTTATCATCTCATTTCGCCCTGTGCAAAAGTAAAAGATCGTTTCTGTTTGTCATGATATGGCAGTTTTAGATCACTATCACTAATTCAATTACACTTTATCCTATTAATTAGCAAAACTTGGGTACAAATTGAACCCCAGATAGGGTATTATATTCTTTTATAAAATAGCACGAGAACAAGATTGTTCAAGAAGACATCTTATGATTCACAAAATCTCCCATTCTGCCTGCCTCCTACGTTTCATACTTTTATCAGATTTTGCATATCTTTTAAACCAAATTGGGGAAGTACTCTTCCACCCTTAAGTAACACCAAACCCAATATTAAATTAACCATCACCTTGAATTAGCCCTTTTATTGTCTCAACTAAGGCCAAGAATTTCTACTGATTTGATTCTCAACCATCACGAATTCTTTCATTATAAAAACAGATAATGTAATAATGTATCTCCCTCGCACCATTTAATTGGGGCCTAATGTTAACATCTCCAATAAATGTGTGACGAGATTAGGTAGTATATGGCGTGGTGATCCAGATCGCTTGAAGCTTAGGTTTGATGATATTTGGTTTGTTCCACGAGGAAAGGATGCCTTGGTTCCAATTATGGCATGATGAGAATTATTACTTTTGTTTGCTCTTGTCTCCGTCAACGTAATTGCAGCTGTGGCTCCGATACGACATTAGTGATGCAATGAAGAGTCAATTTACTGGCAGAGGAATTGATTTGCTGCAGATGAACTCGTCAAAGACCCTTTTTATGTTTCAGAAAGACATCAGGTGTTACAGAAGCGAAAACCGATAGTTCCCGTTGTACGATTTCTACATCTGCAGAAGCACTTCTACTTTTCAGTATAAATTTGATGGAGTTAACAACATTTGGCTTGGCTAGGTGGCTTGTCACTCCACTCCACAAACTTGGTTTTTCTATCGTCAGTTACTAGGTTTACGTACATTTTGTTACTAACTGACTTGACTCCGATCCGGCTTTCTAATGTTAATAAATAAATAAGACAAGAGTAAGAGGTGGGACAGAACTATCAAAATTCTTCACATGGAAATGAAACATAAAAAGAAGCATCTCTGCTACACAATATGTTATGAGGAATTTGATATTAATAGATTCATTTTATCATCCAGCTTGTTCATTGCCATTGTTTAGTCCCTAAGCTAAATAATTAGTGATTTCTACTTGAACCATTATTTGAGGTTCAGAGACTTATTCCTCGTCTAGTACATGGTTAAATTTATTTACTCGTTCTCCTAATAATGTAAATTTTCACGCTTAAAGTACAATTGACTACTCATTTTCAGCAAGACTTCTTCTTAAAGAACGATAGGAACTGGGCACAGTTTGAAGATAGGATACAAAGCGGTCATTGTCCTCAAAAACGCGAAATTTTTAGGGACTCGTACTCGCAAGTAAAAAAAAAAAACTGCCCGAGCCAATAGTTAGAGGTTTAAATTTCATCGCACACCATGGCAAATATCTGGAGTCTTCATTTCAGATTTCCCATGTTTTGTTTTCTTCTCAAGGCAAGCTAGAGATTGCTAAAAATGAAATTTAGAGCTCAGTAAGTTGGCGTTGGCGTTGGCGTTGGTGTCTTGGTGATGCATTCGTCCCTACCCGGCTATTGGTTAATATTTGTTAGCTATTAATCCAGCTCATGCTGTCGGCCTAAGCTCAACTCCAACTGCTTGGGCTCCTTTTTTTTTTTTTTTGGTAATTCATAATATTTGTTGATTAGGTACGTTTAAGAAATGAGTGAATTGAGTAGGTTTCTTCTTTCTTTGCTGCCGCATAAGTACACTATAGAATTGAATTAGTCTCAGACACTGTCTGGGTTGAAAGTGCAATTGTCTCGTGGACCGAGTAAACTATACATATATGTTAAAACTTATAATTAGCAAAGCATGCGCCGAATGAACACACTGAAAATGCTCAAATTGCCATGTTTGCATGTGCAATGTGCAGAACAAGAAAACGATCGGAAATTCAAGAGAGATTAAATAAGGTATGCAATTGGGGGATCCGACTATGGAGAATCGTAACTAGCAAGAAACAAGCCTACAAGCCTATGGTTGGTACCCATAATTATCTTCCAGGAGTATGTCTTGCCTCCAGACAAAGAAAGATGAAACCTACTCAGAGACATCGATCATAACAAGGCAAAATAATATAAAGGATAAAGCTCGTCTTCTTAAAATTATAAAACTATATACATGGGATTGCCTGTGGTTGCAAATTGTCCACTGTTTTAGGATCGTCTGTGAATTATTAGAAGCAACCAAGGGCTGTTTTATCTGGTTGGATAAGGTACAGGTCATCAAAAGAAGTTTCAATGAGCCCATACCATTTGCATATTAGTTTGTGTGAAAGAAGAAAAACCATTTGACAACTTGCAGATTTATGGCATCAATTGCTTGGAATCAAATAATCTACATGGTATATGTAAATGTCATTGCGTGGAATCAACTGTATTAATCCTCTTTCTCTTTCAACATAAATAAAACTTGAATGTGAGATGCTGGTTTTGATGAAGCTGTCTTTTGGTCCAAGAATATTTTAACCAAGTAAAGTTAGAACGTTCACTAAACAAACAATAAATCGATGACAGGAAAGGAATGATGGAAAGTGGAGAAATGGGAGATCCGAGGCCGGGGGAGTGGAGTGGGAATGTGTAAGGACAAGCATGGGAAAAAAAAGAGAGTATCAGAAACGTAAGAAAGAAATAGGTCACAATCATAAACAAATGCATATAGTCCATTGATAGAACACGGGAACCCGCATTTCAAAATACACATTTTAAAGGAAAGCATGATGGGTTTCGTCGTAGAAACCAAGAATAGCAGCCTGAAACGCACAGTACGCGTGCGCTTCCTTTTGCGGACGATCCTATATATCTCTGCCTCAAACATCCTCGGAATTTTCAGAATATAACAGGAACTGTTTTTTCAACGTACTGTCAGTCCTTCCAGTGTTTTTTGAGCTCAAAGTTGTGAGAGCGGGGAATTTTCCATGTCCAAATTCGGTTTGTATATTTGATTATACAGCAGCTTAATGTCGCAGAGTCATCGTAAGAAAAATGTCATTTAGCGAACAGATATTATTGATAGAAAACTTAAACATTCCATAGGCAAGATAGTTTAGCGACGGAATTTTCCGATGGTTCAAAGTGTTGTAAAAATAGTCGCAGTTAATAATTTCAAACGAATAATAGAATATCTGTCAGTAAATTTACCTACGGACAATTTATGTAACTGTCAATAAATATACCGACGGCTGTTAGTACAGTCGACCGTCGGTAAATTTCTGACGGTCAAAATTTGTCTGTCAGCAAATTTAAAGACAGCATTGGTTATTCCATTGATAATTTTGTTCCAACATTACAGACGGTTATGTTTGTTCCGTTGGTGAGTATACCGACAGTTATCCTGCGGCAAATCCTGTTGGTAAAGTTGGCGATGGAATTGGTTATTCCGTCTGTTACTTACTGTCAATATTATCGATGGTTTGTTATTTTCCGTCGAAAAATTAACAAAAAAAAACTAAAAATCCCATTATTAAATTTTATTTGATGATCTTATAGTTGATGCATAATTTAAACAGTTATGAATTATTTGTGCATAGTATTTTGATTTGTTTATATAATGAATTATTTAAACAGAAAGTTGATTGATGATATAAAGTTAAAATTATCTTAATTGATAATAAAAACATTAAATTGTACATAAT
>JANKOD010000003.1:13951802-13964877 GCA_026284645.1 Erythroxylum acuminatum | reverse complement strand
TTATTATATTCCGGTTTGATAGCGGTTCACTACCGGTTGAACCTTTAAACCTTAAACCTTTCCTTCGACCGGTTCGATGTCCGGTCCGATTTTTAAAACATTGTTTATCTAATGTCAGAGTATATACTAGGTAGCCATTGTGATCATTAGTGGTTATTTTATAAAAATAATATTTCTACATTATCACTAATATCCTCTAAATAATAGTCAACAAGCTAGCTCTTTCTTCCCTAGATATGCAAGTATGAGAAATTTGTTTGTACATACACACATATATAAAAATTTTGAATAAGACCATTCTGTAAAGCTAGCTTTCAACGTTGGCAACTTTGGCGCGTAAATTCCCTGTTTGACTCGCAAATTCCAGATAAAAGAATGGCTTGATCATCAGTCTATTATTTTGTGGTTTGGCGATGTTTTTTGATTCTGCGTTTGAACTCGGTCGGGATGATTCTTCCCTGTTTCCTCCCTTCTGCTGATTAGATGATGACAAAAGCAGCATTTAGTTAAGTCAATAGCGTGTAGGGAGACTTACAAGCTATTCTTCGGTATATCTGTTTATTGAAAAACATTTAGTTGACTAGAAATTTTTGTTTTCCATTCATAGTCTTCAACCACCTGAGGTTTTTTTCCACTCTTTGATTGTGGCGTACATCAATATATATGAAATCTTGGTTTTAGCTTTGAAAACCTAGCGTTCAATTCCATGTTACAAACTAACTGGGGAATTTTGATTAACTTGAACACTTTGAGTAGCGAATTCAACCATTCCAAAAATCCATTTCAACTTTTTGGTCTTGCTGTAGATGGAGGAAAAGTATAAATAGAAAGACGCGTATGGCTAAATAAATAATTAGCCGCAATTTCAAAAGTCAACGCGAAATTGGAAGACCAACCAAGTTTTTTGAACTTTCAGTAGCTACTCGTAATACTCTTGTCAATAACATTTACTTTTGTGAATAGATCCATTTGGATAGTAATACACTAATTTCCGTTAAATGGGATCTTTTAAACCTGTATTGGAAATCTAGTTTCAGGGTTCGATGAATATATATATATATGCTCACACATTGAGAATTTCCAATCAAATTTAATGCATCTGGGATCGCATTTGATTCGAAGATGCTAAGAATATCCATGGTGTAGAGACAAATCTACATATTTTTCTTGAGGAAACCAAGGAAAACAAAACATGATCCTGAAATTAAACTTATCCACAACAACCTTTTCTTGGTTGCCCTGGAGTTCAGGAATTTTGTTTACTTTTTTTTTTTGCCATTTCCGTATGTTAATTTGACACTTATATTAGTTCAACTAGGAGAGATTCCTATCCTTATTCTCTGCCTTTTAAAATATTAATTTTTCAAAAGTCAAAATCATTTTAAATTCTATAACATAATTAATACATAAACATAAAAGGATATGAATCATAAATTCGTACTTTATTATATAACTTAATTCTTTTCTTATCGTTTTTCTCAAATTATTTTCAAAATTAACTTATCTTAACTACCACAATCACACACATATTCAGCCTTTAACGATATCTACTTACAAAAAAATTTAAACAAGTAATGTAGAGATGGCCAGTTTAAAAGTACTAACTCATCCAAAGCCTAAGCATAATTCTCGTAGAGTTTAGTCCTTTTATTAATTTAATGGCATGCATAATTAATCATAAAATGCCTAACCTTTTAGGAATTTTTTGTCAATTCAGTGTCCAAATTTTTAAATTCTTTAATTTTAAAACCTTAACCATTTAGTTCAACATGTTAGTTCCGTTAATAACTTATTGATTTAACTAATGAAAATTTTGTTGTTCATGTTATGTAGATGTTCACCTAAAAAAAATCTCCCTATTCCAATCTAACTAGGGCTACTATTTTTCCTGCAGACATCTATATGTCATGAAAAGAAAAGATTTTATTAGCAAAATCAACAATTTTAAAAAATTGATCATTCAATTGAAATTTTTAAAAACTTTAGGCACTGAATTGAAAAAATTCCAAAAATTTGGGCACTATAAGATTGGTTATCCCTAATTTAATTGAAATAAAATTGTAGTTTCAATTAAACTTTATTTATAATTACAATTAACTCTAATTAAGTACCAATTAGGCGCAAATAAGATCTAATATCTCATATTAGTCCTTATTTATTGAACATCTCATATTAAATCTTAAAGTTTATCAAACTTTACATTCAAGTTTAACTTGATTAAAATATTTTTCATTGTAAAAAAAAGAAAATAACAAACTTACTAACGGTAGTCTTTTCTTTAAATTAATTGAAATATGCATAAAGTTTACCTTATATTTCGAACATCTAAAGAACCTCCTTCAAGGGTTCACGAGGATGTTTTAGTTCATACTTAGCAATATGCATGGAAATGTTGCAGTATACCTATAATTATAGATGATTATATAGAATAATAACTAACACTCCCAATATTCAATACCTGCAATAGACATAGTCATAATAAGGAACGTAAATGTTAAACTAATTGTAACAACAAACAAATATTTTACTCATTAAAACATGCATGGGTGCGTAAATACGATACGTACTCAATTGTAGATGATGTCGCGTTTGCTATAATTTATTTGAGAAGTTAGAATGATCAGTTCTTTACATTATCTTTTGAAATCATATATAATAATGTTTGTCTAGTTTGGCATTTTAGCCTCTATGTAAATTTAGTAGACTAAGTCTGGAAACCTGGTGAAAGAGGGTATCTCCATCAAGAATACACATCTGTTGATATTTTTTATATAAAAATTTGTGACGTATTAATGTTACGAAAACTATAACAAACAAAATTTTCAAGAAAATCCTAAGGAATGAAGTCCAATTTGAAGATATCTTAGCTTCAAATATCTTTTTTTCAGCTTTAAACAATCCCAGTCGATTCCAAGGTGGATTAATATCGCTATCATTTTCGAGTCCAGATCTTCTGTCCAGTTTTTATGGTGTCTTATTGTATCTAGTGAATCTCAGCCATTCATTTATGCGGATCCCGCGTAGGCTCTACATAAATAAGCGTGGAGCCCGCGTAAATGAATGACTGAGATTCACTAGACATAATAAGACACCATAAAACTCCTCTAGCACATGTCCTCGAAATAAGTTACCTTGCAGTCGATATGGAAGGGAATTTTGAGGCCAAAAATGGTGACAACAAGAAGGGAAGTAGGAGACAAGTGGGAGTGGCCTAGATGGTTTCAACTCCTCACTTAAGAGCCTTCTTTATAGGAGGTCTTGAGTTTGAGTTATAAAAGAGGAGAAATGAAAAATGTTTCCTATTGATGATCCTCTAGCTCCTTGATCGATTACAGAAGCCTCACTTCCAGTGGCAATATAGAAGTTGGAGCTACCCTAGAACTTGGGGGCTAGTGTGCCTAACAAGGACTAAATAAAAATGTCCAAATCACAAGAGGTCCAAGATAATTAGCTCTAATAAAATTTTAATTTAATTTATCTCATTAATTTATTAATATTTATCAATAAAACCTTTATATAATTCCAGTTTTTCTCGTCTGTTAATATTTTTTCGCTTAGACCTTCAAACCTTTAGATTTAAGAATTCAGTCCAATGGAATGTAGTCATCATTCATCAAAATGAAAATGTATAGAAATCATCAATTAATTGTTCTAAACATTCAATCTCATAAGAACACCATGGGTATAAATCCACTTGGCACTGCCAACTTGCAACTTTTAAACAAAATCAGGACGATAGTACATGTTAATTAATCAATGACCCACCTATCCAAAATTGATTGTCTAGAAAAACAAATTTAGAGCAACTACGAAGTTACTTGAGAGAGGGAATTAAGTGGCCAAGCTAGCCGACACAGTCGGCAATAAAAGCGCAAGTAGCCATTGAATAATATAAAGAGAGAAAGAAGGACATACGATCTAACAAGTAAACAAACAACTGCTTTCCAATAAAACCTTGTAAGTTTCAACTCCTCTCTTATTGTCAACGGTCAGAATCGCCGGCTGTTGCACCCAATATATTTATTCTCATTCTCTCTCTCAATCACTGTTCTTATATATAACATTTGGCTTTCTGTATGTAACCATACTTACCCAGGATCCGTATTCCTTCTTGCTTTCTTTAGCCCTTTTTATTATTTGGCTTAAGTTTAACTTTTCATCAGTTTCTCAGGAATTGAAAATCATCATGAGCCCCGCAAAGTTAGATCGTCATCAGGAACAAAGGGTCATCAATGGCCCGCGTCCGACTCCATTGAAGATGAACACAGAATCCCATGTCATTCATAAAACAACTTCGTTTTCTTCATCGGGTTTCTCATCGTCAGCATCTGCTACCGAGCTAGCTCCGGTAATTGGTGGAGCCAGGCAGAAGCAAAGAAACCATCCTGTCATAATTTACACGCATTCACCAAAGGTGCTACATACACAGGCAAGAGATTTCATGGCCTTGGTCCAAAAACTCACTGGGAATTCAAGCTCTAATGATGATGTTAATGACCACGTAGCAGCACCAGTTCAACAAGTTCAACAGCAGAAGATAAGTGTTGTTGGTGAGGGCTCAAAATCAAAGCGAGATTTTGATAGCAAAAAACTTGCTCGGATCGATGACAACGAATCATCTTCTGTCTCGACTGAAGAAAATTGTGGGCTTTGCGACGATGAAGGGGTTAACAACGGTGGAGCTAGTGTTAACACAAATTCATGGATTCTAAACCAAATAAAGAATCCTAGCATTACAGATATTCCGCTTTTCACCCCCAATTCTTCCAAATTTTTTTGTTCACCTGGGCCTGCATATATGTTTTCTGATTCCGCTTATCCGTCACCAAACATGACTAACCCTATTTCTCCATCTTTCCTCGAGTTCATAAAAGGGTTACCTGAATGTTAAATGAGGAGTTTGAGGGTTAGAAGATCGGTTGATTGGTTGATTTTAAATATAGCTTCTATACACAAGATGAAAGGTTGATGTTTATACTCGGGAGGTTGGTTTGCACTTGTTTGTTCTTTTTACGTAGGTTCTTTTGTGATTGTAGTGCAGGGAGACTCATTGGCCAGACATTTGACAATTGTGAAATATGAATGATGAGTTGAGTTAACTTCATTAATGCTTTGGTCATCCAAAGGAAATATCAATAATTTTTTGTGGATATGGCTTTGATTTCCTACGTGTGAATGTACTTGATACTGCATTGCCCCTTTTCAGCTTCCTACTCCAGGTTGACATCATCCCCCGTGATTCTGAACACGTATAGATGTTCACTCAAGAAATTACGATTGATATAGTGATGCTTTTCTTTTTAGTGAATACTTGTATGAGATTTGTAAAGGTGAACTTTATTTTAATTACAAGTGATATCAGAGTTGAAGGTTTAGCAAAGGACTAATATGAAGATAGTAGTCGGATCTTCTGGTTGCCTCCTTACGAAGAAGAGCAAGGAGACTTCTGATAGATCCAAATCAGTATAATAGAAAGGTTTTTGGTGACGCCATATACTCAAGTTACTAAACAAAAAGGCTTTTGCTTAAGAAGAAGTTTAAGCCCAATGTGAAAGTTTACATTTAAGGGAGAGACTGTTGAGATTTCAAGTGAGAGTAAGAATTTTAATGGAATTAGTGAAAGGTGTATAAGTAGAAATGACTCGTAAGTCTAATATCTTAAAATTTTAGGTTGAAATGTGATATCAAAGTCCATAAGTACGTTCCTTCAATCAATTCATGATGGAGATCTCCCATAGATGTGGACTTTTAAATATATGTTACTCCCGTGTGATGTAAAGCTTAAAAAAATTGTGAATTATAAAATTATCAAAAAAAAATCTTGTAATTTTGATTTTATCAAAAAAAGAAAGAAAGAAAAAAAGAATCTTCTGTGAAGTTTATGCTACAATACATGTATACATGACAAGAGGCATACATAGACCAATAACAAACCGTTGACGTGACATAACTCATTTTTATCCGACCTAAATAACTTTATTTATAGACCCTTAAAAAACTCGATCAGTGTGTTAAAATCGATCCAACCAAGAAAAACTTGAAACCCAACCAAGCTAACCAAATCTATTTTGCAACATGTTGTCATCTTTAGTTAGTTAAATATACCACAAGTGTCTACTGTTGTTGATATTCCCTTGATTACCAACTTTTGTTTTGCAAACCTGTGTGTTTTTTCTCCGGTTAAGAAGTTTCTCCTAAATTCGATGTTTTTGAATCTATATGTTTTTCCTTTTTTGAGTTAGAAAGCTGAGGTTTCTCCTAGATTCCATGGTTTTTTTGTAGGCAGAATAGTTTTAGCTACTAATTGTTTATTGTAGGTAAATAGTTTTAGAGACGTTCTTGTAAATGTAGGTAACAACATTTTGTGACGATTTTGTTTTAGTAGCTAATACTTTTTAATGACAATTCTATTTTTGTAGCAGAATAGTTTTAGCTACTAATTTCTTGTTGTAGGTAAATGTTTTTAGAGATGTTCTTGTAAAAGTAAGTAATAACATTTTTGTGGCGATTTTGTTTTGGTAGCTAACACTTTTTAGTGACAAAATTTTATTTTTTAATTTAAATTTGATTATAATTGTTAAAAAAATTTAATTTAATTTATTACAATTTTTAAGACAATTTGAAACATAAATTAGTTACATTTTATAATTAATGTTGGTAACATATTTTTTAAATAATAATAAATTGAAATAAAATAAACATTAAAAATGGAATGCATTTTATAAAAAAATAATTACAGGTTATATACAAACTAGACTCCTCATCACTACTACTGACATAGTTTCAGTCAAGTAATTGTTTGACCGTCTTTTTAAACTTTCTCACTTCTTTTACATTATGATATAACTTCTCTTCTGTACATTGTAACTTAATCTTCTGTGCCTGGTTCTCATCTTGAAGTGTTGTGACATATGCTAGTCATAACGAAGATGCACCAACAAGCTTAGGGTCATACCTAAGACCTTTGATATACCCCGATCTTTTACCGAAGACATTGTTGCAAATGTCATTGACATTAGGCTACTCCTTTAAGACAATGATGTCTGCAACAACTCCTGTAAGTCCTATAATTTAAAGTACAAAATCGAGTTAACTAAAAAATTATTACTTAGTATTACATAGAAAAATAAACTATAATATTAATTTGTTTATACTTACAGAATTATTTTGTGCCTTTTCAGACGTCCAACCTTCACCTTTCTTGTAGTGTGTTAGCTTGTAGAATGTGATCCTATCACACTCTTGTCCTTAGAGTTAAGTTTGGCTCTATTATATGAATTTAATTAATTAGAAGATAATATAATTTATTGTATTAAGAAATAGAATAATAAGTTGAAAACGTTGCACTTACAAATTCTTGTCGGACGACGACAAATGATTATCAATTCATGTTGTCAGTTTATACACATCAATTACGTTGACTATATACATCAAAATGAAACGATCATCGATATATAAATCAATTAATTAACAAATGATTTCAAATGCAACGAGTAATATGAATTTGCATTAACAATAATAGTTACTACTAATTTGGATTAACAATAATGGTTACTACTAATTCACATTCACATCAGTTGCAACTATTTGGACAAATGATATTTCTAACTGGGTTAGACGAGTTACCTGGATCGACAGATAACCGCAAACCACTAAGAAGGAGGAACTTCAACGATTAATGCTTAGATTGCCTATAAATATGAGAGAATTATATATGAAGTAATTAAAAATTAATAAAAATAACAAAAAATTATATTATGAGTCAGTGATACTACAAAGAAATAAGACATAAGTGTT
The DNA here is from genome assembly GCA_026284645.1 of Erythroxylum acuminatum. NCBI lineage: Eukaryota > Viridiplantae > Streptophyta > Magnoliopsida > Malpighiales > Erythroxylaceae > Erythroxylum > Erythroxylum acuminatum. The sequence continues at coordinate 13,957,080 of JANKOD010000003.1, read as the reverse complement.
AAAAATATATATTGAAATTTATAAAATCAAACCCTATAGGAATTCTATATAATTAACCTTATACTTTATTATTATAATTCTTGTTCACAAGACATGGAGCTTTTGTCCAACATGTGGCGGGCAGGAGAATATACCTAAAGATGTCACACAAATTCTTCGGTTTTGTCTCCAATCAAACATAGGAAGACAGAATTTGCAAAAAAAAAAACCTATACACAATCACCAATTAATGCAAAAATTGAAGTTATAAGTGTAGATTTAATAAGAAAATAGATATAGTAAAGAAAAAAGAATAAACATACCAAGGCTAAAAACTAACTAAGAATTTAAAATTTTAAAACAAATGACTTATACGAATATTACTTTCATTCATATACTTAAAAAAAGAAGGAACTATTTCAAAATGCAAGCTAAGCGGTATAGTATCTTCTTTAGGGAGATGAGACAACTAATGCACCTATGCTTTCACACTAAATTATATTTAAAGCATATACTTATACATAATGTGCATATAATTACATTTATTGAAAATCACAATAAATCATAATAATGAACCTACTTGTGATTCTTCCATGTAAATTGAAACTCTGTTCATGACATGAAATGCTTACAAGTAGCTCAAATCAACGTCGAATGTGAGTTAAGATAACATTTATTTTCATCGAAATGCATAAAGACTTCACTCAAATTTGCATAGTATAAACAAAGTCACGAGTTTGATTAGAAACCCTATGATGCTTCTACACGCATCAGTAGTCTTCTCCCATTTGCAAAATGGAATATATAATATTTACCTCCATTGTATGAAAGGAAGTTATCAAGATGAGTAATATTGAATCATGCATTAATGATCAATTAGCAATTGGTCAACACAAGTGACAAATCCTAACCTACTCACCTTATTGTAATAATAATAGTAGTTGCAATGCATGACACCAATTTTTTTTTTATCACAACTTCTTTTATCTATATCATATTCTTTTATCATTATAATTCTTGTTTAAAATAGCAAAGTCATATTCATAATTTAGAAAGGCCAACTCCCTTCAAATTCTTCAATTTCATATGTATAATTCAATCATTTTAGTAGGTAGTGGAAAGGGGGACTAAATATTGGTATTGAAGGTTATGAATTATATGAGCTTTAAAGGAAAAAACTCGTGATAATTAAAAAGGACATTAATTAAGGCAAACTCTACCTTAAACCTTTAAAATGATACAAATGCTCTCCCAGCTTCCTATTATGCTCTTACCAATGATCCCTTGACTGTGTATAAGCTAGAATTTAAAATGAGCACATAAACTAACAACAATAAGGCCTTGGATATACAAACCTCTTAGATCATACAGAAATCCAAAATCATGTAGCGTAAAGATGGGGATGGTAGTACCATATTCTTTCACTTCACCTTACTTGTTCCCTATCAAAATAGAACACTAAAATCTTATGAGAACTTTCATCGAACAGTTTACAAACAACCAAAATTCAACCCAAACTAACAACAAAAATTGTATCTTTTCCCATTTTTCACCAACATTAACACATTGAAACAACCATTCAACCATTAACAATCGAAACATTTTAACTTAAATAACTCAACAACTCACCCTAGCTAAAACCGACCATTAGGAAACAATGAAATAAGAAAAAATAACCAGGAGCATAAAAGCGCAAACCATTTACCTCGACTACAATTGCAAGGAAACGATGGAGGAGAAAACGAAGAAAAAAAGTTGAAAGAAGATGCATGGACGAGGAGAAGAGAAAAAAAAATCAAACAGAGGAGAGAGGAAAGGCTGAGAGATTTTTTTAGGGGGGGCTGCGTTCGTTTAATTTCACAGTTGCTGAGACGATGTCGTTTGTCAAGAAAGGCTAAGAGATTGTTTTTTTTTTTGGGGAGGGGGGGGGGTCTGTGTTCATTTAATTTCACAGCTGCTGAGATGATGTCGCTTATTTAACAAACGACATCGTCTCAGCCAAATTTTTTTCAGGCCGATACATTTGGTGACGAATTCACAAATTGTCACCAAATGTTAATAGTCTATTAAAGATTTGGTGACTAATTCACAAAATCGTTGCCCCTTACATGAATGCGATGCCGTTTCACTTAATTCGTTTACATGCCCTTCCATTTTGTGGCGATATCACAATTCATTGTGAAATGCTCAACATTTGGATACCAAATTTTGAAAGCATCGCCAATGTTGTTCAACATTTATAGAATTTTAATTTTTGCTAAATTTTTTAAAAATATCATAAACATAAATTAATATAGAAATTATATATAATAAATATAGTTTTGTGAGACCACATAAAATTATGAAATCATATATATTAAAAAAGAATAATAAAAAGTATAAATGACATTTTTGCTAAATAAATTTATTTTTACACTTATATATAAAATGAAACTAGACAAATCAAAACAAATTAAAGAAAACTTGCGAAAATTGATAAAAGTGGGGAATTCGATAGAGATCCGATTTTTTGGTTCAATCTCGGCCTACACCTTAATTAAAGCATTTTCATTTTATTCTTAATTTTCTTAATTGATTAAGTCTTTGTATAAGGTATTCCTATTACAAATGACAAAAATGAGAAATTTGTCATTTACACTTATATATGTAGTTGTTCTTGATTTGATTCATTTTTGGGAATTACTAATCTTTAATTTTAATTTGGTAGATAAACAAAATAAAATTGGGAAATTTTCAAATTTTTGTATCTTTCATTTTTACCAAATTTTATTTTTACCAAATTCATCATTAACATGACAACTTATACCCTTTAGCCCTTAATCTACCATTAAGCTTTTTATTTGTACAAAAAGATATATTTAAATTAAACACTCTTAGGTTTTTGCTACGAATCTAGTTTAGTCGCAGAAGATCATTTCTGCGACCAAGCACCACACTTAGTCGCAAAAACTGTTTTGGGCAACGATGTGAAAATTTGGTTGACAATTTGCTATCAAATTTTCACATCATTGCCTAAAACAATTTTTGCGACAAAGACGTGTGAGTCGTAGAATATCGATTTCGGCAACTAGCTTCCACACTTATTCTCAAATGTTTTTCCATTTGCTACCAAATATCCACATCGTCGCCAAAACCCAAGCAAAGTTTTTACTTTCTGAATAATTAACAAATTAACATCTAAATAAATTATCTAAAATGATGAATTCAGTATATCATCACCAAATGGTCACTTTTAGCGACAATTTCAAAAACGCAACAAAAAAGCAAACATCTTTTTAGTGACGATTTTATATAATCATTGCCAATTGTGAACCCTTTGGTGACAATTTCGGACATTGGTCACCAAATGTTTAACAAATTATGGTGATGATTTCTGAAAAGCGTCACCAAACGTTTATTGAGCGACAAATTTATGAAATCGTCATCCATTGTGGATCATTTTGTGATGATTTTCGGTAATTGTCACTAAATGTTCACCATTTGGGGACGATTTTTGTCATTCGTCACGAAATATTGTTCCTTTTGTGACACCTTTTTAGTTAGTCGCTAAAGGCGTAGTTTTAATGACGATTTAGAAAATCGTCGCAATATGATAATTTTTACCAACGATTTTGCGAATATCACAAAAAAAAAACGTAGCTAAATGTCTACTTTGTTGTAATGCTTGGCCTAAAATTTTTGGACCAATAGGTTTTAACGCCTGAATTGCATTTGAATAAAAAACAGTAGGTATTTTATTAAAAATTATATGTTGTAAATCTGGGGTTTTTTAGGACTTATTTCTAATGGTAATGCTTACTTAAATGATTTTTATTCCATATATAACTTTGAGCCATCTAGCCTATCGAGTTTATCACTTTGATGCTTGATTATATCTTTTATATAGTATGGTCTTGGTTAATTTTAAGAAAAATCTTCACTAAATTAATTCATTCTCTTTAAGAAATATGATTTTCATAAGACAGTTTTCACTTTATAATATCTTGTCTTACAACTAAGAAATATGTTTTACTTTTTATGCTTGTAACATTCCTGCTCTTTTCAATAGGTCAACATCTAAAAAAATTTGATCATCATTTCCCAGAAGGTTATATGCCTACACTCTTATACTTAGTAATTTTAGCTCTAAATGAATCAAGGCTTCAACTCTAAAGATAAGTTTAAAGGAAATGTATTTAATAAGTATTTTTAGTGTTCTTTGGTATGTTCCAGGCATATTAAAGACCTCTTTAACTTAAGTGCATTTAGTATCCTTGACTTTACGATGTATGTTTAGATACATTACTTTATCGTTATTTTCATGATATATATTGCTTGTATTTTAGATTATTTTTGAAAGATTTGATACATAATTTGAGAAGTGATGTCATTTACCTATACAAGAAAAATGAGCAAAATTGGAGAAGAATTAAATTGAAATGGAGCAATTTTAGAAGAATTAGAGAACTCATGAACACGACGCTTACATGCTACCTTGTTGAGGGCTATGTTTAGAGGTCATTGCTTCCGTTTCTCTTGTGCAATCCTACACACTACCATATCACCCCTTCAATAAAGAACATGAAACCTTACATAGACTCATGTAGGTCCCATATTGGTCAATTTCTAAGAGTATATGACCTGCTACATGAACTTGTGTTTAGGACCGTGTAACTTATTAAAAAGCTAGGATTTTATATTTTGACGAAAAGAAAGGTAAAAAAGGACTTTTTTACGATAAGAAATATCAGGGAATCTTTTTGAAGCTATTTTACACTAGTTTTGATCACGATCACATTATTCTTTGAAGATAGAACAATATTTTAACAAGAATTCTTTGAAGATTCAAGAATAATGATTTCTTTTAACCTTATTTTCTTCATTTTTTTTGTTGACACTTTCTGTTTGAATATGACCTAAATTAGGAAGTAGAATGAACCTAGGATGTGATATACTTTAACTTAATGAAATTCTAATTTCTTTATTATTTATCCATTTTTTTACTAATTGAATCAAATGAGAAAAAGTGGAAGATTTAATATTTGATTCTTGCATCAAGATTTGAGAGATGAGATGTGTATTTAGATTATAGCGTAGATAAAGAGGGTAAATCATAAGATATTCGAGATATCTTAGAGAAAGTTGTAAGATCTTCCTAGGTTAAGGTAAAAACTATCAATAAAGTTCATATAAAGAATTAAAACATTCTTTAGTGGTCTAGATTTGCAAGGGATATTGGTTAATTTGTAGGAAAATCCCGGTGTGTCCATCACATGAACACAGTGCGGAAAACAAAACTTTTTTGTTCCGGGATGTTCCC
>JANKOD010000003.1:13893564-13932094 GCA_026284645.1 Erythroxylum acuminatum | reverse complement strand
ATAACTTAATAATAATAATAATAATACTAATAAACCAAACATATTTTTGTTTTTAGTTTTTTATTAGAAATCTCAATCAAACAAATTTTTATTTTCAGTTTTTATATTACAAATTTTAACTAAACAGATTTTCGTTTTAAAAAAAAAACTAAAAACAGAGAACATAAATAAAAAACATCAATAGAAAAATAAAAGTAGAACCAAACGGTCCCAATTTTTGGTTCAAGAAACAAACGGGCTTAAGTTAAGAAACTTCGGATCCATTATCTACGAACGAACTAACTGCTGATCCGACCCGTTAAAGAATTACGCTGGCGCGCGAAGACAAGACCCCCCAGATAAGGTATACGGAAGATTTAAGATAGCATTAGTCTTACTCGAACAACAAGGACAACCTGCGAGTTAACGATTGAAGGTAGGCGGTTTTAGAGCAGGTTTCACCGGCGGTCGTATGGAAGTTGGTCCTACCTAACCTACCAATGGCAGCTTTGACACTTGTCCCATCTGCATTTCATTTGCATAAGCACGACCTTACTGGCACTGGTAGTTGGGTACTTCCCCAACTTTCCAGTCCATCTCGTCCCTCTTCTTCTACTCTATCATTTCGTCGTAGGAATGGCAGCTGGAGATCAGGAACACCATCGGCTTCTATGGCCAGAACTATCCTTGTCACCGGAGCTGGCGGCAGAACTGGTGCTCTCTCTTTCTTTAACCCACACGTTTTGGTTCTTATGGTTTTGGGTTTTAGGGGATTGTTCTTGTTTTTTTGTGCGTTTTTACTCTCTGTTTATTAAAATTTAGGTGTCGGGCTTGAAGGGTTTTCAATATTCTTTTTGCAGTTAGTGGAAAAAGATTGGATCTTTATAACTTGTGCTATTGTGGGGCGATCAAAGATTGATTTTTTTCTATCTATTAACGAACATTCCTTGTAAATAAATTTGTTTCTTGAAAAGGGTTAGCATCCTGATTGGGGATGACTGGATGAGAAGGAGCAGAGGCTTATGCCTTAGTTTTGTGGTGAGTAAGTTGAGAGGGTGGACTTGATCATTTATAGTTGGGTCATGGATAAATGGAAACTTTCATTGACCTGTGATATGAAGACATGCACTGTTCTCATGATGGATTTATGATTCTGATGATTGCAACTTGTACTGCATTTTGTTTTAGTGTAGATGTGAGAAGGCAATGGAAGTGTTCTTTCTCTTTTCTCTTAGTCAAAGAGTTTAGTATTGGCTATTTTGTTAACATGCTGCTGCTATGATGCAACATGGACAGGTTCAATTGTGTATAAGAAATTAAAGGAGAGATCAGACCAATACGTTGCCCGAGGCTTAGTGAGAACTCAAGAGAGCAAGGAGAAAATCGGTGGAGCTGAGGATGTATTTATTGGCGATATAAGGGATGTTGAAAGCATCTTGCCTTCTATCAGAGGGATCGATGCTCTCATTATACTCACCAGTGCAGTGCCAAAGATGAAGCCTGGTTTTGATCCATCTCAAGGAGGAAGACCTGAGTTTTATTTTGAGGATGGTGCGTTTCCTGAACAGGTAATTTACATATGCTTCCTGTTTATTAAACCATTAACCTAATTGCTTCTTTTTTCTTTTTGTTCTTTTAACAATGTGATGCCATTCTTGTGAATTCTAGGTTGATTGGATTGGTCAGAAAAACCAAATTGATGCTGGTGAGAATCCTTCTACTCTCTCCTCAGTAATTCGAAATTTCTTTTCTTCCACCTAAAACATTTGAACTGAAAGGTATACCTGAACAAACAGCCAAGGCAGTTGGAGTGAGGCAAATTGTCCTAGTTGGATCCATGGGTGGAACAGATCTTAATAACCCTTTGAACAGTTTGGGCGATGGAAATATACTGGTTCGTTATCCTTACCTGAATCTCATGCAAAAGTACTTTCTGTTTCTGCTTGTGAAAGAAGATACTTCAACATTGTATATTCTTGTGTTTTCTACTCTTATATCTCTTTCTTAGTGTTTCTTTTATATACTTTATATTGCACTTATGACATGTCACTTCTATAATGTACCAGGTTTGGAAGAGAAAGGCTGAGCAGTATTTGGCTGATTCTGGTGTTCCATATACAATTATAAGGTGAAACAGGGACATGTGCAGGTTTTTTCAGTTTGATACATAATACAAGCTAGTTCATTTCTTAACGTGTAATATTGTGATACATGTTGGATATAAGGTTACAAGTTTGAATTCCAGACTAATGTGGCAAAGATTGGAAATGGTGCTATGTTCTTGTGTCAGTTCCTTTCTCATCTGCCTTTTGACATCTTTTATGTAGATTGTATTGACTCAAATTTTTCTGGCTAAATTAGGGCTGGAGGCCTGCAAGACAAAGAAGGAGGTATCCGAGAATTGCTTGTGGGAAAGGATGATGAGCTTCTTCAGACAGAGACAAGAACCATTGCAAGGGCTGATGTTGCAGAAGTATGCATTCAGGTACAGTTGTATATAAATAACGGTTTTGTTTTGCATGATAGCTCTCTACTTTTCCGAAACATTAGCTTGATCTTTCCAGTCAAATGACGCTCGACTAAGCTTAATCTACATATTTATTTCTTCTTAACTTGCCTGAAACAGGCTTTGCAGTACGAGGAAGCTAAATTCAAGGCATTTGATCTGGCCTCTAAGCCAGAGGGAACAGGGACACCAACCAAAGATTTTAAAACACTCTTTTCCCGGATCACTACTCGTTTTTGATTCCAAGTTTCAGATGCCGTTGGTCTCATATCATTATGATAACTTCTAGTTTGAACATGTATTCACATTGAGGATTATAAAAATCCTATCTTGATGAGGAAAAAGTGCATGACAAAGTAATTCTTATAATCCTGAAAGCTTGTATCTGGAATTCCGATCTGAGTTGATTATGTTGAATTATGCTTGCCTATGACTAAAGCGTCCAGTTTCCATTGAAATCCCATGTAGAACATCGAGTCAATTATGATCTTGCAAGCCAATTCGTACTTGCATCTTCAGGATCCATTATTACTCCTGGAGGAGCTAGTGTGTACTCTGATGATAACTTAAAAAAGTCACCATCTTGATCGCGTGACGTCTCTGATTGCTGTAATCCACTTGGTTCGATAAATTGACGCTAAACAGATTCTTATTCTCATTCCTATCCTCTCTGTTTTAACTTTACAAGACCCTTAACTATGATCCATACATCACCTTACAATTATTAGTTTTATTCATAATAAAATTTACATTGCAACGAAACAGGTTGGTGTGAGTGGTTCAGCACTCTCATCCTATAATCAGAGGTCTCAAGTTCGAGTCTTAAGAATGGAGAAATCTGATTGGTCAGTACTTTACCCCTTACGGGCTAACTCAGTGCAAGCAAAGATTAATATGGGAGTCGATAACTTAAAGGTACCTTCCTATAGTTGGGACCTTCTTAAGACACCTCGTGAGCTAACTAAAAAAAATACATTGCAATGCTACTAGAATTAAACTAAAGTCAAAGTCAATATATCCCAAGTTCTTGCTTTGTAAGGGTTAGGGAGGGTCATTGATGTACACAACTTTGTTTTTGTAATTTTTAGAAAGAGGCTATTTTGTGATTTAAACGTGTAATCTTATAGGCACAAAAGAGTAACTTTTACGGGTTGCTCCAAATCTCTCTCACTGTTAGAATTAAACTAAATATAATAATTAAATAAGAAAATAAAAATAAGTAGAAAGATAGGAAAAGTTTGTTAATTTTTATTTAATTTTATTTTTAAAATTTATTAATTCCAAAGTGATTGAAGGTTTATTTTATTATTTTTTTTTATAAAAGTAAATGATCATAATTTAAACTTTTAATATATTCACACTTATATGCAATTCGATCTAATTCGAATTTCAAAGAATCCGATCAATTCCAGACTTTTAAGGATCTGAGCTCGAAACGAGACCATTATGAAAATTAGCTCTGGTTTATCATTCCGTTGTTGAACTCGTGCTGTCTCCTGACCTCTCCTTCGGTATTGGTTCTTAACCAAGTCCTTGAGTAACTAGAACTTTGTCATCACTTTCTGATGTTCGATCAGGAGCATAAGTGCGGTTCATTTTGAGGAGTTGGGTCAATTTTGAATCATTTTGCATGAGAAGACAATCCCAGTTGGGCCGATGAGCATCAAGTCAACATGACATGACACCGTAGGCTTATCGAAATGAGAATATTTACGCATAGAGTGGCTCTGACCTGACCATGATTTTGGTCCCTAGTTGGAAAAGCACTTCTTCTGACCTCTGGTGCTGGTTTGCATGTAAGTGGCTCACTTTGTACTGCGAGTCATTTCAATGGAATTCTGAGACTTCTTGTCCACATCACGAACGAGAGTTAGGACCACCATTTTCCATACCCAGCTCTTTAATGTCTGTGGAAAGAGCTATTATTTATATGGACAACATCTCAGATAGAGAGATGACTCTTCTCTGATAAGCTTAGAAAAGTTGGGTATTCTTTATATTGTGGCCCTTTCCTTTTTCAGTGGGGATCATGTCACACTTAACCACAAAGACTATTTGAAACATCATTATCCTGCACCAAAGTTATAAACAAACACCAATTATGAGCACCAAAGGCAAAGTGGGTATGCAAGAAGTTAGAGAGAATCGGTAATCTTTTGATTAGAGTAAGAGAGTGTGATGTATATCTTTTTGAGGGTTGGAGCACCATATTCTCGTTAGGATATTTCAACTCTGTGTCACTTAATCTGATTCATATATTTGTGTAGACTCACGTAAAGATGTAGATAAGATTTAATAGAATAGAATAAAAACTGATTAATCAGAATAAAAGATAAAGTCACCCTCTTTAAAGGCTCAGGAATATTATATGCACCGACCTTAACCGTTGTTAAAAATAATACAGGAATTGGCTGTCAGGAGTGTTTGGCCCAAGAAAACAGTAGGGAACTGAAAAAAATTATAGGAAATGGAGTTCAGGAGCGTTAGTCAACCTTTTCAGCCATTAAATAACGCAATCTGTAGTTTTAGCCGCACATCAGGGTCCCCACGACGACATGGACGCGGGTTTATTTTTATATTGTTCAGGAAACAGAGTAGCAGTTAGAAGGTGTAAGCAGTAAAGAAGCAAACTTTGAGGTAGATATTGACAGGAAAAGTCAAGACATGTAACTATATGGAGAAAGCCTATTATGTGGCTCTGCTTTTCTTGACATTTTGGTGCCTCCTTTTCCAAGCTTTGAGCTTTTGTTCATGGAAATAGGTATTGGGTAGTAGCTCAATACCATATGTCAAAGCTGATAATGATGCTTTCTAAGCTAAGATGGCAGAGAAAGAGAACAGAAAGTAATGATCCACCATACAAATGTAAGCTCAATGATTATTAAATATTTTACAATGCTTCAGGCCGCCAAATTTTCCCCGACTCCAATCAGAAAATTCCATTCTTTTCGTTGCTTTACATAAAACCATACATGACACCACAAAGACTTCAATTCTGCTCTTAAGCTCTAGTGAAACTAGAAACACAGGTGTTAAAATACAAGTAGTTAAGCTTCTTTATATGAAGAAACAAAACCTTTGATTTCATACAACGGTCAGGAAGTTGGTTTCTTACATTATATCCCAAGTATTCTCTGTCGATTCGAGAAAGTACTAATGCACCTGCAAGCATTTTAAGATTTCTGTGTCGGTCTCCAAGCAGAAATGGTATATATGATTCGACCCTTCCATCCTTGCAAGAACCACATGCCATCTTCATCGATAAGAAAGTCTTTGTGGTAAAGACGTCTCACTTTAGCAGATGCAGTCCTAAATATCTCCCTGTCAAAAGGTTGCTGCACAAATCCTGCCCTCAAGCAGCGGACCTGCCACTGCTTGTATGTTTCTGGCCTCTCCACTCTCTCCCATCCCTCACAAGCTATAACATTCATGGCTTCCCTACCAAAGATCTCTTTCTCAATCAGCATCCGCTGAGGATTATCACGAGGGACAATAGTGTCTAGCATGTCAAACAAAGCAGAAAAATGAAACAGAGCTTCTCGGAATCGAGTGACAAAGAAGGGGGCGTTGTAGGCACCATTTACAATTCCGTGGATGAAGATACTAGGATTAATCTTCCTTACGATATCAAGAACAATGTTTCTAGGGCTGTCCACTGACACAGTCTCATCGAGTAAGTTCTTAGCCCGATAGAAGCAGGTAACAACAACAACTTCATCTTCATCAATCTTCAGTTCCTCAACTCCTATGGTTTCCCATTTCTTTGCTATAGCATTGTATTTAAATGGGACATTGGACTTTTTGGCATAAGCTGCTAATCTTCGTCCTGTTTCTTCAACTCTCTCTGCTGGTCGGAACCCTGGCTGCGGAAAATCTATTCCTGTAATTCGGAGCTTCGGAGGGCCCCCTGATCTCGACGAGAGTCGCTGAATAAGAGTAGGCCACTGAAAGCCGTAATAAATTCCAAAATCTATGACATGAAGCTTCATCGAATTCTGTGAAATATCCCTTATTGTCCTGTTACAGACAAAATTGGAGAGCTTTCTGAAAGGGCAAGCAGCAAGAATGAGATGGTAAGCTTTCAAAATATCAGAAGCAGATGTTCTCTTACTTACAAGACCTTTATATATCTGACTACCTGTTCCAGCCAGGCGTGCTTCAAGACCATTGGCAAAGCAATGAGCTAATCTCTGATTTCCTTCTCCAAAGAAAGAGGAATGTTGCCTAATCTGCTTTAACAATTCATTGGCATTCCTGCAATCATCAGCCGCAACAGCTTGTGCGCAACAAATCATTAGTGTTCTTAAGTCCACCAATTCCTTCTTCAGACCACGTCTCTTACCACGTTTTCCCCCATTGGATCCCTTTGACTGTCCATTTTGCTCGTTTTTGATTGCTGCATTCTTTAAGGTCTCACAAAGAGCTGCCAAGTCTGTTTTACCTTCCCCACCACAATGAAACAGCATTTTGTCTAATACATCTGATGGTAAATCAGATTCATCATAAGTTGCCTGTTGTTTGCTACTCCTCTCTTCTTCTCCTCTATCTTCATCACCTCTATAAGGATTTTTCCTTCCCCTTGACTCACCAGGTGAATGTTCCCGATCATCCCTTTTCTCTAACTTGATTGTAACCTCACTAGGCCTCCCCTTTGACTCATCAGAGACTACCCCATTCGACCCAAAATTAAGAAATAAGCCATTAACAGGAGGAAGAAATTTGCTAGCCTCCTCAACCCCCTTCTTAAACTGCAAAATGGATTGGCTCTCTCCACTCCAACCAGGGACTTTAAAACTGCTGATTGGAGAGTCCACAAGACCATCCACACTAGTAGCTAAACTATTCGAAGAGCTGCATGATCGGGATAAGCTAGAAGCACGAAAGGTTCGTGGTTGAAACAAATCCCGACGTTTTGAGTTCACATGCCAAGTACTATCATCTAAATAGCCACCATCACTGATGCTACTACTAATACTAGGACTGTAATTAGAAGTTAAACTATCAGATGGGTTCTCACCAGTTTGATTGATATAAGCTGAATTTGGCTCCGGGGATGGAGGGTACTTCTTGCCTAGAACATCATAGAAGGACTTCTCAGCGGCTTGAAGATCCAAAGAGTCTTGAAGCATGCAAGTTTTTTCCTCCATATCTTCTTCCATAAGCATCTGGCTTATGTACTTCAAAACTGTATCAGAAAAGTCACAGTCTTCTGGTGAGTCTTCTTCGTGGGTCACGTTTGAGTAAGGTGTTAAATTAGTCGGTTCTGGATCAGGTGGAGGGAAATGAAACTCTTTGACATTGTGATCTATAAAACTATTCTCAAATCTGAATCCACCAACAATATTCTGATTTGGCAGAACAGACAAAGGTTGGCTTCTGAATTGGATTCCATTCGTTGAACCCGAAAAACCTCTGAAGCGTGGATCCATAATCACCAACTTCCCAGTCAAGACGTATAATGAAGAACCCAACTTCAGAACGCCAGTGAATAAATTGATTGCGCCCAAAAGAAGAAGACAAACTCAGCTTATGATCAAAGTAGCTCCCTTGCTTCCAAAGAAACAAAAGTCATCAGAACAAGAAGAAAACCAACTAAAGGACAGTAAACACGCTCCAAAAACAAATCAACAAGCACCAAACACCAAGCACCAAGCTTCAAGCTTCAAGCTTCCTCTAAGCTCGAAAGAGAAAACAAAGAAAACCCCTTTTTTTTCCATCAAAGTTTAGAACTTTACAAGACCAATAACATTGACAGCTTTGAAGATGAACCAACTAAATCAAAAACAAGCAGTGAACCAAAGAAACAGTACCTTACAGAACAAGCTGTACTGCCACTACAATACTACTACATAAAGGAACATTAAGATTAAGAAAAAGCGAAAAACATAGAGTTTAGTATGTTGTGGACAAGAAGCCAAAAGACACAGACGAGGTGCGTTGAAATGAAGAGAAACAAAACAAAATAGAATGCGAGCCTTCACTCAGATAGATCACAGCCGTCCATCTTACAAAGTTTAAATGTCACCGGATGTAGCCCGTCTTAGTTATATTACTTTACTGTCCACTTCATCGGCGGTGACCTTAAGATTAAAACGGATCAGCTACTGACACGTGTATAGAAATGGAAAGACGGTCTTATGATGTGAGGTGGGCAGTTGTCATTTGGCCACACGAGGCCGAATTATCGCTGTCAGAAGAGGGAATCACTCTCAGACTCAGTTTCGGTGCCTCGTCATCATCACTTCCGTTTCTGTTCATTAATTACGAAAATGCTCCTCTCGGAGGAGAATACGTGTCCATCACAGTGGACCCGAGTCGTTAGCGGCGGTCCTCAGCAGTCGGGTGGACTTGGAATAAAGCAAGGGCGCATCTTGTAAAGCAGAATGAGCCGTCAAAGCGAAGACAAAAGTCGCAATTTGGACAAGAATGCAACGATCTTTGTTTTGGTTAATTGTGATCTGATTGTGTTGTTTTTCGTAGGTTGACTTGTCAGCCTAGGTGGACAGCTGACGTGGCTTTATTTACAAAAAAAAAAGGTGCTCTTAAGAATCTCCTAGTAGTAGCTCAACTTCCCCAGACATGAAATAATAGTATCAGGTTATATGTTCCCATTTTAAGCAGGTAAGGTAAGCAACCAAATACGCTTGGACCAGTTCCAGTTCCTGGGTTCCAGGGTGATCCATTAAACCCCTAAAGGGTTCTCGAGTTGACACGTGGGAGGCTTTCCTTTCGTGCTCATGATAAAAGGGCTGAATCATTTGATTCTCAGCTTTTGCTGCAAATGTTTAAAACAGTAGTTTGGAGTCTTTGTCTTGTGAAGTTGTTGCACTGCTGTTTAGCAACTAAACGTTTAAAACTCGTGTCTAAGATATTAACTAACCCCAACCCAAAGTCAAAACTATTTTAGTTTAATCATATTTAAAAGTTGAAAACTAAAATAATATATCAGAATGACATGACATTCTTTAACTTGACCGCATGCAGGGGTCAGGCTGGGCTCGGCCAGAGGCAGCCAAAGCCCTATTTGGATATTGTTAACCCTAATGTCGCAAGTCAAACCTAGTTTCATGACATATCAGGTGAATTTCACTTTTTGATTCTGATAATACAAAGAGAAAACAGAAAACAATCTAGAAAACAGAATCAAAACCAAACAAAACTGCAAACTGGATACAAAGTACTGTCCCTCATATGATCATCATAAGTAAACAACACTATTAGACAACAAGTGAAAACAATTAACAATTATGGTACAGGAGATATAATGCAAGTCATTCAGCAGCCAAATTTTCATATTGCCAAGGGTTGAATTCTACTGATTGAAATTCAGTTTCTTGTATGCTGCTGTCTGACTTATCTATAGCAGCACGATGCTGATTATACCTGCCATTGAACTGGTACACTTCCAAGTCACCCCAAGGTGTTGGGTGGATCTCGCTGGTTGGATCAAACCACCTTGCCGTGAACGGTTGGCCTTTAGCCTCTCGACTTCGTTTTTCAGCTCTCTGTCTTTCCTCCAAACTGAAATAAAGGCAAACAACATCAGGGTTATTAGTCATGTTTCAAGCGTTCATGCTATAACTTCTGTTGACACCCCAGCTCCAATACTGAATCCGAAATCGTTTATTTCCAGTGCAATTAGTATTTAACATCAACATGCAACAATCTTGGGATCTACTGACCCCATTTTACCATGTTCTTCTCACACATGACTATGAATATCAACAGAGGTAACTAGAGAGAAAGAGAGAGACCTGCTCTTCTCATGACCCGCTTTGGACAGATCACCCATTTCAAGTGCATATCTATCGGGACGTAAACGAGAATCTGATGCCAACAACTTCTTAGGGGCAGTGTCAAAGCTGTTTATCTTGTGTGCAAAGTGTGTAAATTGGAACTTATCATTTTTTGGAGCATCCGCAACTCTCCAAACCTACAAGATTCCAATGTTTGGAATGAGCAAATTTATCAGGTCAATGAGAATGCCAGAAACTACCAACTACTATGAAAAGAGTGTGTCAACTATTTGTTATGCACTCGTACAACATATATGAGGTAGCAGCCCCTAAAGTTAACAAACATCTTGCAGACTATAGCAGCTTCTCAGAACCAAAGTCTATTCATCAAGTTTTCATACATCTTGTCAACAGAAACAAGCCATTCAAACTAAAAGCAGAGGTTCACCAAGAAGAGATACCGAAAGTAATCTCAGTATCGCGTAGAAAAAAGAGAATGTGACTACAATATAGCATAAGGACCAGCTAGTAAATAGAAACAAAAACAGGCCAGACAAGTACAAAACAAAGATTCACTCAACATTGAGAGCAAGAAAGGTTAGGTTCCCCTCAAGTGAAATAGAAATATTTATACACTCGAGGAGATTAGAACAGTAACAGCACCTACAAGGTTTGAGAAAACCTAAAGACATTAAAAACTGACCTCTTTTAGTTCAGTTCCTGGGCTTGGTTCCCCTTCCAAGTCACAGGGTTGGTAACTCATTGCCTCATTCCACTTTCCAGTTATCAAAATCTTAGGCTCCTCAGCAGCATTATAGACATAGCCGTCCACCTCATAGCGACCAGCTCTAAAATATGTAAAGTGAAATATTGAAAGAGATCATGAGAAATGAACAAAAAAATGGCATCTTGCAATAAGCTAAAGCTAATAGTCTTAACAAATTCAAGTGTGTACACATGATGTGAATGAGAGCTTCCAAACATGCTCTCTTTATGGTATATTGCCTACATAGTCATGTGATAGCATTACGGGTCCAGATAGCACTATGGGTCCTAAACCCATAGTCACTTATTCTAGGAGAAGGAAGGGGAAGGGACTGAACATGGGCCTCAAACCCATGTTGACCTACTCTAGGAAAGTCAAGAGGGGTGAGTCAGCTAACGGTTAGAGGGGAATTCGTTAGAGGAGTGAGAGTACTATGTATGGGAGGGGGGTAGGAGAGAAGGATCATCTTGGCTATTGTACTGTCTCAGCTGTTAGGCTTGAGGGGCCATTGTTTGGCTGGTAGCATAGTGCTTGTGGAACTTCTTGCGAGGATGTAGCTAATATCAATAAAATCACTATATTCTCAGCCATTTGCTTATCATTGGTGGTTTCATTGAGAGACCCAGTGTATGCAAACAAGGATGGCGCAACATAAATGGGAAGCAATGGATGCTCATATGATTGTAGTAGAAACGAAGTTGATGGATCATACGGTTCAACTGAGCAGCTTACATAAGGGGGTCGATGACCTCTCCAGGGCATTAGCGGCGATGCACGCCGAGCTACGTAAGGGATTCCAACGTCAAGCTGCGCACAAATCACCGAAGGCTGGGTCCAGTTCGGTGGAACGAGGCAAATCGATACACACGGTAGCAGAAGGAAGTGGAGTTACTTCCATGTTGACAAAGGAACACCAGCTCAGAGCCAAATGAATAGAGCTCCCTCCATTCCAAGGTGACGACCCGGTAGGATGGGTCTCACGAGCGGAAATGTATTTTGCCGTTCAAAGAACTCCACCCGAGCTTCGGGTACAGCTGGCTCAAATCTGCATGGAAGGCATGTATTGGCATTGGTTTAAGGTTCTCTTAGCGTCGAGACCAGAGTTGGATTGGGAGACTTTCAAGAGGGCCTTGTTCTATCGGTATGGAGATCATTACATTGGGAATCCATTTTCCTAGTTAAAGGCGTTGACGCAACAGGGAACCGTGGATGACTATGTGGAAACTTTTGAGATGTTGATGGCTCAGGTTCCTCCTCTCCCCAAAGATCAGTATACGGGTCTCTCCCTTGGAGGACTGCGAGAGGATATCAGATTGGAGGTGGTGGCGTTGGATCCTCCCTCTCGCTATCGACTGATAGCAGCAGCACGTGCGGTGGAGCGAAAGCTTACTCCATCGGCGCACTCCAAGACGACTATGGGCTGGAGATCCATGGGTAGTCCACGAGTCGGGCCTCCTAACCCGAATGCAGGAGGACGCACTTGGGTTGGATCTTGGCCCGGATTGACCCGACCCCAAGCGCCCACCAGTAGCGGCGCAAACCAGCGGGGTAACTGAGAAGGAGGAGCTGATCGGTGTCCGGGAATGAAGAGAGCCACCAAAGGACGACCAAAAGGAACCAGAAACCTTTCTTATCAGGAATTGATGGATCGGAGAGCTAAGGGACTATGTTTCAAATGTGGGCAACATTACAGTCCTAACCACATCTGCCCCCGATAAACATCTACGACTACTGATTTGGGAGGAAAATGAAGAAGAAGAGGGATCACCTTTTGGGATTGGGGACAAAGAGGAAACCGATGTGGGAGAGGCATGGGAGATGGTCTACCAAGTCGCTGAATATGGGGAAATAGTTCAATCCAAGTCTCCTAAAATTGAGGGCAAATTGGCAGGGATCCCCATCTTGTTCCTCATCTATAGTGGGGCAAGTCACAACTACCTTTCGCAAGACTTAGTGAATACCTTGGGGTTGTCGGTTATTCCAACCGCAGCTTATGGAGTAAAATTGGGGAATGGGACAAAATACTTTTCACAGGGTCGGTGCAGGGGACTGTTGGTGTTAGTTGGGAATAGATCTGGTATTGGGTGCCGAATGGTTGGAAACTTTGGGAGAGGTAAGAGTGGAGTTTAAGCAGAAAACAATGAAGTGGGGATTTGAGCAGCGAAAGGAGGTAGTCACCTTGAGAGGACAGGGCAGTAAGCAGCCCCAGCAGCTTTCGGCCTTGCAAGGCATGCTTCAGTCCATTTCCATGGAGTCCCAAAATGAGCAGCCAGGAGGTGAAGTTGGAATGCTGGTTTTGGAGAATAATACCATCCTACCTCTAGCTCAGATTCAAAAACTAAACTTAGTTTTGTAAGCAAGTCAGTTGGTGTTCCAAGAACCGCAGGGCCTCCCTCCTTCAAGGATCCATGATCATGCCATTAACCTGATCAGTGGAGCTAATCCAGTTAGCGTCCATCCTTATAGATATGCTTATCACCATAAGGATGAGATTGCTTGCAATTGGCGCTATCCGACACAACACCAGTCCGTTTTCCAGCCCAGTAATTCTTATAAAAAAGAAGGACCACTCATGAAGAATGTGTGTAGATTACCGTGCTCTGAACAAGGTAACAATTTCGGATAAGTTCCCAATTCCTACTATCAACGAGCTTATTGATGAATTGCACGGGTCTAAGTAATTTTTCTAAGATTGATTTGAAGTCCGGATTTCATCAAATTTGAATCAAGAGTGAGGATGTTCATAAGACCACTTTTCCGACTCATGAGGGTCACTATGAGTACCTAGTTATGCCTTTTGGGCTTATGAATGCTCCATCCACATTTCAATCCACCATGAATTCGGTTTTTAGACCACTGTTGAGGAAGGGTGTGTTGGTCTTTTTCGATGACATCTTGATTTATAGTAATAGTTGGCAGGAGAATCTCAAACATTTGGAACAAGCCTTGCAGCTCTTGATTGAACATCAATTCTTTGCTAATCATAAGAAGTGCCTATTCGGGCAATAGTCTATTGAGTATTTAGGGTATGTTATTTCAACTGAAGGGGTTGCAATGGATCCTACCAAGATCAAGAGTGTTAAAGATTGGCTAGTTCTGAAGAATGTATCAGGGTGCGGGAGTGGGGTGTTACAGGTTAAAGGGTTCCTCGGACTCACTGGGTATTATAGGAAGTTTATCAAGGATTATGGGAAGATTGCTCGGTCCCTCACTGAACTCACTAAGAAGGATAACTTTTCTTGGGGACCTGAAGCTCAAAGAGCTTTTGAAGAGTTGAAGAATTGTCTAGTCTCTTTTTCGGTTCTCACCCTACCAGATTTTTCTAAGGAGTTTGTTGTGGAGTGTGATGCCTCGGGTTTTGGGTTGGGGGCTATCCTTATGCAGGAAAACAGGCCCATTGCCTACTTTAGCAAGGCCTTATCAGCTACAGTCAAGTCAAAATCAATGTTTGAGAAAGAGATTATGGCTTTGGGTTTAACCATTCAACATTGGAGGCACTATCTTTTGGGGAGATCATTTAAGGTATATACCAATCACAAGATACTGAAGCATCTTCTACAATAGAGGTTAAACACTCCTGATCAGTATCATTGGCTGTCCAAATTGATGGGCTTTCAATTTGAGGTGTTCTACAAACCAGGACCCAACAACAAGGCAGCAGATTCTACTTGTCCGAAAATTTGAGAGAGATAGAGAGAGAAAGGGCTTTGTTGGAGAGAGAAGTAGAGATTAAGAGGAAGTGGAGAGGAAGTGATCCATGGCTATCTAGCATTTTGTAGAAGCTCACATCTAACCCTATAACAGAATCTAATTTCCACTTGTTCAGAGGATTAATATTCAAGGAAAACAGGTTGGTTTTACCTCAAACTTCTTCCCTAATTCCAGAATTTTTGCAAGAGTTTCATTCTACCCCCGTGGGAGGACATTTCAGGTTTACTAAAACCTATAAACGAATAGCTGGATGTTTGTATTGGGCTGGAATGCGAAAGCAAATATTGCAGTTTGTGAAAGAGTGTGAAGTGTGCCAAAGACACAAGTATCAAACTCTTGCTCCAGCCGGGCCCCTTCAGCCTCTTCCTATTCCAAATGTAGTTTGGGAGGATGTATCGATGGATTTTATAATAGGTTTGCCCAAAAGCAAAGGATTTGAGGTCATTATGGTAGTTGTGGATCGATTATCGAAGTATGCCCACTTTATCCCTCTCAAACATCCTTTTACCGCCAAGGTTGTGGCTGATTGTTTTGTTAAGGAAGTGGTGAAACTCCATGGCATTCCAAAATCAATTGTAAGTGATCGGGATCTAATTTTTGTTAGTAACTTTTGGAGGGAGATTTGGAGGATGCAGGGAATAGTTCTTCGCATGAGTACCTCTTATCATCTGGAAACGGATGGGCAAACCGAGGTGGTCAACAGGTGTCTTGAAACATATCTCTGGTGTTTTGTATCTGAGCAACCTAGACAGTGGCATAATTGGCTATCTTGGGCCGAATTTTGGTATAACACTTCTTTTCACTCCGCAACTGCGACAACTCCCTTTGAGGTGGTGTATGGTCGACCTCCACCTAAGGTTCCCCACTTGCTCATTGGAGAGTCCCTTATTGATGTTGTAAATGGTGTATTGGTTGACAAGGATGAAGCTTTGAGACAACTCAAATTTAATCTTGTTAGAGCTCAACAAGTTATGAAATCCGCAGCTGATGTTAAGCGAAGAGATGTTCATTTGGAGTTAAGAGATTGGGTTTATGTTAAGCTTCGACCCCACAGGTAGCATTCCATAGCTAGGAGAATCTGTCCAAAACTTTTAGCTCGGTTTTATGGCCCATTCCAAGTGCTAGCTAAGCTTGGAACTGTGGCATACAAGCTTGCCCTTCCAGAAACTTCAAGAGTTCACCCGATGTTCCACATTTCACAGCTAAAAAAGATGATTGGGAAACATGTGCCCGAGCCCACTCTTCCTTTTGGCTTAGAGGTTGACTCCACCGAACCCCTTGCACCTGAAGCAATCTTGGCTGAACGGACTGTCCAGAAAAATCAAGAGCAAATTGTGGAATGGCTTGTGCTATGGAAGGGGAAACCTATTGAAGAAGCCTCTTGGACAGCTGCTGACCAACTCCGACAGCAGTTCCCTTCCTTCTGCCTTGAGGACAAGGCAGATTCTGAAGAGGGCGACATTGATAGCATTACAAGTCCTGATAGCACTATGGGTCCTAAACCTATAGTGACTTATTCTAGGAGAAAGAAGGGGAAGGGACTGAACATGGGCCTCAAACCCATGTTGACATACTTTAGGAAAATCAAGAGGGGTGAGTCAGCTAACGGTTAGAGGGAATTCGTTAGAGGAGTGAGAGTACTATGTATGGGAGGGAGGTAGGAGAGAGGGGATATCTTGGTTATTGTAATGTCTCAGCTGTTAAGCTTGAGGGGCCATTGTTGGCTGATAGCATAGTGCTTGTGGAACTCCCTGCAAGGCTATAGCTAATATCAATAAAATCACTATATTGTCATCCATTTGCTTATCACAAAAAAGCTACTGATTTCTGCCGGTAAGGTTGAAGTTTCAAGTAGACAAGATCATCAACACTGAATGCCAAATCTCGTCGTTTCTTATCATCCAAGCTTTTCATTCGGTCTTGGGCTTGTTGCAAAGTTGTCTTTAGCTCCCTTAACATGTCATCTCTTTCTCGCAAGTGAGCATCGACGACAACCACTTTTGAAGTTTCTGGCACATATTAAAGCAGTGTTGGTGGTAGAACTCCATTTACAGCTTCAAAGGGTGTCATTTTTGTGGACTAGTGCTTAGAGTTGTTGTAACTATACTCGGCTCATGATATTCACTCTTTCCACTTTTTGGGTTGATCACTCAAAAAACACCATAAATATTGCTCCAAAATTTTGTTGACCACCTCGGTTTGTGGATGATAACTAAAACTCATATTGAGTTTAGTTCCCTATAGTTCGAACAAAGATATCCAAAAATGACTCATGAATATGCGATCTCAGTCACTGACAATGCTGTTCGGCATTCCATGAAGTCACACGATATGGTCTATAAAAGATTTGGCAACTCATACTGCAGTAAGCAGTTGGGAAGGGGGAACAAAATGAGCATATCTCGATAAGCGATCCACCACCACCATGATTGCTTGGAAACCTCCTGATGTCGGTAAACCATCCACGAAGTCCATAAAAATGTCTCTCCAAATTTGTTCTGGAATTGGAAGGGGATGTAGTAATCCGGATGGGTGCATGTGTTCTGATTTGTTTCACTGATAGACTTCACACTCACGGATAAAATTCTTAACCGAGTTTTGCATTCCCATCTAATAAAAATCATCCTTCAAACGGGCCAGAGTTTTATGAAACCCAAAGTGTCCTCCACTCGCCGTTCCATGAATGTCAGAAAGTATAAATGGAATAAGAGAAGATTTAGGATTAAGAAGAACTTTATCATCCAGGAACCATACCTGATTACGTTGTAGAGCCTGCGGGTTGGTTTTAAATTGTTCATAGTATAGATCTTCAGCTCCCTCTCATTGTAACTGTACCCACCAGCTAGGTTGAGGCATGGATACGACAATAAAAATTAATTCAACCTTACGGGACAAGGAATATGCTGCTCCATTGGTCAATCTCTTCTTGTGCTCAATCCTATAGTGAAATCCCATAAGTTTCGGCAGCCATCGTGCTTGTGCCTCAGTAGTGGTTCTTTGTTCCAGGAGGTATTTGAGACTGCGATGATCCATGCGAATTATGAAGGTATGTCCCAAAAGGTACGGCCTCCATTTTTGGACTGCTTTGACCATTGCTAGCATTTCTTTCTCATAGGTTGAATATCTAAGGGCAGTCCCTTTAATAGCCTCACTAAAGAAGGCAATTGGTTGTTCCTGCTGCATTAGAATTGCACCAATTCCAACCCCGCTAGTGTCGCACTCTGTTACAAAAGGCCGAGAGAAATCTGGCAACCTTAATACCGGAGCCATTGTGAGGGCATCCTTAAGATGGTGGAACGCAACATCAGTTTTTGAATACCAACAAAAGTCTTCTTTACTCAACAACTTATGGAGTGGGGCAGCTATGGTTCCATAATACTGTATGAATTTACGATAATAGCCGACGAGTCCCAAAAATTCACGAACTTCCTTGACAGTTGTTAGTGTAGGCCATTCACGGACTACCTATAATTTTGCTTGGTCGGGTGCTACTCCTCCTCCCATAAGAATATGTCCCAAATATTCCACTTGTTGGACTCTAAAAACGCATTTGCTCCTTTCAGCAAAGAGTTGATGCTTACTTAACACCGCTAGAACTATCTGAATATGCTGGCGATGATCCTCCCATGTTTCTGAATAAACAAGTATGTCATTAAAGAATACTAGTACGAACCTTCTTAAATATGGCTGAAATATCTCATTCATGAGACTCTAAAAGGTTGAAGGCGCGTTGGTGAGTCCAAAAGGCATGACTACGAACTCGTAGTGACCCTTATGAGTTCGAAAGGCTATATTTGGAATGTCTTCTTTGGCCATTCGAACTTGGTGATACCTATGAGTAAGATCGAATTTCGAGAAATATCATGCCCGTAATAGTTCATCCATCAGTTCCTCAATAACAGGAATTGAAAATTTGTCTTTTACTGTAATGGAATTTAGGGCTCGATAATCTACACAAAAATGCCACTTACCACTAACCTTGCGAACCAAAAATACTGGAGATGAGAACGAACTGGAACTGGGTCTTATTAACCCGATTGTTAAGAGTTCCCTCACTTGTCTCTCTATTTCTTATTTTTGATAATACAGGTATCAATAGGGATGCAAGTTGACTGGTTGAGAGTTGGTGACTAACAGGATTTTGTGGACTTGTTTATGCGTAGGTGGCAAGGAATTTGGAATTTCAAATATTTTGGAATATTTGGCTAGGATGTTATACAATTCAGGAGAGTTTTATGAGGATTGATTGGAGATGAAATCGGTAGAAATTAGTTGGACAAAGAATCCCTCACCTAGTAAACTACTGGAGAACAAGTGACTAACTTCCTTATCAGATAAGGCCACCATCTCTGATTTTTGTATTCTTGTAAATGTGAAACGGTTACCACGCCAATTAAAAGCCATAGTGAGCTTTGAGTAATCCATTTCAATTGGCCCTAGTGTAGCCAACCATTGAATTCCCAAGATGATGGAACAAGCCTCTTTCGGGAGAACGAACAAGTCCACCTTGTTCCAACATTCTTGGAGTAATATTTTCACACCTCGGCAAACTCTTGTACATTTAATTTTGGCGTTATTTGCTATGATTACCTGAAATTTACTGCTTATGTCAGTTTTTAATCCCATCTTGTTGGCGATTCTTTTGTCGATGAAGTTATGAGAGCTCCCTCCATCGATGGGAACCAACAGTTCTTTGTTCCCAATCCGATCAGTTACTCGTAGTGTTTGTGGATTTGGCGTTCCAATGATAGCATGAAGGGATATTTATGGTAAGTCCTTGCTCTCCTCTTCCATTGTTGCGTATACTTCCACTTCTTCTTCTTCTTGTTCCTGTACATCATCAATCATAAATAATTGTGGCCTAACACACCTGTGGTCAAGTACAAACTTTTCATCGCAGTAGTAGCATAGGCCTTTCTCCTGGTGATCACGTGCTTTTCGGGGAGAAAGCTTTCTAAAATTTGGTTGTCCTATGCGTGACACCGGTGTTGGTCCCAAGAATCCAGTGGCTGGAGTTGGCAGCGAGGCCAAGGGCCTATTACCAAAGGTGGGAATGAATCTAGTATTTTGGATGGATCATCGCTGCAGTGTGTTTCTTTCTTCTACTAGGCATGCCACACTAATAGCTTTTGATAATATTGCTGGTTGCTTGATTTTGACATCAAGGCGAACCTCATCTTTGAGACCAGCTACAAAGCAGCCCAACAAGAATGAATCGGGTAGCCCATCAACCTTATGTGAGATCCTTTAAAATTTTTCTTGGTATGCTCCAACGAAGGTAGTTTGTCGGAGGCGTGTCAAGGCTTCAGCTGGGTTCTCATATTCCGTTGGTCCAAACCGTTGTAGGAATGCGCAAGTGAATTCAACCCAAGATAGAGGTCCACATGGTGTGGTGTACCATCTATTCCATTATAAAGGAATTCCTTTTAGGTGAAAGGATGCTATCTGCACTTTTTGATCATTAGGAATACTTTGGTATTCAAAATATTGCTATGCCTGGTAGATCCATCCATGTGGTTTTCTCCACAGTCAAATTTTGGAAATGAGAGTTTGAGTGTAGGTTTGAACCTTTCTCGATTGTTGTGAGAGCTTTCAGCAGTGTATAATGGATTTTCTTTGCTGGGAGATAGAGGTGTAAATATGGGGTTGGTGGAGAATTTAAAAGAGTGGATGTCGAACATCAACTTTTGGATTAGGGTATTCAACTGGTCACAATTGTAACTGACCTTATTACGGACAGTTTCGTGTTTTTCTTATTTGGCAAGGATCTCATTACCTTCAGTACGTAAATTTGCATTGGCCTTAGCTCTAGTTTCCATTGTGTAGAAACCTGTCTCTGATACCAAATGTTGAGTTTAATTTCTGGTTCTTTACTTGTAATAAAGAAATTGAAAGAGAAAGATAAGAAAGAGAACAGAGGAAGACAGATTCTTCTGTGATAAAGTTTTCTTCCCTTTTCCATATTACAGCTATATATATATATAGCCATCCTAATCAACACAATTAATAAATAAATAACTCACTAAACTAATGGTGGCTTAATCCAAGCTTAACAATGAGGAACATAACGTAACACTAAAATAACTATCCTAATCGTGGCTACGTACATCCTTTAAAACATTAATAACAATTAAACAATAGCAACTCCAACAACCATGCTTCCACTTCCCTCTCCACGTTTACTAGCCTTAGTCTCCACTCTTTACGTGAGACCATCTATCCTCTAACATTCCATGCAAACTAGACCCCACTGCCACGTGGACATTCTCCTCCATGAAGGGAAAAGTCATAACAGAATTGATGTCAGCATTACAATACCATGCTGACATCTCACGTTAAAAAAAACTCAAAATTTCAGAATTCTTATAAAGGTGTTTTGGGGCATTTTGCGTCAGTTCCCAAGTTTGGGAAATTCATAAAATGAGTTTTTAAATTTTTATAGATTTATTACATTGGTAATAAATAAGGTTTAACTCTAGAAAAAGAAATAAGGCATGCTAAAACCATTTTTGAGTGAATATTTGTGTTACAAACTTGACATGAGTAAGATACTTGAGGTTGTCGTGTCTCTTGTGGTAGGCTCAATATTTGATAATACACGATAGTCACTTGGATTGATATTTTTTCTATAAGAATTTTAAATAAAGTTCAAAGATAATGTCTTTAGCACTAGTTTGTGATAATTTGATTTTGCATTCAGGTTTATCATTTATTAATGATATTTTATCACAAACTATATGCCCATATAGAGTGTGAGGATAACATAAAAATGTATCCCTTGTGTTTGTGGATATTTTGGCTACTGATATTGGCCTTTCACGTTAGTATTTGAATTGTTCTACTTATATGTTTAGGGATGTCTTTGGTATTGTATTTGGTTTTTCTACCTACAAGTGTTGACCTTATATGAGATTTTGAGATGTGTATAAAGACATTAGATGGAGGAAAGTCATTGCTCAAATGATCTATTCTCCCACAGGTGGTAGTGTTATGAGAGTTGATGGTGTGTACTATGATCGCTTTTATGCAGAGGTCTGGTTGCATATATTATGTATTCAGCCCACAGGTATTTCATAATATGTGTAATCGGATTCTTGGTATAGATAATATTTTATAACTTTGAGTATCGGTGTTATCCTCCATTTATATTGATCTTTACATTGTCATTTTTTAGTCACCTTTTCAATTAATGAACATACTATCACTATTGAAACCCTGATTGGTTTCAATTTGAAGAAGTTGATACAGGATGTATTAAATGCAATGGAGATGAAAGATATTGATATGGCCATGCAAACGGATAGGCCACTTTCACCTACATCCTGCAGCTTAGAGGCTGATAGAGCAGCTTACGCAGTCTGGGATCGGTTGAACAGATTATGTTTCATGACCATTAAAAGATCCATTCCTACCCATCTGCTTAGTGGACTTCCAGAGACAATCAAAGCGCGAGAGTTTCTTGATAATGTCTCCCAGAGGTACTCAACCTTGTCAAATGTTGAGACACGTGTCTTGATGATAGAATTATTCTCCATAAAGTACACTAAAGAAAGGGGAGTGAGGGAGCACATATGATGATTGATTTGTCTCCACAGTTCTCACAAATGCCAAACATATCTTGTTCCAATTCATTTTTTTTAACTTAAATTTGAAAAAAGGAAGTTTTTTTATTGTATATCAATTTACATTTTTTAAAAAAAATATAGGATTCATTTTTTATTTTTTGTTTTATAATTACCTAAACTGAAGGCGTTGAATATTTCTCTTCTTGATGCCTTCATAGTTCACTAGGCCATGAGCACACTCCCTTTACAATTTAGTAATCTGGTGACAAAGTATTACTCATAGGATGAGGAATGAGACTTTGATGCTTTGATTGCCCATTGTATTGTCGAAGAAGAGATTAAAGAATACTGCTCATAAGGTCCTCCTAGCAACTAAGGGAAAAGAAATGGTTAAGCCACAAAGATATAGAGGTAGAAAGTCTAAATCTTCTCCATATGCTTATACTGGTCAATCTAGTG
This sequence comes from Erythroxylum acuminatum, assembly GCA_026284645.1. Lineage (NCBI taxonomy): Eukaryota > Viridiplantae > Streptophyta > Magnoliopsida > Malpighiales > Erythroxylaceae > Erythroxylum > Erythroxylum acuminatum. Next base: position 13,909,372 of record JANKOD010000003.1, on the reverse strand, counting down.
TTAGTAAAGGTCCTATGAATATAAAGAATATGAGGTGTTTCTTCTATAAAAAGAAGGGACATAAAAAGCGAGATTGCTAGAGGTATAAGGCCTGGAAGGAAAGACAGCAACCACATTATTAACCATTTTCTCTAGTTCTATAATCAAACCTATTTGCTGCAGACTATGCAATCAGATTAAGCTACTGGGTTTGAAAGTTGTTTTATTAAGGATTTCATACCTTTTCAAGGGACACTTTTTAGTGGACCGAACCATAAGGTATTCTTACTCTTATAGTGCTCAGCCTTCAAGGCTTGGACCATTCTTTTTTCCCTGATGTCCCAAGTGTTGCTGGTGGATAGCGTATCACGTATTTTGTATTGATAATTAAAGTTTCACCTAATTCTAAAAACCCTATAACCTTCCTAATAAATTATTTTATGGTGATGGTTAAAAAATATTTAAACATAACCCGACATATGGTCATATATGTATGCTACAGTCATGTGGGAAAAGGTGTTGATTTATTAAACTAATGTTTTCAAAACCAAACTTAACCAGGTAGTTGAACTTCACTAATCAATTTTTTTTTATATTAATTGGAACGCATGCATAGATATTTTCCAACTCAGTATAGGGTGGGGAATTTGAGTTTAATAGCAGTCCATAGTGAAATTGTAAATCATATTTGACTACATAGTTTCCTACCCTCTCTTACCCCTGATTCAATATCCCAATCAAATTTTGTACCTTAATCTAATTTTCGAAACATTAATAGTAGTTCATTTATATATGTTCAATATGTTTTACTTTTCCTTTTTTGGATAAATTAACATTTGAGCGGTGAGTAACTATATATAAATTCTGTGACATACAAAACAATATTCATCTTGAAGGCAAAATGCTTCTGGGTGGGGAATATTACAAGTCTTGGTATTCAGGTTTGTTCACAACAAGAACAGGGCACTTGGCATTTTGGACGCAGTAGTCCGAGAGACTTCCTGTAAAAAACCTGTTCGATCCAAAAGGAAAAACCACTTAGTGCAAAAAATAAAACAGCAGTACAGAAATTGTAAAGATGATAGGCTAGACTCTAGAGGAATTGTATCCGTTTTAAATTTTCTCATGTGAAAAAAAATGTGTATTGGGGGCCGGATACCTTGTGAAAGCCCCTTTTGTTGCTGGGCTGCCTATAACAAGAAGATCGATTTTATGATCCACCACAGCTTCGCATATAAGCTCTCTGGATTCCCCAAGTTCAGTAATTGTCTCTGCTTTGACCTACCAAACACATGAGCATGGAAATCTTTTTCATTTTCCTTGAGACAAACTAACTACACTACATCACATTGTTTAAAAATTGCAGACGAAATTATCCAATTGTGAAGCGGGATTGTTTGGTTGAATAGGTCAACCACACGATTCAGAGGTTCAATTTCTTAAATATAACAAAAGATGAGATTTTAATGAATTTGTGATAATCTTCCAATATGGGCAAATATCTCTACCCCTCGGCTAGCACATATTTTCACTGCTTTCTCCAACAGACCCATGGAAGCCTCCTCATCTCGCTCCTGAGTTGTCAAAACGAAACCTGGCTCTGCAAATGCATACAAAAACCAGCGACTGTAAGCTTCTTTCTTAAACTTGGATAAAAATTGTGAAAGCTTCACCGTAATTATGAATTCTTAACTGGATAAGAATAAGAAATACGTGGGGAAGGGTAAGGGAAAGGCTGTGCCGTCTAGGGATGCGGCGATTGTGTGGTAGCAGTTAGGAGTCGGCAGTGCAGTAAAGATAAGAAGTCGCCAATCTGACGTCAAATCTTTCAGATTGTCAAGTATCCAAATGAGCGTATGAAAGCTGCGATCGCTCTCATCCAATACCACCATCACTTTCTTATCTCCCTCCATTCTCAAAGCTGTCAAGCTAGTTTCTGCATGTTGGTGGTTATGCAAACGTTTATAGAGAAGAAGGATTGGAACGTATCTCGCGTGTTATTAGACAAAAAAAAAAAAAAAAATCCTAGACAATTATTTATTATTTATTTTGCGCAAGGAAATTGTTGAATTATTATTTATTGAAAATCTTGAGATAATCCGTTTTAAGAGATGCACATGGCCTTGGATGGAAACTGTAACAGTTATTATACCAGTCCAATTAATTATCTATTGCTTGCGTTACAAGATAAGTATTGAATTCTCCCTAGTCCTTACTAATAAGACGGAAATCCGAGTCCGTACCCGTGGCTGGATATTTATAATCTAATATACGACGCGGGCGCATAAATATGTATTTTAGACGTATTCATAAGATCTTCACATGTTCTAGACGCCGACTACTTTACCAGACTAATGTATTATTCAATGTCTGCTAAAGGTTTTAGAGTTTTCCTTGTGGAACTCACTTTTCTTCAGACAACTATAAAGATTATAATGAAGATGAAGAAATATGAAATTTCTCATCTAGCTTGCGTTTGTCTTGTATAGGGATCGATACTTTTATTTTTGTTAATTAATTATTAATTTTTTAAAAAGTCAATTAACACCAATTTTTAACAAACCAAATTAGTGTTAACATGTACTTAATAAAGTACATTAAGTAATTCATATTTTTAGAAATAAGATAAAATAATAAACTAGCTTAATTTTTTAAATAAAACAAACTAAATAAAAAAAATTATACTTTCTTTCAGTTAGTTAATTTGGGATTCTCCCATTAAATATTTGATTGTTTTGCTTATTCTTTGGATTGTCGGAGGAGTTAAGTCTACGTTGATGGTTATCTCATAACATTTCTTTTCCTCCAAATAAAAGCATATAGAATCTAATTTATGTAAAGAGAAGAATAATTGACTAAAGAGGAATATATATATATATACACATATATGAAAGGAGAAACTAGATGTTGACCTTGATGAATCGAAGAAAATTCAATTTATGGCAGAGGATAAATAAAGAACACAGTACAAATAAATAATTAAGTTTGCCAATAAAAGAATGACAGGATCTACAGGTTAAAAAAACAAAACAAAACATAGGGTTAAAAACATTAAACAAAAATTGAGAGAGGAAGTGACTTTATTTGATCCATAATGTTAGATGAAGTAAATAGAAATGAATAAAATGATAACATGTAAGGCAAGAAAATACATGGAACGATGACGTGTAAAAGATTTGGATATTAAACAAGGAGAAATGGAAGGATTATGAGAAAAATATGCAAATGTAAAAGAGTTAAACAAAAAGGTGAGCCTAGCAAAACACAAGCAGTAAGGAGAGGTTTAGAAATCCGGTTGTAAGGCAGTTGTTAACGAAAAATTGACACACCATAACTATATTCAACACCATACATTGCACCATAAATATATTCAACCTCGTCCACCTTGTATCTCGGATCCAACACATTTAACACTGCAACAATTCTCCAACCTTATGCTAATAAAAATTCAACTTATCCATCATCTGCTTCGCCATAGTCCAACTAATCTCGTTGGATTTAAACATCCACGGTAATAAAACATGACAGTGTGTTAAAACAACTTTGCGAAGTTGGATATTTTGTTCTCGAGAACAATTTAGTAGCATTATAAAACAATTCCAACTTCATGTAAAGTTTTTTAGTCAACTCCCACTAATCTTCTCTTGGCATGCATCTATACTGAGAATCCCTATCCCTCAGTCTTATAAACACCTCAGCATATGGGATTGCCGACTCCAACTTCTTCAAGGTTGAGCTCCATTTGGTCGGACAATCAAAAACCAACTTCTTTGAACTCGGAATACATAGAATTTGTGCAGTATCCTCAAAATTTTCAATCCTTTTATGAGTTGCACTCTAATATAGAACACTATTCTGAATGCAATCTATTGCTTCCCTTATCATCTTGAACCCATCCTTCACAATCAAGTTAAAAATATGCGCAAAATAATGCTTATGAAATAACCTACCACCAACCAATAAGCTCCCATCCGTATATTACTCTTCAACTTTTCAATCATAGCATCATTTGTGCTACAATTTTTGACTGTGATGATGGATATTTTGTTGTCGACGTTAAAATCCATTAAACATTGTCTCAACATGGTTAACAATTTCTCACTTATGTGTGCTGCTGACATATAAATGAACCTATCATGTACAAATATTACCAATATCAATCATAAATTCATAACATAATGAAAAAGTAAATGATAACAATATTAAAGAATATAAATTACCTCAAAAGTATATTGTGTATCGTCCAATCATTATCAACATAATATGCCGTCACCACCATATGACCCTTCTTTTGGTTATCAGTTGTCCACATGTCCATTGTTCTAGCAATCTGTCCTTCAATACTTGACAATGTTCTTGTTGTTTCCCTCTTCTTATCTTGGTAAATTTTCAATATCTCCTTCTTCAATGTATTTCGACAAGGAACCTTGAAAGTCAGCTGCAGTGAATAACAAAACATCCTGAAACTTTTACTTTCAGCTGTAGACAATGATTGTTCATCTTTAATAATCATTTTAGCCATCAACAGCTGTGATATGTTGTTATCAAAAGTTGTTACACTCAACTCATTCTTCCCTTTCATTAGGTTATAGGGGTCAAAAATATTTAACCTCCTAAAACTATCTTCCTTCTAGTACATGAATCTATATGTCTCTTTAAATGAGACGTTCCACCTTTTGAACCACTCAAATACAACTTATGACAATAATTGCACGCTACTTTTTCAATCCCATCGATCGATCTAGTTTTGTTAAAGTGATTCCAAACTTCACTTTTATGTCAAGTTCTAGTTGAATCTCTATCCTCACTTGGTTTTGGAATAAAAGTTTCCACTTCTATCTCTGACAATGGATTAAAACTCTTAACTGAAGGGATATGCTCATCTATCTGAAACAAAAAAACATATAAATACTTGAGGTTAGAAATAATCAACATATAAATATTTGAGTTTATAAACAATCAAAATGAGCAATTGAGCATATCATTATTAAAAACAATCAAAACACATGTTTAATGGCAATATAAAATATATTAATATAAGAAGCAATGGCGAAATATCATATGCTTATCTATTTAGTATTCCAAACATACATGTATAAATTATGTTAATATAAGAAGCATATCATTATTTACAAGCAATCAAAACAATAAAGGTTGAAGATTAGTATCACATGAACAATAACAAGTGTAAGAATAGTGGAAAAGGTTTTAATTGCTATTTTAGGGTTAATGAATGAACTTAAAAACTTGGCAAAGAAATGCCCTATTGCTACATTATTGAAAGATTTGAGAATAATGGACAAATTGAATGCTCAAATAAACAATCTTAGCAAACTTTGTAATTATGATACTGAAATAATCAATCACTTACTCTTTAGTTGTTCCTTCTCAATTACCATACATGAAATGAAACAATACATATTTTATATGAAATATATTCACAAAATTATGTACTAAGTTAGAGGCACATTATTTCAAAAGAATCACGATTATAATCGAAAAATCACAACTATGTTATTATTTCAAAATAAGTGAACCACCTTAAAATTCCTGAGGCCTCATAAAAATTGAAACACCATAGGTATAATGCCAAGCAAAACATATAAGGCATAAGGAAAATCATAACACCTCAAGTCTAAAACACATAATGCCTAATGCTAATGATAGAATCATTAGTGCAATAGAAAAATAAAATTTTATGGTTTCTGATCGAATCCTGATAATTGAATAACTTGAATAATAAAATACAAATAGTAAAGTAAGAAATTGTATTTGATTCATTTTTCATGTTGAAATCCTTTGCAAGCTTTTCGATGTGTCAACCACCATTATTCACATGTCCAACCTTTAACGGTATCTATAGAGCAATTTCTCAACTCTTGAGAGGAATTAAGCAGGACTGATAGATCCCTGATGCTTATTCCCATTTATAGAAAAAGCATTATAGTTTTTTTAAAATTTTTATTAAAATTAAATTCCTTAATTATAATTAAAATCATACTCTAATTATAATTAATTTAATTTTAATAAAATCAAATATCTCATATTTAATCCCTAAAGTTTCTTAAACTTTATAATTAAATTCAACTTAATTAGTATTGATTTTTCTTTTACAAACTGTTCTTTAATGTGTGACCTATTATGTTCATAATATATTGGCAACAATTATAAATTCTAATTCTAATTCGTAATTAGAATAAGATAAATTAAAATTCCTTTAAATTTATCTTATTCTAATTATCTTTAGTTCTCCAATTTAAAAAGTTATAATCACAGATCAAGATTGACGTCTAGTAACGCATAATGACCACAAAAATATTCAAGAATATCAAAGTGGTTTTGATTAAACTTTTTGTGCATAATTTTTTCGTACAATTTAGTCATTTCATCATATAATGTTCCAATTAGACCGAGTATGGAATTAATGTCTACCCTTTTTTATTTCAATCATATCAATTCAATTAATGAAATTTGTAAACTATTTATAAAACATCATTTCTCTTTGGCCAAGGGTTTCCCGAATCAATACTAATCGTAAACAATGGAACATTCTCCCTAATTATTTTAGGGTAATGAATCTTATCATAATCACACAACTACCTTCATATAGTTCATGCTACATCTAATGATTACTAATTGATCAACTCATGATTAAATAGGTCTAAATAGTATCAAAACATAACAATTCTTGTATAAGATAACTTTGGAGACCTCAAGTCAAAGGATCACTTATACAACCATCACAATAAGAATTTCATAGATATATAAGTAATATTACAAATAGATTTCTCATATTGGGTTTGTTTAGTAAACTTGTGCTCTAACAAGCACCCACGTGTTTGTTTAAGTATGTTTATACTTTAGTCTATGAGATCGACTGCTTCCTCCACAAGGAAAAACATAACGTGTGCTAGTCTTTTTGTGTTCTATTAATATCTAATCTTAATAGAATAATGACTAGGAATAATTTAGGGATAATACATAAATGCAATATGAATCTCATAATTATAATCTCATTATAATTTCATTTGCAATATACAATTATCCCATGGAATTTATCATATACATTTAAACATATACAAGATAAAGAATGTCTTTAAATAATTATCACTAAACTAAAACCAAACCAATTGGTTGTAGGGAATAAACCAATAATCTCCCACTTGCACTAAGCCAATCATTTAAGTATATTATACCACATCACCATATGACAATTATACTACTGTTGAGATAGTGGCTTAATGAGAGAATTTTATAAGATTCTCTATAGTGAGCAATTGCTTAAATCTTATAACTTCTATCTCAATTATCATCATAATTAAGAAAATTTGCCTAAATAAATCATTGAATCTTTGATGAGACATTAGCTCCTTTTGCATGCCCAATAGCTCTAATGTTCCATAGTACATTACTATCTTGAACAATGCAATGAACTATATCAAGTTCACTAAAGAACTTATCAATTCAATTAATCATTTCTACTAAATGAAAAATGTATTATAACTTAAATAGTAACCATTGCTACATTGGAACCTTTCCGTTTTTGAAAGATATTGTTCTAAGTAAATAAACCTTAGGCTTTACACTTCTAAAGTTAATATCCTTATCTCCTTGAACTTAAATATCAACTCATATATAGAATAATGAACATATTTAATACTTCACAAGTATCTGATATTTCAAATACTAAACATCTTCAGTACTTTATTTATGTATTTGGACTTAGAATATATGAACAACTTTCAATCTATCTCTATAGATATAATTCTCAGAATTAAGTTATTACCTTTTTCAAATCCAATAAGAGTTGTTCTTAGACAATTATGCTTTTCAACAACTGAAAGTTAGAATTGTTGTTCTTTATAAGCAACATGTCTCCACATGCTCCCATTGAAGAAGACAACTATACTCCTACTAACCTTCTTGTAGACATGATAAATTCACCATCATCTTAAAAAAAAGACCCTATGAATTCATCATAAAAGTGAATCATCAATGTCTCGTAGCCTTTCAATTATACATCAAATATATCAACAAAGGCTATAGTTCCAATTAGATGTACCATCATAAGATTTAAACAGATTTAAACTTTTCAAGTTTCATCTTATTTTCACTACTTATCTTGAAAACCATTCTCCTATAAGTACACATTGAAAAAAAAAATCAACAAGTCTGTAAGATTATATCCAACCTTTTGAATATCTTATAACCTTTTATTATCCAATTTAGTTCTAAACTTAATGGATAATGTATGCTTCAACCAAGCATCACATCCTTGAATCATTAATTTTGGCTCAAAGACTTAGTATTTCATATCTAATATAAAATCTTGCTATTTCATTTAATTGGAACTATTAAAGGTAACTCATTGTGCTAGGCACACCTATAGAAGAAATAATATTGTATGATACAATATCTCATATTGCAGTTTCTTATTTATATAAATCCATACTTTTATGAAATTTTGTTGTGAAGGAATTCACCAAAGAATCTCATTCTTTAAAGATAACCAAAAATTTAAAACTTACCACAATGATTCTCAATGCTTAGTTTCTATTTATATTTAAACAATTTGAACCGTTCAAAATTTTAAATATTATTTCATTTAATACATATTCCTATATCACATAAAGTCATAGTAATCTAATGAAATATAAGTATTATCCTTTGATGAATTGTTATTCCATCCAATACATCACATTTATAAATTTAACAATTCAATACGATCATCATCCTTTCACCAAAGGTCGATTCGGTTATTCTTCATCTTGACAAGTTTTGTAAGTTTTACAAGTTTTATATGCTTTATAATCAGGGTACACATATCTTTATATGTAACTTTATGTTTCTCGTTATGTTGATTTAACCAACATGGCGTAAAAGGATAATCTCGGTTATCTAACTTTTATTCTTGCCTTCTATGTTAAGCATAAGTCTCCTTTGATCCAACACATACAAACTATTTGCATAAACATGGATCGACTACTTTTACTCAACAATCTATTTCTTATCATGCTTTGAACATTATAATAATGTTAAATCTAAATTTAGTATCAAATACTCATAAGCACGGATTATAAATATATATGATCTCTATCATATCTCCTACATGCAAGAAAATTCATGGAATCATTTTCTTCTAATGATAACCATTATCATTCTATAACAAAGCCTTTATTTGATGTCCATGTTTTTGCTATTAATAGGTTAAATTAGGTGGAACAATTCCAAAATGGTACTATACCTTTCAGTTCTACTCTAAGCAACCTCTTGCATCTTGTTATCATGGTGTTGACATACATCTTACATGTTGTTATCAAAGTTTATGAGAAATTAGTAAACTCAAAATGTTAATAAATTTTATCATCTATATGATTTTAAGTTATCTCTAAAACTTTAACATCAAATCCTCATTAAGGATTATAACAAAATTACATAATAGGTATACGATTTTCTTTTCTTACTTTAAGAACTCTTCTTAAACATATCCCATCTTTAAGAAATTTGGTTCACTAACTTAGTATTAACTATACTAAACAAGGTAAATTCCACTCAGAATATAATATAAAAGTAAGAAAAACAAGTAATTAATTATATGCTATAACTATCAAATAAGATTAGGATTTTAATCATATATTTAATTACTCCCACTCTTACCATTTTAATCATATAATATTTTTTAATTATTAAAAAAAAACATCTTTTTAATTTGAACTAGTTCAAACTATATCGGATTACCTCTCTTGAGTCTAAGCTTGACTCTAACACAATCAACTAGGATTTCAAACATTTACATTAAATTGAGTTAGGATGGGTCAATGACAAATACTAAAATAAAGTATTAAAAAGGGTAATTGTGTTTAATTAATAAAGTCAACCATATTGACCTTGCTTATGTTCCATCATGATTAACTCCAAAGCTCTTGATATCCAATCACCTGAAAGGGAATATCTTTTATGCCTTTTCCTCAAGGTTATTGAAAAGTTGACTTAGAATGGAATTGAATGGCTTATCCATACCTAAGACGCAACAAATCTCCAAATCAAAGACAATTTGGTTCTTTAATCTTAGTTATTATGACATTTGGAACAGAAAAGACCTAGTTTTTCTTGTCACAAAAAACGAAGCCTCTGTCATGACCGTGACATGGGAGTCACGATCTGGGTGATTCTCTTATGTCATGATCGTGACATGGGAGTCACGATTGTGACTCTGCCCATATAGCTTCATGCATATCCAACTTCCTTGTTCTTCACTTATTTGATTTTCAACATTAACAAAGACATCAAACACCTTAAGAAACATATAATTAAGATTGAAAACATGCTTAAAGCCACATAAACACTTAGAATATAAGCAAACACTCACATTAACACAATTCTAAGCCTATAAATGCAATAATCATATAATAAACACCTATAAACATACTAAAACACCTATCAAAAGCTCCTAGAATTGCATTATTGATTAGTGAATTTTACTATTAGGTTTGACCCTTATATAGAGAATTTATGTCAACCTACCTCTAGATTTGCATGTAGATCCTTTCAATTATAGTAGATCTATTCACACAAAAGGATTTCCCATTTTCAATCATATGAAATCTAATCATAAAGTAATATTCTAGATATATTAGAACAAGAATATAACATATTATTGAAACTTAATAAATCAATCAACAAAATTGCATTAAATAAAAAATCAAATTATATTGTTATCACAACTTAGGGTGCATCACACCTAGGCAACAAACAAATTAGTTACTATCCATAGAAAATAAAAATAAAGAAAACAAATAAATCTCTCTTTTTCTTCTAATGGATTTCCTTACAATTTGGATTAATTAAAGCTTTTTGTTTGATCTTGTTACATATTATTCGTGTTTTCCTTGCTCAGAATTGTCGCCTTTTTATGTTTCTTACGACTCGAAATTAGTTCTAAAATTGCCTCTCCATGTTATGTCTCTGTTCACATCCTTTTATAGTAAAAACTATAGTTTTTAGGATATTCATAGTCAATATAACAGTCGTGTAGGTGACCATGTATCTCCAAAAATATCTGAATTTGTGATTTTACATAGGCACTGAGGTTGACACAGGCAACATATACAGTCGTGTTCATCAACATACACGGGTGTGTAATTTTACACGACCAGAGACAATATTCTTCAAATTTCTACACATTTACAAAGACTTACACAGTCACTATATATGATCATATAGGTCTAAATTACTTCAAATATTCGTTTCATGCTATGATTTCATCAGAATTCTTCTCATTTATCGCCTACAAATACTCTTGGAGCAAATTAAGTACCAAAAATACTATAAAATTATCGAATAACAAGCAAAACATATTAAATATGGTCTATAAATATATTTAAATAATCATTAATCAATAATATATAAATGCAATATGAATCTCATAATTATAATTTATCATAATTTCAACTGCAATATGCAATTATCTAATAGATTTTATCATATACATCTAAATGTGTACAAGATAAAGAATGTCATTAAATTATTTTATTACTAAATTTTGATCACCTGATTAACTCTAAGGCATAAACCAATAATTAGGACTAATAACACCACCAATTATATCTTGAAAATTATGAAGTTTAGATCTTGTGAAATTTCAAGAACAAAATTAAGAATTTATATAGAAAATAAGGACTAGGGGCTAAGTATCTTAATCAGCGTGAAGAAAAAAAATGATGCTTAAACTCGGTGTAATATAAGAAACACTAAGCAAAAGGATGATCTTTGAAAAGTTGACACTGGAAAGTGGAACAAAAACACTAAGCAAAAGGACGAGAAGTCGACTCTTAATTTAATATGATAATTTGTGTAAGCACTAAGAAAAGCTTTAGGACTATTGAGTGAGAAAGTCGACGACTGATATAAGCAACGTTTTCAAAACTGGATTTTATCGGTCGATCAAACTAAAATAAATATAAACCGATACAATTTTTGTCCCGGTTTATATTATATAATTTTTATAATAAAAAATATATAATATATTTTTTATAAAATAAAAATCAAAATACCTTTTTATATGGGACCCACCATATACCTACCTGAGACTCACCTCCAATATCTTTCTACTATGTAAGTGAAACCAACATAGCTTTTGAGTCTTGGATAAAGTTCATTATTGTCGCAGGAAAGTTGAGATTTAATGAGTACATTTTATAGATCTTTTGAATTTTTAATCAATTTTTTTCAATTCTCACACATTTTAATTAATCAATTATATATTTTAAATTTATATTCTTTATTTATCTTTTTACATTTTAATTTAAAATTTTATTTTAAATTATTATTGTTAAAAAATAAATTACTATTTTTATTCTTAAAAATACTAAATATATTTAATCTCACTAATAAGTTATATTTTTTAAAATTTAGTTTCTTTATTTTTCTACTTATATTTTAATTAAAAATTTTAAAATTATTATTATTAAAAATTAATTATTATTCTTATCATGAATTTTTTTATTGAATTGAATTATTAATTAGTATATATAAGTAATTTTGCTTAAGATATTTTAAGAATGTGTTAAGAGTCTTTTTTATTGACTTTCTTTAAACATACTTAAAATTTTTTGAGTTTTTAAATAAATGACAATATAAAATACAAATTCTATTTTTTTTATTATTTAAAAATTTATGTTAAATTCAATCGTAGTCTAAATTATAGGATTTATTATTAGTTTATTTTATCATTAATGGGCATTACTTATTTTTATAATTTTTACTTTTTATTTATTATATACCTCTTTTATAGTAGTTTAATATGGATCGAGCCTTTTTTTTTATCTACCAAAAAAAGACACAAATAATTTACTTGATTTTATACTACATAGAACGTTTTAAATTTTAATCGCTAAAAAATTAATATTTTAATTAATGATCTGATTTAATTTTTAAACTTTGTGAATTGTGTGACTAGCTGCTAACGGTCCACATTCATCTGTCTTTCCCAACTTCTCTCTCTAGTCTCTACTCACCCGACATGTCGGCGCTTCTCTGCCCCGCCGGCGTCTCACCTGCAATCAGATTGTGGACCGATCATCGCCCTCTTATATCATCAACACAACCGTCTTCATCAGCATTCTTTCCCCTGCTTCGGCCGCGTTTTCGTTCTCTCTCCACCGTCAGGAGCTCCGTCACCTTGTCTCTTTTTGATGTCAAGGGCGGTAAAGGGTACGTATTCCGTATCTTGTTTCTGGGTGTAGCTTCCATTTTGAATCAATTGTTTCATTATCTCCCCAAATTGGTTATTCTGTATTTCGGAAATTGAGAAACCTTGCTGCTTTGTAGAATGGGCGGCTTTTTCGATGTTGAGCTTAAAGTGCGTGATTACGAGCTGGATCAATATGGAGTTGTTAACAATGCTGTTTACGCCAGTTATTGTCAACATGGTAAGATCAGATTTGAGCATATTAGTCAATTCTTATTCAACGTTGGCAATTTCAATGGATTGCGGACTATCCCATTTTTGTTTGAAAGAAATTTTTAATTAAGTGGAAAAAATTATTAATGCCCATCTTTCTTAATCAATAGAATGCAGCTATAATCTTATATGTGGGTCTTGAGCTATATACTTATCATTTTCTGCAATCCTGTGCTTTAACCAGGTCGTCATGAACTTTTGGAATATATTGGCGTTAGTGCTGATTCTGTTGCCCGTACTGGTGAGGCATTGGCACTATCTGAGTTGTCACTCAAATTCATTGGTCCTCTGAGGGTATGTCTTTGATCTTCGTCAATGTTGACTATAGGTCTATGTGTGCCTAGTTCTAGAGAATTATGCCTTCTTATCTAATTACATTTGTGTCGTGCTCTGTTGTCACTAAAATTCATTGGTCCTCTGAGAGTATGTCTTTGATCTTGTCAATGTTGACTATAGGTCTATGTGTGCCTAGTTCTAGAGAATTATGCCCTCTTATCTAATTACATTTGTGTCGTGCTCTATAGGACTTTGGCCTTTTCATAGTGAAAAGGGTTGTAACTTAAGAATTGCATGGTATTTTGAGCAAACAATTCTGCATTTTGTCATTGCTAGTACAAGAGCTATGCTCTTAGAAATGGAATTCCTACTTCAATCAGATGTTATAGTTTCTTAACTATGTTACATGAACAAGACACTTTACAAGAGCTATGCTCTTAGAAAGGGAATGGCTGCTTCTATCAAATGTTATAGTTTCGTAACTACAGAGGTTATAGTTTCTTAACTATGTCTGTTTCATGAACAGGACATTTTATAATTTCTTTCAACCGTGAGATTGAATGCATAGAGTTATACGTGTTGCTCTTGGGAGAAATGTGAATCTCTTTGAGCTTTTGATAAACAGTATCTGTTTTAGATATTTTACTCTTTCTGTTTCTTGTCGGTGCCTTCGTTCAACTAGAGCGGTGATAAGTTTGTTGTTAAGGTGAGAGTCTCTGGCTCCTCTGCTGCACGCTTATATTTTGAACACTTAATCTTGAAGCTGCCAAATGGAGAGGTTTCTTATTGTTACCCTTAAACTTATAATTTCACTTCTTGGGGTTTTTCTCAATCCTCATTAGTTTTATTTATGTCACACAGCCTGTTTTGGAGGCAAAAGGTACTGCTGTTTGGCTTGATAAGAATTATCGACCTGTTCGTATTCCAGCTGAGGTGAGATCTAAATTCGTTCAATTCATTCGCCATGAGGATTCTGCTTAATGTTATTCCAAGGAATTGAACAATTTGGTAGGTGAAGATGAAACTCCTATCATGTTCCTTTCATGAATTCCATATATGTTTGGAGAAAGATGATTCCATGCAGACCTAGGAAGCCCCAGCTTCCAGTTTGTTAACCTCATGCAAAATAAATCAGTTAGGTTGACATTTCTGCAAGTGAAGCCTGTCTTGAACAATATTTAAGGTTCTTTTTTACCAGTGCTAGATCTTTTTCTTCTTACATCTTTTAAACTTGACTATATTCTTAGCACCTATTATTCTTATGATACTACGTAGAAGAACTAGCTATTATGATTATACAGAATGAAACATGTTTTTGTGGAGTAGCATTAAACTATTAAATGAACAAGTCACATGGTCTAGAGCTTGCTTTATAGTTGTATGGATTTTATTTTATTTTTTGAGGAAGGTAAAAAATCAATCTGGAGCTTCATTACACGCTTGAGGGGTGTTATCAGTTTTGAAGTGCATTCAGGTGTCCATTGGCATACTTAGCAGTACATAGTCTGTAAAGAGTAAAGAGATTGAATAGGAAAATTGAAGGAATTCTACTTGAGAAATGGAAAGACGTTCACCTTATGCTTATATTTGCATGGTGGACCAAAGGTCTAAGTTAGATTTTTCCCCACAGTCTTGCTTGGTTAGTGACAATGTACAAAATGGTTGCAGGATTAAAATATTTTCAGTGATTGTAGCCCTACTATAAAATGCGGTAACCACAATCAACATATTGGACTCGTAGTTTTAGTATGTAATTAATGCCGTGATTTTGAGCAACAAACATGTGAAGAACTCGGTATAAAAGTTGAATTAAATATAATTAGTTAATAGATCAAAGAATATCGTAGCTTTATTTGCAAGTATCGCATAATTTTCTGTCTTTTGGGCATCATCATTCCCATCAAGGTCAGTTGTTGAGAATGTATATCTGTTGAGACTAGGTATCAGCAGAAATATAGCAAGAAGAGAGGGAATACGAGTGGGGGCAATTCAGGCAATATGTGAAGGGATATGTGGACAAAGTGTGGAGAGAGAGAGGGGAGTTAGTTAGAAGGAGAGAATATAGTCTGTTAGGAGGGGAAATGATGGGCA
>JANKOD010000003.1:13853984-13865131 GCA_026284645.1 Erythroxylum acuminatum | reverse complement strand
ATTGTTCAACACTTGATTAAACTCTAATCAAGCTAATTTAACTACACTGTCGTAAACCCTAACTCAGAAATTTACAACTATACAGTTAAACTCGACAATGTAAATTTACTCTCCTTTGAAGCCCGGTGAACTCAATTCGTTGCTACATTTTCAAGAGGGAATGATGACCTAGCCGTGCATGACTCCGGAACCCTTCACGACTGCTAAAGCTCCGATGTTATCCATGATGGCAATAGTAACCGGTGGTGGAGTGGACAATGAACGGAATGGAGGTAGGAGATGATGGTCGGGATGAGAGATGATGATGGTGGTCAAGTGTCGATCCCGATAAATTCCTTCTTCTTTTCTACCGAATGTCGATCTCCCTTTTAACCTCATTTGACAAGGTTTTTATAGGATGGGTCGCGGGTCGGGCTAAAATAGTGAGAGGATTTTTCAAATTAAGTCTGGATACTTAACTGTTCGCCGCGATGATGAGGGAGTTGCACTTTCTAGATCACTCGCCACAGCGGAATAATTAATCTACGCCGCGGCGAGATTCCGTCATGGTGCGCCGTGGCGTGCATTCTGAAGCTCACGTCCTGTTGACTCATCTGACTCCTTTTGACTCCTTTGGCTCCTACAATATAAAATAACAATTTGTAGTATCAATTGTCCTTAGAAAAATTTATACTGCACTTAATGTCAATTTGTAACAATTTTTACTATCAAATTGCATAAAATGTAAGATCACAGTAAAGGACTAATTTAAGCACAAAATCAAGAATTAAAAGTCAAAAAGTATATTAAAAGCTATGAAAGTATCGCCAATTTATATGATAAACTTGGGCTCAATCAACAATACACCTTCGAACTGGCGTAGGGAAGGTTATCCCTCTATCTTCTCAATCAATCTCAAAGAAATATCCATGAATAGCCTTTAATATGTGAAAGAACAAAGAAAATGGCCTCTAGTTTTAGAATAATTTCCGTCATCACAACTTTATGCTTTTGTGGTAAAAAACTAGGTCATAAGAGGGATAAGTGGCAATTTCATGGGCGTGACTTGGTGTGTCACGCCCGTTAGCCTATATCATGGGTGTGATATAGGCTGTCACACCCATGACAATAATGTCACACCTATGAAAATTTTGTCATGGGTGTGACACTAGTCTCATGGCCATGACAAATTTGTCTTGGTCGTGAGACACCTCCATAGCCATAACACTTGCATCTTTCCATTTCTTTAGGTATTTTCTTGCTTCCTCTTCATTCTATCCCTTCTTCTTCTTGCTCTATGAGGTCAATTGAGTGTGAATCTCAAAAAGATGGTTCAACGAGTATGTTTTCTGCTCACTTTAGCTATTATGCTTCCAAATTGTAACCAGATTAAAAATGAACTAAAGTGAGTGTCTTAAGCATTTTAAAGCATTAATCACTAAGTTTCAAGGATTAAATGTATCAACAATTAAATATAGATCATTGTTACCTTGATTAATCTATTTTCCTAACTCATAATGCAGTTGTCCAATTAAATCTAGAGAACTTATCCAAGGTTGTTCGATAGCTAGGTTTAATTTACTACCTTCTCTTAATTAAACACAAATTAAGGGAAAACTGGGGTTAATAGAGCTTATCGTTAACCTACGATTAATATTTGCTAAGAAAGGTATGAGAATAACAATTCTATGAAGTATGTTAATTATGTGTAGGTTGAGATTGAGCCGATGATCGGGTCATTAGCGTATTCATCACTTTTCTTATTTTCATGTTGTTTGATTTAATTTACTTTTGTTAGTTTAATTTCATTTTCTTGTTTAAAAACGAAAACCCTCGTAACCTAAACACCTTTTCTTATCATAACAAAAGCTAACCGAACACTCTCTATGGGATCGCCTTAAATTTACCACTAGCTATAGTTTTAAGTCTAGTTATTTTGTATAGTGTAACGATGCGCTACCAGTGGGAAATGAGGAATCCATCAAATTTTGGTAAGACAATTAGTTATCTATGGGTCAGTTGATTTAGGTGGATAAAGCATTGTTGGATTCCAAACTTTTGGTGAAAATTAGAAATAACAAGCATTACCCCTCAGGGTTGTTATTTAGCCATATGCATCAGTTGCAACTGCTTTCTCAAACATTGATACCTTCCAACAAACACCTATCACCAGCTCCTTACGAAATAAGATATCTCAGGCTATAATCCGTGCAAATGAGGAAAGATACATCTAGGAACACATTAATGATGGCAAGTTTACTAACCAGTTTGCAAAAAACTAGTTTTCAGTGATCTTACACTTTTGCATTGGACTAAAGCAGTATGGTCTAGCTACCTTATTCCTCAAGCTCCTTTACTCTATGGCTTGCAATGAATAACAAGCTGCCAACTGTTGACAAGCTAGCTATATTCTTGAATCTTACCAACTTGTGGTCACTTTTGCAGAGATGCTGAAGAAAAAGTTGATCACCTATTCTTCAGTTGCAAGTTCACCATTGAAATTTGGAAAGCACTACTGAGAAAATGTTTTCTTTCTAATGATTTCATCAACTTTAGCAACATTAAAATCTGGTACTCAACAAACAGATGTCCTAACAAAACTACACAAAGGTGCTTCTGGTTGATCCTATCTTCTATAGTCACTGCAAATTGGGATGAGAGAAACAATCCAATTTTACAAGATAAGAGCCTCTCCAAGGTACAATTTTGCAACCAGCTCATACAGCTCCTAAAACTTCAAATCAACATTCACAAACATATATTTCAGGATGAACGATATCTTTTGTCCTTTGGAATGTCTAGAATCTCTTTATTTTAAGCTTATAGTTGTAATCCTCTCTAGTTACTAGTGGTTATCTGCATTGTATTTTGACTTGTACAACTGGAATACCTTTTAACCCTTAATTCAATTCTTCTTTTTCAAAAAAATAACTTATCAATGTTGCATATGAACTTCCCTGGAATTATCATTCTATTTTAGTTGATTTAAGAACACATCACGTTTGTGTCTTTATGAAGTTGAGCCTAACACCTTCAATTGACATAAATCAAGCACTATTGAAGTAAAAAATTCTACGTGCAAACTTGTGTTTAGTAACTGCCCCTGGATATACAAAGTACATTAGCTTATATTTAGGGTTTGTTCATGTATTTCACTAAGTCAATCATTTCTCAAATGGACCCTACCTGGTTTGACACACAATTAGTTAGCCCCCTCAATTATCAATCCTTGCGTCTCCAACAGTTAGCAGATAGTGACTTCAGAGCTTCTTTTTCTACATTACCAAAAATAATTGTTATTAAATGGTCCAACAAGTAAAATGTGAGTGCCTAATCTGCAGATCTGATGCAAGTTTAGTGATATAATCGAAATTAAATTATGTTCAGAAACCTAACCAATCTTGGCGACAATTTGGACAAAAATCAAGAATTCCATGATAATTTGAAGTTGTCATGTCAGACATTTAAAGATATATAGATAAGAATGTACACATACCTAGGTATTTTGAACTCATGGTAGTTTTCTACTACATACGTTGTGAAGGTGTCACTCACAAATTGTCACTCTCAATTGGGTTAATTGGCATTGCGTAAAGTGAAAAAGTTCCATTCCTAGAGAGGGATTCTTTTGCAGCCTTTCGGTGCTTGAATCCACTTTGTTACCCTTTATTCTCTCTTTTTCTTAACCTGATAGCTTCCAAAGGTAGAACCATGTTGCTACGATGTTTCAATCCTGCATATTTAGATTTTTGTATCATTCTCTAATCCTCTGATTGCAGTAACTTAGGCAAAAAAGCAAAAGCTTAAAGCTGCTGTTTCTGACTTCCAAATACAATATCTGCACTGCATTCCCTTTCTGTTTCAATCTTTTTCTTTTTAATTTTCATTTTGACTCTGAATCTGCGGGCATTTAATGCCGTTCTTGTTTGTTTGACATTTGAAACTTTTGCCGGCTTTTTCTCGAGTCTGAGAATTGTAAAGCAAAAGGGTCTTGTTATCGCACACCCAAGTTCTTGTTTCCGGTACTGCTAGTGCTTGCCGATCTTTAATCATGGCAGTAGATGTCTGTTCAGAGCTTCCAAGTGCAAGAATTAGTCCAAGAATCTCTTTTTCTCACGATCTCAAACCACCAACAGATTGTTTATCTATTCGAGAACATCATAATAGACTGGATACGTCTCTGCTGGAATCGGATTTCAATTTCTGCTTTGCCAACAATTTCGTCCAAGAACTATCTTCTGCAGATGAGCTGTTTGCAAATGGTAAGATCCGTCCTTTGGAAATCAAGAAAAGCCTTAACTTTTCCAGGGACAAGGACGATCAGGCAATGCTAGTGCGTCCTTCTCGTCCTCATCAAACAATTAGCGAGACTAAAGAGAGGAAACTTCTAAAAGAGTTCTTGTCAATGAGTACCGACCCTGAAGAAAAGCCCGCTCCAAAATCATTTTGGCAGTTCAAGAGAAGCAGCAGTCTTAATTTTGACAGTGCAAGAAGCAAAGGTCTGATACGTTCGCTACAGTTTCTGTCAAGAAGCAACTCTACAGGGTCAGCTCCAAATCCTCAAAAACAATCGATTCTAGCCAAGGACACCCAGAAACCAAAGTTGCAGAAACAGCCTTCTCTACCAAGTAGAAAGCTTTACAATTCAAATCCTGGTTTGTCTTATCATTATAATTCGTCGCAGAAGAATCCTCCATTAAGGAAGTGCAAGTCCTATGGTAATGGGGTTAGAATTATTCCTGTTCTGAACATATCGCCTCCTTACATTTCCAGAGGAACCATAAATCTTTTCGGTCTTGGTTCACTGTTTTGTAACGGTAAGGTCAAGAAGAAGAAAAGATGATATTGGATTAGTTACATCTACAACTGGATCTTTTCATAGTACACATCTCTTTAGCTATCTATAATGTTTTCTGGTTCATGGATCAGAATGGGGCCAATATTGCCTGTAAATTGAAAGAAAATGCCATGGAGGAAATGATTAGATCGTGAGGAACTATGTGATGCGTTTAAATGAATGTAAATGCTGAAGTAAAAACCACAGTTGGGTTCAGTAAAAACTAGAAAGTTGGAAGATGGTGACTCCTGTACAGGCTGTCAAAAATGGTAAGGGCATAGGAGAAAAACACGTCGACCTCATTTTATGACCAGATCTTTCTTTTTTATCTTTTGTGATTTTTATTTCTTTTCACTCAAAAATACGTATATAGATACAAAATTTTTCGGCCTTTTGGTTCTCTGTTGAGTCATGGCAAAACATTTGGTACAAGTAAGTTATTCCATCGACCTAAGGAGTAATTCATTCTGTTGGTTCATCTAGCTTATATCTTCAACAACCACCAGGACATGGTCCAAATGTTGAATGAATATTTTAAGAACAGTTGGAGGTGGTGGCCTGCTCTTCTTATAGTTGCAAGTTATTAGGGACGTTAAACCAACAATTGCTATCCTAACTTTCTCCACCTCTCAATTTTCTATTTTTATTAAAAACCAACAAATTCCAACAATTGATCTCTCTCTCTCTAACTGATAGTTCTTTGGCCTGTCACTAGCTCTTTACCAAAACACCCCTAAAATTTTCCTTTTTTGGTAACCATTTTCCCAAGTCTGGTTTGTTTCTCGTTTCGTGCAGCCGCATATCAGCTTCATTGCTGAGGTTCCTACCTCATTGGAGGGCCTTTCTAAGGCCATGAACTCCATATATGAAAAAGGAGAATCCTCTAAATTGTCCTTAGAAGAGTTTCCCACACTTTCTAGACTAGTTGCAAACTCAAGAGGAATAGTTTCTGTGGTGAGATTTGAAGACACCGGCAAAAATAAGAACCATACCGAGGCTTCACAACCTACAGGAGCCTGGAAAAATAAAATCAATATTCAACATAACAAAGTACAACTCAAGCACTATTAGAATGTTACGAAGGATGGAGCGATTTCCCCACCTAATGAACTACTAAAAGCAGGTGAGCAGGTTTGGTCCTCTGCCTTGGTAGTTCAATTGTGGAACAAAAGGCCTACTTTTCAAGTTATAACATATTGAAGATTCCTTTGCCTAGTATTATTAAACACAGCGGATAGGCTTCCCTACTTGAGCCCCTATAGAGCAAATAGAGGTTGAAAAACAGGAGAAAGTGGCACTGCTTGTCTGAGTGCACTGAAAAATTTTTCTAACTCTGTACATTAAAAATTTGTAGTTGTGGTGAGTCAAGATCGTATCTATAAGAAATGTTCGGTTAATTTTTACTATGACAATAATTGATGTTAAGTAAATAAAATGGGGTTTTGGATTGATACAATCAAGAAAAAATAAAATTAAACTAATTTAAGCAATTTATAGAAAACAATCAAAAGTGATAAAAGTGTGGAATATGTGTAAAATTTGATTCTTGGATCAATCTCAGTCTAGACAAGATTAAACATATCTCATTGTTATAATGCTTTCACACCTCTCCTAGAACTATTAATTGTAGACTAACAAGAAGTTATGTTAACTTTGATTTTCCCTTAGGTCGTGTTTAATTAAAACGAGCTCTTTAAGCAAACCGACCTATCGAATAACCTAGAACACACTCTTTAAATTTAATGGATAGTTGCATTATACAATAGAAAACATATCAATATAGGCAATAACCTTATAAGCTCAAGTTATCTAACCTAAGTTATGTTGTTTCTAATGATTCAAGGTCATTAGTAGCTACAAACGAATCTTAAACATAACGATATGCATATTATATCGAAGATTCTAGCAATGGGTTTGTAAGAAAACAATCTAATGAACGCATTAAGTTCATCTTTACACAATACCAAACTCAAGAAAAGAAGAATAATAATAACAAACCATAAAGACAAAGTTTCAACCTCAAACAATGGAAAGATATGCTTATTGTGACTCTAGGCGTCGATTTCACCTTCAAATCGATGTCCAGAAGCTTAGTTTTCTATGGCCTCTATGGGTATGGGTCTCCAAAAATAGTAGCTTTCTGTTGTCTCCTGAAACCCCAAAATGATGTCTATTTGTTTTCGTCGTCACAACATTGTATTTATACTGAAAACTAGGTTTTCAAGGCCATGAGCCTCCTTACATGGGCATGACATGGAATGTCACGCCCATGACTTAATTGTTATGGGCGTGGCATACTAGTCACGACCATGACATGAAACTTGTGGTCGTGACTCTTGCTCTCTTTATTCATTTTTTATATTTTCTTGTCTCCTCTTACTATAATCCTTCTCATTCTTATTCCATTAAGACATTTAAGTGTAAATCTCAAGAAGATGGCTCAAAGAGTGTGCTTTCAACTCACTTGAGATATTATGCTTCTAAATTGTACCTAAAACTAAATATAAACTAAAGTGGATGCTTAAGCGTTTTAAAGCATTAATCACTATATGTCATGGATCAAATGTATCAACAATTAAGCACATATTAGGAAGCCTCTATCTAAGAAGAGAAAGTAAGAGAGTAGATAAAGGTAACTGAGTCAGCAAAAAATTCAATGAGTTTTATTATTCCTTATTTTATTAACATTTTCAAAAAGGGCATTAATGGAGTCAATTGGAATTATTAATTTAATACATTGTGCCTTTATTGTTATCTTACAACATGTGGTTTGTTCACAAGCTACTAAATTGCCATGTGGAGAAAAGGGTGAAAGCAAGTCACTAATTATAGACCCAAGTTGATGGTAAACAAGAAGGGTATGTCAAGCTAACGACGTTAAACAAACACTACTTGGGGCAACCTAAGAATTAGGATAGGTTTTATTTATTTATTTTTTTATGATGCATAGGACTTTAACATCGAAAAAGGAATTAAATAAAATAATGATATTAAAATAGTTGAGCTAGTAACCTTAAAATTAGCATATTTTGGGTCGTTAGGTTTTTTATAAATTTCGTTTTTTAGTGCTTTGTTATTTTTAAGTTTTATTTTGTAGAGAGCTAAATTGATGGATGTTCTTGATATGATGTGTATCCAAGCTCCTTCTTTGACGCCATTACCACCACAATACCCATAAATATTCTTTCCTTGTTTTTTCTTTTTAGTTTTATTTTTATTTGTGATATTTGTTATGTGTGTTGTTTTTAGTTATGTGTCATTTGTCATTTCCATATTGAGGACAATGTATTGTTCAAGTGTGGGGACATATATGCACTTGTATATCATTTGAGTGTGCAAATTTTGCATTTTCATTGTGTTAGTTTATTTGCATTGTGTTAGTTTTTGATTAGGTTGGCATTATATGAACATTTGGTTGCATGATGTGTACATTGGGTGAAAGTGACAATGGCATGAATCGAATAAAATTGGCTTACCTTCGAACATGGTCATTTAAATTGTAAAGACTCATTAGCTTGTGAAGTTTGTGTTTTAAGTTTCTTTGGGATAAATATGCATGTTAATTAAGATATGGCGCCATTAGTAACTTTTCACAGGAGTGATTGACTAAGAAGAAATTAGGTAGGGTAAGAAATTGAAAAAAAAAGTGTTAAGTAAAATTCACATTCCATTGGCCTTTTTAAAGGAAATTGGGTTAAGAATAGAGCTATTAGCTAGTTGAGAGTTGTGATATAGCTGAGTAACTGGGTGCATTAACAATAAAATATTTATCTTCATATTAAAAGGCTATAATGACACTCTAACGAAGCTAAAAAATGTAACCTAGTTAAGTAACTATGTTGGCCCCCGAATTCTTTTTCTTATTGATTAAACATGATTTAAATTAATTTTGAGGTCTTGATAGATTAATTTATTTTGGAGTTAATAAGCATGTTAATTTGAGTAAGATTTTATGGCATAAGTTAATTGAATTAAAGTGTTAAGGTGGTAAGATTGCATGAGGGGCATAGATCACTTAAGTTTAAAAAGACATAAGGCGTAAATGGAGGACAAAGGGGACATTTTACTTTCATTAAGGGTATAAAAGGAGGAAGAGAAGTGTAGTCTTGTTCTAAGAACAAGAAGAAA
This sequence comes from Erythroxylum acuminatum, assembly GCA_026284645.1. Classification (NCBI taxonomy): domain Eukaryota; kingdom Viridiplantae; phylum Streptophyta; class Magnoliopsida; order Malpighiales; family Erythroxylaceae; genus Erythroxylum; species Erythroxylum acuminatum. Next base: position 13,856,187 of record JANKOD010000003.1, on the reverse strand, counting down.
CGAAAAAAAGAGGGAAAGAGTGTCGTGAGTTGAGAGAAAGAAGAGCGTTGAGCTAGGTTTCAATTTTTTTTAGCCTTCAAGAGAGATTTTGGGTTTGTGCAAGAAAGGAAAAAGAAAGAGGAAGGTTAGAGCTTCCATTAGAGCTTTCATTGTTTAAGTATTCTAGGACCAATTTTATGCATATGTTTCTTTAAGTTTTCTAATTTGAATTCCTATTGAATGGAGATTTTTGCCAATGTTGAAGGTAGGCAAGGGAGGTAAGAGGAGCAAGAGGAAAGGCATCCTTGAGCAAGTTTTTAATGAAGGAAATTAAGGTGGGTTATATTTTTATAATTAAGTAATAAGCCATTAATGTTTCTTTCAAGAAATGGAAATAAATGATTTTCAACTACTTTATTCATGTGCATTTATTGCTTTTTAAATGCTTTAAGAATGTGCTACATGTTTGTATATGAATTGTGTTATTTGTTTACGAAATGAATGATGGAAATTATTTTCAAAGAATATTGATTTTTGAAACAATATTATGGTTATGAAATCAAGTTTCAGAAATGTGCCATTTTGGGCAATATGTTTACAAGATGTGAAATGCATGATTATGGGGGTTTGTGGTGGTCCCCTAAGTTAAGTCAAGTGTACTTTGATAAAAGGCTTCTCCTGCGTGCCCGCTAGTGGCTTGAAGCTCCTTCATGGACTCTCATAAGTTCACGGCTGCGTAAGACCATTAAGTGGGATTGCGATAGTACGTTTTGTTCACAGGTACATAGGACCATTATGTGAAAATATGTAGTACGTTCTATGTTGGATCCACCCAAACCAATTTGATGTGCTTATATGCTCATGATATGTTGACAAGATCAATGCATACATGATTTGCATTATTGTGAATTTGGCTGAGAAATTGAGGGATATGTGCTTTATGATTCAATGTGAATTGTTACAATGGAAATGAATATTTTAATGGTTTTTCTTGTTACCGGTTATAAAACTGTTACCCACAAGCTTTAAGCTGTAACACCCGGTATCTAGTTTACCCGGTACACCGAAATAAATCAGTAGTTGAGACTGAAGTCATTAAAATTAGGACAGTGAATAATAATTTTTAGTGACATCAAATTAATGATGTATGACATTTTTTGGTGGTCACAAGAAATTATACGAGCAGATGTTGAAAAAACAATACAAGAATGGTAATTTTGTAAATAAGTGGACATGAGGCATATAAAAGGAGCCAAGTTGGAGAATAAGACAAAATATTGTCTTCTTCTCCTCCCTCTCTCACGAAACCTCCATGGGAGCTCCTCTCCAAGCTTTTCAACTTTTGTAACAAGAAAGGGAAGGAGAACCAAGGCATTTGGGTAGTATAAAAAGGTAAGCCTCCATTCCAATACTTAGATCTTTTGATTAAAGCTTAGTTTTCTCTTCTTTTGTGAAATCCACTTGATGGAAGTTATGGGTTTGATGTTTTGGTTGATGGGTTTATGTTCTTTTATGTCTAATGACTCTTTAACAAGAAAAAATTTCGTTTTTATGGTGATTGGAGGGCTAAATCAAAACCTAGGGTTTTGAAGGTTAAGCTGACAATGGAGACAGATTCGTAGCACTATTTGTACATTTTTTTTTGAGCTGTTTAACGTATGAATCTGGAGCAACTCAAAACATAGAAGTTGTAGATCCATATGACTACTGTCTCCCCGAGTTTTTTCACGATTTTAGGGTGAGCCTACCAAAAGAAAGAGGCCCCGAATTGATACTGGTTCAGAATACCAGCGGGATTGAAACGAGAACTGAAAGTTAATTGTTTGAAGACCTTAGAGTTATAATTGGATGATGATTAAAGCTTAGTTTTTCTCTTCTTTTGTGAAACCCACTTGATGGAAGTTATGGGTTTGATGTTTTGGTTGATGGGTTTATGTTCTTTTATGTCTAATGACTCTTTAACATGAAGAAATTTCGTTTTTATGGTGATTGGAGGGCTAAATTAAAACCTAGGGTTTTAAAGGTTAAGCTGTCAATGGAGACAGATTCGTAGCACTCTTTTTACATTTTGTTTGAGCTGTTTAACGTATGAATCTGGAGAAACTCAAAAAATAGAAGTTGTAGATCCAGATGTCTATTGTCTCCCAGAGTTTTTTCACGATTTTAGGGTGAGCCTACCAAAAGAAAGAGGCCCCGAATTGATACTGGTTCAGAATACCAGCGG
>JANKOD010000003.1:13837684-13848466 GCA_026284645.1 Erythroxylum acuminatum | reverse complement strand
TCTAGCATGGCACGCTCAATTTTTCTATTACCAATAACACATGGAAGTGTAAACATACTTGGATCTTTACATTTTTTCAGTAATTTCCTAGTTATAGCAGCTGATACATTCTTACCCAAAATTATTCTCTCTTTGTCCTTCAGCTTCCTTTTATTTGTGCACAACTCCTTTAAGAATTTTGCATATTTCGGAACTTGCTTGATGGCTTCTAGAAGTGGTATATTGATTTTCACCTTTTTGAAAGTATTTAAGCTCTCTCTTTCATAATCATCATCTTTTTGTTTAGCTAACCTGTTAGGAAAAGGAGGTAAATGTCCATTAATTGATATTGATGGAGATGAATCATTTTTTTAAACCTTTGTTGTATCTTGAGTTGGAAGTTCGTCCTTCATTTCTCCATCATTGTGCTTTTCTTTCTCCATTGGTAAAGAAATTCCAGATTGAATTTCCTTACCATTTATCAAAGTCATTGCACTTACATTTTACTTAGGGTTCACCGCCACTTGGGAAGGTAATTTTCTCAATGCTTGCTCTTCTAATTTACTTATTGAGGTGGCTAATTGAGTGATTTGATTTTCCAAGTTTTGAAGACTTTCTCTTGTTTCCTGTTGAAATTTTTTAGTATTATTAGTAAGCGCCTAAACAATTTCATCTAAAGACATACCTAAATTTGAAGATTAAGGTTGAGCATATATAAGAGCTTGGGGTTGTTTAAAAGTGTGAGGTTGATATCATTGCTGGCCTCCTTAATTTCCATAGCTCACGTTTGGATAATCCCTCCATCTTGGATTGTGGTAATTGAAATAAGGGTCATACTTTCGTTGAGGTTGACTAGGAAAGCCCCCTATTGTGTTAGCTTCTTGAAGAGAGTTTTGTTACAATGTATGGCACATATTCGTAGGATGTCCAGGGAATGAGCATATTCCACACTCTTGTTGATTGCAATTGACCTACAACCATTTGACAAACTAGAGCGGTTAAATTAGATATTTTATCCTCAAGGTACGTGTTACTTATCTCATTCACATGCTTAATAGCTTAATCCATCCTTGTCCCAAACTGTTGAGAATTTTCGGCCATAACTGATATCAACTATCTGGTTGTCTTAGGTGTTTTGCTTACCAGAGCTCCTCCACTAGCTACATTGACCATACTTCGATCCATTAGCAATAGTCCTTCATAAAATTATTGAATCAGAAGTTGATTGGGAATCTGATGATGTGGACAGCTGGCACATAGCTCCTTAAACCTTTGCCAATATTCATATAATGTTTCTCCTGTAATTTGTCTTATCCCACATATCTTCTTTCTGATATTTGTTGCTTTTGATGCAGGAAAGAACTTCTCTAGAAACATTCTTTTAATCTCGTTCCATTTTGTTACTGAGCCAGGTGGAAGATAATATAGCCAATCCTTTACCTTATCTTTCAAAGAGAACGGAAAGGCCTTGAGATTAATTTGTTCTTCTATCATCCCTTGTGGCTTCATTCCAGAACAGATAGCATGAAATTCTACAGGTGTTTATGCAGATCTTCACTTACAAGACCACGAAAAATAGGCAGTAAGAGAATCAAATCAGATTTCAATTCAAAATATACCTCAACATCTGGAAATTGAATGCATAAGGTTTGTTGATTCAAATTTGGTGCCGCTAACTCCCTCAATGTTTTGGGATTGAGATTTGCCATCTTTTCGTCCCCTTCTTGAAAATTAGAGTGTTCACTAATTGTTAGATCTACTTCAACTTTCACGTATGAAGATGAATAACCGCTTCCTTGCTTAGTCTCTTTTATCAAACGACGCGTTGTCTTCTCAATTTCTAGATTATATTGCAATATAGCTATATGAGAAGCACGAGTCATACAAGACAAGAGGTTAGTAGTAACTATAAAAATAAAAATGCAAGAAACTAAGAAACTTGAAATAGTTCCCCGGCAATGGCATCAAATTTTGGTCAGGTTGTTGAAGCCCTCAAAATAATACCAATTCTCCAAATTTTTGTAGTAGTCATGGAACTAGATCGAATCCCTAGAGAACTGAACACTAGTTTCTTAATTTCAAGTAATAAAATAAAGGGGGGTTTGATTAGATAAATGATTAACTAAAATCAATACGAAAACAAATTAAATCAACTGAATTTAAAATTGAGAAAGTCAAAATTACCATACTCTGATTCAAGGGAAAGATCTCATCTAATTGTAATATTGATTATTGGTCTAAAAAGAATACTTTTATGATTCAAGAAGTTAGTCCAAAACATATTAGGATAGTCGTAATGTCTCAAATTTTCCTAAATTAGTTGGTTCAAACCAACATCTAAATCAAAACTTATCATCTATTGACTGGGTGTGATAGTATTCCATATCATATAAATGATAGCAATAAGCTTTGTGAAAAAGACTAAATCCTAAATTAAATAATCGAGATAGCTGCAATTATTCAATTTAGTTTTTTTGTTTATCATAAGTTAAATATGAAAATTCATAAATAACCTATTTGCTACTTGTACCAATCTTTCATGACAATTACAAATCACTAAATTCCTAGATAGTGATAGAATAATCAATATTAAATTAAATTGTTAAATTAATCGAATATCAATCATTCATGAAATATGAGAACTCAAAACAAGAAATACTTGAATTAAAACATGATTAAAAGTTTGAAACACAAAGACTCATAAGGTTACAAATAGAATTTCGAATCCCCTTGAATCAAAACAATTAAGTTCAGCTACTTATAGCTTTCGCTCCAATAACAAAGATAGAAAAAAGACTAAAAATTGCTATAAAAAAGAAAGAAAAGAGAACCTTTTTTTGTTGTGAAAAACACCCCTTTTGTAGGGTTTTCTAATCTAATCATAATCTAACTCTAACTTGCAAAGATGTCTATCTAAAACAAATTCAAAATCAAACTCCTTTATGATAAGGATAAGGCAAAGTCTTCCAGTCAAACTTCATCTCTTTAAGTAATCAATCTTATCAACTGCAACAATCTCTTCACTTTATCCAAAATTTGTCATTATCATCAATAGAGTTCCAATTTAATGCAATCTCTACTTCTTATCTCCTAAAATAAAAACAAACATTAATTTTAACATTTAAGCACCAAAATAAATTCAAAACAAAGAAGATAATACCAAATAATATAGTAATATGAGATCCTATCAGTAATTTGAAGTAATCCAATACCTTTAATTTGAGCATGGAAGAGAAGATTCTTAAAGAATATCGATCCTACCTGGCTTAATATAATCCCGAATCAATGATATATAAACAATGCGAGAAAATGATGTTTTATAAGTTTTACAGTATGCTGATATCTATATATAGTGCAATAGACACTTCAGCACGTATGAATTTTGCCAAGACTAACAATAATGAGACTGATTTACTAAAAGGTACTTAGGCTTCCCTTTATTCCATCTCTCATTCGATCTTAATTAATTCAATTCAACATTTTTATCAAAACAAATGATTCGTAGGAAGTAGAAACTGCACCTAACCAATGCTAGAAAACCATCCTTGGTTTTATTCCCATATAAGTATGTATTGGCTCCTAATTTTGTAATGTCACTTGTCTTACTGTACTCTTCGGATCCTCTCTCACTCAGTTATCTCTCTCTTTTCAAATTTGAGTTTTTTTTTCCCATCTCAGTTATCATTTGTGATTAATAAATTTTTAAGTTTTTGTGTTTAAAGGTTTTTCATGTATGTATTGAATATTGAGGGAAGTATCAAAGTATTTCATGAGCTAACAAAATTGTATTATGATTTATCAAAACTATGCAATAGAATTGAAATCTCCAATGATTTTTAAAAAATCAAATAATTACATACTTATCTGACACATTCCTTCATTAGTTGAGAATTCTAATTGTATGATTACTATGTAATCATACAGAAAAAATAAAAGCTTGAGGCAATTAATTTTTTTCCAATAACTCTCATGCTTCTTGGTTGGTGTTCCTTCCCTTTTTGTAATGTTTTGACTAACGCCTTGTATTAACATATATTTTTTTAACTCACCAAAGCGCATGTGAGTTGGTAAGGGGCTCTTTTGGTTTAAGTGAGGTCGCGGGTATAAACTTTCCTCGTGTATGCAGCCATTTAAAATTTGAGGCCAGAGCTTTGCATCCCGCAAGGGACCTATCCGGCTCGAACGGGGATTAGTCTGGGTGTGGATGACTTAAAGGTGCCTTCCCATTATTGAGACCCGCCTAGGACACCTCGTGGGTAACCAAAAAAAGTATATAAAAGTCGAAACTATGTTTGATATGTTCATTACAAAAGTGTCTTATTGAAGTTAATTATATCAAATAAAAATATGATTTTTTGAATATAAAAAGTTCTCATAAATTGGGATTATAAATGAATAAATGACTTATTGTATAAGAAAATCCAATTTTAAATAACTATTATTCAAATAAAAGTTTTAATGTAAAAAATAAATTTTAAAAAATTATTATTGGAATATATAAAAAGTTTAGCTTTAAAACGTATTTATAAATCATAAATAGACTTAACTTATTAAATTAAGAATTAGATAATTGAAGATTTAATTAATTCAGATATTCGAGTAAAATGAATTCATAATTGAATAATATGATATGAATTCTTAATTAAATTAAAGATGTGGTCAAATGAAATACTTGAAATGTAAAATGATGTTCAAACTACTTCAAAAATGAAAGGAGAATAGAAATGTACGTACGATGTGGAAAAAGCGTATTGAAAGACTTAAAAAATCTCATTTTGAAAATGAACAGAAGATTAAAGTGGAGACATTATCTACAATCCAATATATTAAAATTTTGAATTGAAGACTTAATTCTCTTATATCTAAATCACTCTTCATTAAGATTAGAACATAACAAAATTTAGCATATGAATGTAGGTCATCACATGTAATTCATGATAATCATTTACTATGTTCGAACTTATTCCTCATCTTACTTTACTATATAAGACGATAAAAATTCAATAGTATGTTAATTTTCTTCACAACTTTAATCTTGACCTAATGCAAGGGTTTGCATTTACGAATAATCAAACACTTACAACGTAACTAACACAATTTAAAAGATTTCCTTAAACCAGTTAGTTTAAAAGAGTGGACTAGTCTGTTTCATGAACTCGATGTATTACAAAAGTCCATCATCAAATACTTAACTGAGACAAAACAAAAATAAAAAAGCTTAACATAATTAGGAAAAATTATTAAATAAAAACATTACTTCAATCAGACTACTACAATGGAATCTTCAAAAGTAAGTTAAAAAGTTTTTTCAGTCATGCTCTTCTCCTGCTAGGATCGTTGATGCTCAAATTTCTGAATCCAAACTTCGTAATCATGTAGTTATACCTAAAACAAATATATGTATACGTGTATCTAGAGAGAGAGAGAGCGAGAGAAAGAGATTCTCAGGTGCCAAAACTAGGAAGATTGAACATTAGGCTGGCTCAGTTTTTATGCTTTAAGATTCTGACGAGTAAATCAAAGACGCACACCTATGACCTATCAGCCTTTCCTGCTTCTCTCCTGGATATTCTAGCTCTAGGGATATAAAATGCTGATTCCAGTAAATGAATAATGATAAAACGTAGTAGACGATCCAGATATCGAAGAAGAAAATACATTTGTAATGTAGAGGAGATTAGTTAGATGCATGATGTTAAAGAGGGACATAAATAAATAAAAATAAGATGATTAATAAAATTTACGATATATAGAAGTGGCTAAGGAGATGTCCGTGTCATGACCCAGCAGGAGCAAGTCTAAGATGTAAATCCAAACCCAATGCATCATCAAAAGACGCCCCACCTTCCCTATCCGAGGATCTACTCAACACTGCCGCCCCGTTATTATAACCATCAGTTCGCTTTTGATGCGGTGATCCTCCGCGAGACGTACTAAGATCCTCCATACCGCCAACGCCATAAGTCCCACCTCCGCCGCCGCCACTTCCGGGAAACACGCACCCATGTGAGACCTGAAACGACGATGTCCCATGTGGAGGCAGATAAACCCATGTCGGTCGTGCTCCGCTAGCCGTGGGAACAATCACCGAAGGTGCCAAGAGATGCGGCGGAGGACCGAAGGCGGAGACCATAGGATTTCTGCCTAAGGACACAGCGACGCCAGTGTTTCTGGAGGCCTGCATTTGGGCTCGTTTTAGTTGCTGACGTTCCTTTTTGTGAGCGTTTTGGTGACCGCCCAGGGCTTGTGAGTTGGCGAATTCTCTGCAACAGTACTGACACTCGTATTTTCTGCCATCGCCGGAGGCAGGTGCTTCTTCCGGTGAGCTAGAAGAAGAAGATGCTTTGTTAATGGGGTCTGAAGTGAGATCTTCGTCTTCTGAGACGTTGAAGCCAAAGAGTTTTAAACGACTGGTTGTGGGAGTTGATTTTGTTTGACAATCAAGTTCTGCCATTAGAAAACCCTACATACGATTACACTCAAAGCTTTCTGGATTTACTGTTTTCTTACAATCGTAAACAGAGAGAGATAGAGAAAGAGAGGGTCGAGGAATAAATGTGCATGGTTAAAGTTTCGAAAAGCAAGTGGCAAAGTTTGCATGTTTGCGGATATATATGCAGATAAACTCACACAATATGAAAAGAAAAGAAAAGCGGCTTGAATAAAATGGATAACAATACAATAGAGAGAGACACACACGCTGTGATGGTTGCGAACATCCCAAGGAGAAAGAACAGGGTAGTGCTCAATGGTGATATTTTATGTATGAACAGGAAATGAACATCTGATAACGTTAACATGACCCAAGAACCCTGGAGGGCCCATAGGTTTTGCAACTGTCTCGGAAAATATTTTTGCTCTTTTTGTCTTTCGACGTAGTGTGCGTGTGTGTTCGCATATTTTGAAGGGTAAAACCAAACAATCCCTTTGTTTGTTAACGAAAATGGAATAGTAATCTTTCATTACTTTTTTTTTATTACATTAGGTATCTCGGCTTAGCCAGACTAATCCTAAGCCCCAACGACCCCACCCCAAGAGCCTAGAGGATGTAAATTTGGAACTCCAGGTTCTCATCAGCCCCAGGTTCCCTAGTAGCTCCAACTCCTACACTGCCGCTAGAAGCGAAGCGTTCGTAATTGATCCGATCAAAGAACTGTGCCCAGGGGGCTAGAGGATCATCAATAGGAATTTGCCTATTTTCCCTCCTTTAGCGTGACTCGAACTCAAGACCTCCTTTTAAGAAAGAGTCTTAAGTGAGGAACCTGAATCAATTGGTTCACCCTTCGTTTATTAACGAAACAATCCCTATGTTTGTTAACAAAAATGGAATAGTAATCTTCCATTACTTTATGATTACTTGATGGGTTATTAGTCATTCAAGTCTTTATTTAAAAAGTTATTGCAAAAATTGAAATTATGAGGTTGGCGATTAACTCCTTGGCAAGACTTGAGAGGTGAGGACTAGTACTTATTAGGATGTTGTGCTAATCCAGTAAAGTTGAAAAAGAAAATGATGGACGTTAACGAGGGATTTAAGAATGTGATGAATGGTCGAACAGGGTATTAGAATTTTTAACATGAATTTTTATTAATAAAAATTAAGCTTAGGTTAATTATTGCTACAATAATTAAAACTAGTCATTTAAATAGTTGACTCTTATTATTTATAAACCCTTCAACATTTTTATATTTAGTTAATATGAGATATTTTAATACTCTTTTTCAAGTGCAACTGGAACTGGACATCCAGTTGTCATTTGAAATAAATTCAGTGGTGACCGAACCGGGCAGCTGGGACTGAACAATCAGACGGACAACCGGGAAATGAATAATTCGGACTAAACCTGCTCTGATACTATATTAAAATTTTTAATATGGATAGAGTATAGAGTTCATTAATAAAAACTTGAGTCAATCATTGTCAAAATGATTAGAACTAGTCATTTGGATATTTGACCCTTACCACTTATAAACCCTTTAACATCTTTATATTTAGTCAATATAAAATACTATAAGGCAGGGCTTTGCATAAGATGACTGAGGTATATTAACCCATGGATTTGTTAGGGAGCTTTATGAACGGAGGGGAAAAAAGTATAGACAAGGTAAGGTTAAAATTCCTTTAACTAGTTAGTTTGGCTATTTAAGGATCAAAATTCGTACGAGCCTTTCAATTAGTTGACTAGGTTATCGACACATACTCTTAAAGGACCACTAGTATTGATTTGTCGTAAAACTGATCTAGACTACAATAATTTTCCAACCAAAGCAAAGACTATTACACAAAATTCGAAGAGATTTCTTGGAGGGTTCCATAGAATTGGCTTTGGAGAGAAGAAACCCTTTGATTGCGATTAGGTTAGAAAAATATTGATGAGCTAGGCCACTTCTCTTGCTTTCCAGTGCTTGATGAAAAGTGTCGAGTTGACAAATTTGTTTGATGAACTAAGTTGAGATTGTACGCAACGCAAAGTAAGATGAATGGTACCTTAGTATCCTCCATTAGTGAAGAATTTTGAGGGATCTTAAGCAGAAATTGAACCAAATTTAAGTGAATTCATATATAAATCAAGACATTATATTTAAATTTAAAACTTTAAAATAATGAATTATAAGTCTTCATCTTTATATTTCTTTTTACTTTATTTTGTAAATTTCTAACAATTAGATCCTAAACTCAAGCTATATACAATTTTTTCGTTGTCACCGTCTATTTTATCTTGCATATCTATTCTTAGATAACCATATTGCACATGATTATAGAAAGCCTTCGTTCTGGAGCTCCATTTAGTCAACACGAGAATTGGAGTCTTTCTTCTATGAATATGGTATTATTACAAACTTTTACTAATTTTTTTCCTCTTTCAACCAATTAAAAAGGGGTGGATTTACACCTTACATCTTTCAACTAATTTAATGTTTCTCTCTGTTAATTATTATTTACTAAGCTTATAGGTAAATTGTTCGTCTATATTATGTGCATGTTGAGTGAATAGGGCAGCCGGGGTTTTACCCGTAAGTGAAGAATTAGTTAGGTCTTCAATGATAAAGTGCGCTCGCTTGATCCACCTGTGAGATGGTGCGCCAATTAAACCGTTGGAGAGGTGTACCCGTTTGGTCCGCTCATAAAATTTCCTCGAATAAAAAAAAAATTGAGTGACTGCGATATAGGTGTGCTAAAAATCCTTGATATATAAATTTTATATTCAAAGATTTCAATTTCAGATGATGCATTTGGAAAGGAGCTAGATACAGTGTGTGAATGAGCCTGTTCAGGAGTTTACAATTAAGGAGTTTGGGCCTACCATTACGTGTTGATGATGAAAGGTTGTCTAGGATGTTCGCGTGATCGACGTTGAAATCTATATTCATATTCTGTTTTACAGATCTCCCCGAATCTTACTATGTGGTGGTGATAGATATAGATATCTGATTAATTGTTAACTATGGTAAAACCCCACTTGGCGAATACGATGTGTGTTACTAGATTGAAGCTTTTGGTGCAAGTCTTCATCACAACTCCTTACCGTCTCCACATATCTTTCTTATTCAAAGTCTCCTCTTTAGCTTAGTCAAAATTTTGCAAATAAGAAAATCAACTATCAATCACCGCGAATTTAATTGAACGTCTTTAATGACTTGAAAGCTCTTCTCAGACCATGTGATTCCATGATTAATAGTAATTATTAGTACTAGTTCTGATAACCCAGTTGCCAAATTCCAATCCATACGATACACGTGAGGTAAATATGGCATATAAGTACGCGCTGAAAAGTCATTTGGCTTTGTCATATCACTGAGATACATAATCTATTAATCTATAATATGGGTCTGCTTCTGCTACTGCTAGCCCTTTTTTTTTTCCCCCTTCTCCATTTTCAAAACAAACCGGGCTCATAGAGATCGGATAGTTGCGATGACCTTCGTCTTGAATGATTTTGTGGTGTAGCCACCTAAACCGGGCTCATAGAGGAAGCTTGAAACAATTGTCAAGGCACATAAATCTAGATTAGGACATCCGTTTGTTGTTATTAAAGCTAACAAACGTCCCTCTACAGCTGTATTAAGTTGGATCCAATGATCTTGTCGTTGGGGCTCTTGGGAAGGGAAGAGCAAATATAATTTGCTACCCACTAAAAACAAAATCTACTGAAGGGACCTTCTCAACTAAAATTCTGCAGTCCTTACTCTTTATTTCCAATAAATTAAAAGCTTGTACTGTATAATAGTAAATACTTGGATTCAATTGATGTTCAAAATGGTCGCCAGTGCTTTTATAAATAAAACTTCAAGATTAAAATAAGATTTGGCCCAATCTCTCCCTACTGTTTGCGGCTAGTCACTCCCACCTGATTTAACCTCCTATAACTGATAACTAAATGGGTTAGACAAAAACATTTTAGATGATATTACTCATTGGCAACTAGCTAGATACCATTTCTTAGGCCTCAAGCATATGAATTGTACATAGATTTCTGCACTAATGCAGGGTGACTCGTGTGAAGATGCACTCAGTCAATTGGCTTCACGTTGTCTAAAAAAAAACGTTGGTAAAGGCCCAGGCTTAATCCTCTGTTCTAATTTGGATGTTACAATCTTATTTTATTAACTGTGAATCAGATTTTAAAAAACATGATAAAAATACATCAGCTCAAATACAGTAAAATCAAGTGCAAGTTCGTGGCAATTGGACCCACAGAAATATGAGCTCAAATTCTCTGTCGGACACAACCGTGTCTTATTGTGTCTAATGCCCAAACGACGTCGTTTGGGCATTAAAATTTGACAGAGGATGAAAAGGAA
>JANKOD010000003.1:13819415-13832249 GCA_026284645.1 Erythroxylum acuminatum | reverse complement strand
CACAATATATTAATTATTATATAATTTTAAATCATATGAAACATAAATGAAAATATATCTAACCAAATCTTTTATATAGATTATAACATAAGTAAAACTAATATCAAAAATAAATATTAAAACATATAAAAAAGCCAAATAATATTATATAACGATCAAAATAATCATTAAGATGAGTTTGCAAGTACTGTGGGAATTATGTGTAAAACATAAAGGTAAAAAGGACTCAAAAAATAGGCTCATTAATTGATTTAAAAATTTACTGAAAAAGTTCTTTTTTGAAAAGCTCCAAATTTGAGGTTTTTAAAATGTTGTATTTTAACTTCTGAAAAAACTATTTCTATTAAAAAAGTACTTTTGGATTTTCCAACCAAACATTTATTTTTTCTTAAAAACAACTTTTGCGGTAAAAAAAAAAAGCACTTTTTACACTCCAAAAGTTGAACCAAGTAGGTACTAACTTAAAATGGGTCCTTACTCATCTAGATACAAATGGAAATTTGAGAGTTTTGTTGAGATGTCAGGGTAATAATTTCAACAATTGCATTCTTCAATTGGGTCAAAAACAACTTGCATTTAAAAGCCAACTTTTATAATTATGATCTTATCATTCACACATCGACTTGATCTAAGGGGTTCATGTAGGCTATGAAATTATTAATTGAATTGGTTTAGTTGGTTAAACTCTAGTTTCTTATTAATTATGGAGATTATAACTAGGACCTTCTTGTCGTTTGGGCAGTATTTGTTTGGCAAGTGGATTAGTGTTTTGGACCCATTTGCCATACAGGATGTACATTTGGGAACGGGTCCTATAAATAAATAATAAAATATAATAGTGTAGCATTTTTAACAGAAATTTGACCAAACTATTAAGTTGGGGTTAAAATTAAATATTTTCAAAGTATTGGGATTCTTTTTAAACATTTTGAAATATTTAAGTTCAAGATGAATTTTAGTGAAAATGTAAGGATCCAATTTAACTCTTTTGTCAATCTTCTATTTTGTCAAATTACTCACGAATCAATAAAATACCTATTTCAATATATTTTTACTAAGAAACTTTTTAATTTTTTTTCAATATGTGTCCCTAGAATTTAAAAAAATTAACAACAACTTTTGTTATAAGTAATGTCTAACACTTTGTTTCGTGATCCTGAAACCATAATTTTAATTTTAATTTAATTTTAATTTTTATTTAAACTTTTTCACTTTTTTAAATAAAAATTTTATTTTATTTTAATAAAAATGTTTTTTAAAAGTTAAATGTATTAATATAACACATGAGAATTTGACACAATAGAGTCAAACATGAGTAATTGGTTCGACTAAACAATAGGAGCCAAGCCCATTCATAAGAAGATTAATTAAGCTTCCCATGAAATAAGTAAGATTAGTACAACAATCTCACAGTCTCATCCCTTTAAGAATGTAATATTCCAAATTCTATATCAAAGCATGCAAATCTTTACCAAGGAACATAATCATCATTGTTTAGATTTAAGCAAATCAATCATCATAAGTTACTCTATGAGATATGACGAAGAGAAGTCTTTTAAAGACATTGCTGGACTAATAACTGTTAATTAGTTGACAAGACCATCTTAGTAAAGAGGATTTATACAGCTTTATCTAATTGAAACAGGTTCAATTAGAAAAGGTCCTTAAGTTACTATAGGTCAATGTACTAATTTGGACTAGAAAATTAATATAATCTCTAAGTTGTGGTTATATAATAGTTGCAAATGAAATGAAGCCTCTGAGTTATCATTTGTTCCCTTATAAAATTAATCAATTCTTGTAATAAAATTGATTTATGCTTTTGGAAAGCTCTCATATTCAACTCTTTCCACAAAAGATACATGACATTCCATAAAGACATTTTAAGGGCAATGCTTTCCCCTTATGGTTCTAGTATGACCAATCAACTATTTCTGTCCATGTAAAAGGAGGAGTTAACATGTTGCAAAGTTGAAGTACTTCCCTCCATATGTAATCAACATAACTATAATTGAAAAATAAATTGTCCATATTTTATTCCTCCATATTATTGAGAGAACAAGTGCTAGGAATGCTTATAATTCTACTTAACCAATCGAATGTGGTTAATTAGTATCCCTTTAAAAGTAAGTCATAGAGTAAAAGTTGGTCTAAGATTTGCTTAAGCAAGCTAAACTAATATGAGCCATTTAACTTTTGGGGCTAGGGTTTTTAACTATAACTTACAAGAATCATTGGAGAATTGACTATCTATATTCCTGCTCCACAAAACATTATCCTTCCTATCAATACAAAGTTCAGTGTCTAATGTCAAGTTTATAAGGGAACTTTTAGGGAGGGGATGAATGCAAAATGCTCTTTCTCTTAGCACTTCCCTAATTAGAGTAGTTTTTGGGATCAAATTATGCAGCTTATTAAGTTCTAGAATATCTCTAACAGGACCAGAATTGAGCCATTGATTATGCTAGAAATTAGTAGCTTCACCTTTCCCAATTGAATGTTTGATCACCCAGTAACTTGTTTCTCTAAGTTTAAACATTTATATTATAGTCCACAATGCATTAGTTTAAGGAAGGAAAGTCTAGAAATTGTCATTTCTCAAGTTATAAAAAAAAAACAAGAAGCCACTTAACGTAATTGAAGTGCCTATTTGCATGAAGTAACCTCCAAATCCTCTTAATCAAAAACACGTTATTAGTTAATCTAATAGGGACTATGCCTAATCTACCTTCTTCATCTTTAGGGAGACAAAGCTCTTTCCATTTAACCTTAATAAAATCTTACTTATTAATATCTCCTAGCCAAATAAATCTTCTCATAATCCTCTCAATAATCTTGATTATGCCAATGGGAATCGTAAGATGTGATGACAAATGCACATGGAGATTATTAATGACATAATTGATAAACTAGACTTACCTAAAAAGGCTCCAACTTAGGAACCTCCTTTATATCTTCTCTATAAGATGAAAATAATTGGTAAAAAAGGTTCTTTTAAATGAAAAGGGGATGCCTAATTATGTGATTAGGGGTTTCATGGTTTTCAATCCTGAGATAGAAGAGAACCAATCCTACTAAATGTTAAGCAATCAGAGATATGATTAGCTTACTCTTTGCCTTACTGATGGCCAATCCTGAAAGATGTTTGAATTAGTTCATTGTTATTAAAAAACCACTAAGTGAGCTTTCATTAACTCTTGATAAGAGGATATATCATCCACGAACAACAAGCAAGCAATCCTTAGCTTTTTACACTTAGATTCTTTTCCTAATAACACTTCCTTTCTTATGACAAAGAGGTAAGGATATAATGGATCTTGTTACCTCAACCATCTTACTGCCTTAAAAAGTCTTATAGGTTCTCCATTCATTAAGACATTATATGACGCAAAAGTTATGCATTGCTTTACGCAACCAACAAAAACTTTTGAAAACTTTCAAGTCGATTACAAAGTGCCAATCTATTGAGTTATATGCCTTATGTAGATTGATTTTAAGGGCACAATTCTTAGAAGCATGCTTCCTAAAGTGTCCCTTGAATAAATTTTGAGCCAGAAGAATGTTATCCCTAATCAGCCTTGTCTTTATAAAAGCACCGTGAAAAGAATCAATGATATTAGCAAACATAACTTTAAGCCTATTTATGATCAACTTGGGCGTGAGGCGTGACTTTATAAATATTATTGTGATATGACATAGGCCTGAATTGTTTCAATGATCTAAGGGATTGAGTCTTAGGAATAAGGCAAACGAATATTTTGTGAACTTCCTTCAACATTTTACCATGTTCAAAGAACTCTAATTCAACTTCTATCACTATATTCTGGATCAAAGGCTAAGATTTTTTAAAGAAAAATATATGCATCTCATCAGGTCAGGAGTTTTATTAGGCCAGGATTGAGTGTAAAAAAGGCATCATCTACTTTCCTGATAGAAAAAGGCTTAGCTAGGAGATCGACATCAAGATTAGAAATTTGTTGATTGACTATAGACTAAATAATGTGAAATCAAGAAAAGGAGTTAGTAAGGCACCAAGAGATTAAGCAAAGTAATTGTAAGCTTCCTAAAGCAAAACTTGTCGGGTGTATTTGATTCCCTAAAACATCCTTAAGAGAAATTACCCTATTAGTATTTTGCCTTTAGATAATAGACTTGTGAAAAGAAAGAAGTGTTCTTAATAAAAATGTTACTCTTTATAATATTTCATAATTAAGATATCTAATTTCTAATATTGATTAATATCAATGAATATAGTTTTTTTGGTATAACTCAAAAAAACATATGTTAAATTTTATTAATCCAAACAATTAAAGTTTTTAAAAGTTTATATAATTTAAAACTTTTATATAAAGTTTCAAGAATATATATATATACAGTGACGGAGCTATGTATAGGTGGCCCCCCCTTTCAATTTTTTTTTAAATTACTTATATAATTATAATTTTTAAAATTATAAACATAAGTGGCCTCTCCTTTAAAAAAGAATTCCTATCTTTAAAAATCTCGGCCCCCCCTTAAAGTTGAGTCTGGCTCCGTCCCTGTATATATATATAGGTAATCTTAATTTTACCATATTTGGAGAAGGTTTTTTTCTACAGATTTAATTTGTGTCCCATATCTTGTTTATTGGTGAATAATAGTAATCTCTTGATACTTTAAATTTTAATTTTTTAATTAAAAAATTAGTATTGTATCATAAACATTTGTTTGCTAATAAACTCCATAATGTTATACTTTATTCCAATCTTTTCCCTTAATATGTTTATGTATATAAAAACGTGAGAGAAATTTTAAGAAAGGATCGTCATGGTTACATGTGGTAATGGATTAGTCTGAACCTTGGCTTACAAGATTTCAAATAAACTTGAACCAATTGAAAGTTTGATTAAAACAAATATATAAGGAATGATTGATTTGGTTTTACATAATAATGGATTGGCTTAAAGAGAGTAAGCGTTGGAATAATTGGTAAAATTGCCCTTTTGTTACGGATATAAGTTCAAATGGCGGAAATAGCTTTTTTTTTGTTGTAAAAATACAATAAAAAAGTTGCATACATTATGACCTTCCCTAAATCCTGTAAAATGGGAAGCCTTGTGTATTGGGTACATTAACTTGACTTAAATCTAATTCGAAAATTTTAAAATAGACATGATATTAATCCAAAGTATGATCAAGCTCTAGAATCATCAAACTTCTAATTAAATATATCAGAATTTATAAGCTCAAAACCAAATTTTTTTAAAAAAATTAGGCCCAAACATGATAATCTCAGGTTTTGTGCTTTGACTTTAGGTAAGACTGGGTGGGCTGGGTTGGATCCCTCTTAGGCCTAATTTTCATCTTTATCTCACTTGGTCATGTCGATTCAGTTTAATTTTAAACATAAAACATGTGTAATATTGAACGTACGTTCAAGTTCACAAATGAAGAGACTATGTTCAAGTTCACAATTGAAGAGACTAAGTTCAAGTTCACAATTGAAGAGTCACCGCAGAAATATGAATGGGAATATCATAAATACGCATTCCTTCAAAACATTGAAGTTTCTTACAGTAGCATGTATTAAGATACAAATACTAAACCACCGTGAGAAAATCCTAGAGGGGGAAAAAAGAAGATAAAATATAAACATTGCTTAAGGATTTCAATACAATAATTAAATATCTATATGAATGTATCAATTCATGCAAAATCATCTAAACCTATTCATAACTTTTTCTCAGATCCTTTAATGTTCAAGTTGAACCACTTCTTTTTGCCTGCTTTATCCTTTCCATCTGAGTTTCCATCTTCCAAAGGACTCTCAGCTTTTGAATCTTCACCAAGAACTTTGCTTGTACTTCCATTGCTATGAGTACCAAGCGTCCTGGCTACAGTGAATGAAGCATGTATACTATCACGCTGTTTAAGCAGCTCATCCACCTGAACAGGAGTTCAAACAAAATCGTTTACCAAGAAGAACAGCCTTTAAACAATCAACAATGTTAGCAATTTTAACTTGGATTAAACTGGCCAAGACCCCTGCATTCAGCAAAACATTATTAATTTCACAAAAAAAATTAAGACTACAGAAAATTTTAGAAGTTTTGGGATTGAAAATAAAAATGTTGAAATGTAGACATGAAACAGCATACGTGTGCATATCCAGATTAAATTTTACGCGTTTGTATATCCTGGAAATGCCAATAAAATAAAACACGGAAAGAGTAAATCTGGGCTTGAAACATACAGATTGCTTTTCCTGGCTGTATCTATTAGTTACTTCTTGGAAGCGTGCCAAAGCCTACAAAAGAAACTCCAATTAATTAAAAGAACAAGCATTAAAAACAAAGCTTGTAGAAACTAGATAATCTACGTTTCTGTATTCTGTCTCAAATTGGCGTAGTTCGTTTCTTTTTCTCAGAATTTGAGCTTCTATCTCCTTGAGGTTCTCAGAGGTTTGTTCATATGTGTCTGCACATAGTGCTTCAATTGTGTAGGTGGCAGTCTTAAAAAAGTTATCTCCTGAAAAATTACAGCAAAAGTCAAACAACATAGAAATCTGGAAAATAATTGATTAAGATGATGCCCAAAAAAAAATTATTGTTCACACCATAGACAGCAAATATATGAGTGCCAGCTTTTAGTTCAGAAACTTCACATGGTTGAAGTCCTTCCAACCTTTTAAAGAATGCAGCATCAGGATCTTTAGCCATCGCCAACTGCTCACAAAGTGTACACAATGGTATCAAGAACAGTAAGAAGATAAATAGAAAAATCCTTAAATGCTAGAAGGTAATTAGCAAATTGGAAGAGATTCACACCGCATTCACTGTTAAGTCCATCCTATACACTTGAAAATGTAGAAAATACATCCCTGCAGATGTCGCCTTGCCTGTCTTCTCACTAGCTTCCTGCAGAGGTAACAACATATTACTTTTTCGCACTTGGGCGTGTATTATCCAATGATATAGGTCTCCTATGAAGGGCCAACAAGGATTTCAACGACATTATCTTTTCTTACTAAGACTATTCCTCAAAACCACTGAAAGAATGTTTCCGTACTTTTATTTCATTGATCTAATTGTACTATTCCTTGAAACCACTGAAAGAATGTTTCCTTACTTTTATTTCATTGATCTAATTCATAGTTTTCATATAACATTTAGATTTCCCTTTTCTACTATAGAAAATGCTCGTGTTCAATTTTTTTAATGATAGAGAGTTTCCGTATCCCCCCACTAATCTAGATTTTCCTGCAGAGGATATACAAAAGATGACTTTATAATTGAGGTTTGAAATCAGCATTTATTTGTGAATCATGAAATATGAATTACCAGTGTTAAATATATTATTTCTTAGGTAGTACAAACATAAAGTATACACTATAAATTCATAGTCTACACTCACGCGAATATATTAACATTAATAGCATGGAATTGCCTAGTAGCTTGATTGATATAAAATGAAATGCAAATAAATTGCATCTACAAGTGGTCAATTCCAGTTAAAAAAAATAGAAAGCAGAAACGAGACTTTGACATAGAAAAATAGATGCACATACACTAAAAATTGGAGAAAAAGGGAGAATACCTGTAATACTAATCCATAGCCACCATTTGCATCTTGCTCAAAATAAAGTAGCTGAAAATTACACACGTCCAATAACATGCTTTAACAATTTTATAGAAGAAATTAAGCTTAGGGAACAGATAAACACTTGTGTAGGGAAAAGAAGCGGAACATAGCACAAATAATTGGAACCTTAAATTTGCTTTGTGCATTTGAAGTTACTCTCACAACAATCCCTGATTCAGCTTGTTGTTCATTTATAGTGACACCAAAGAAATGTGCACACTGTTTCTCCACCTGCATGGAAACACAAAATAAGCAGCAGGTGTAAAAGAAAATAGCTTTATCATTCATGAAAAAGACTAAAAAGACTAGGAACCTTTCCACTGATTGACGTTCCAACAGGAAGAGGCCTAACAGTGACAGTTCCATGCAGTGCTTCTTCAAGAACATTGGTAGAGATTGTAGTTTTGATGGGGACACCAAGCTTACTGTTTAAAAGAAAAAGGAATCAGACTTAATAAAAAGCTTCATATAACACAACCATCAAATGTTTCTGGTTCAAAATCACCTGAATAATGCAGCAAAGACTGTATTAACAGTTCCCAGATTAGATAAATCAATTTCCATATCCATGCTTTCAGCATCAAGAGCCTGATCATAATTTATATGATTCTACATTAGTAAACAGAAAATAACTTTAATGCAAACATGACAAAAGGAAAGAATTATCCAAAGTTATCACCTCACTAATATGATGTTATACACAAATTTAAATCCATTTGCACTCGATCACAATGTATAATAAATGAAAAGCTGCTTGGAATTTCAGAGTCTTCACTTTATATGACCAAAAATGTACAGGGAAAATAAAGTCACCATAATCTTGAAAATCTTTATGACTTATATATGCAAGAGCATATAAAAACCTACTCAAACTGGAGTTCTATAAATACTAGAAAAAAGAATAATCAAAAGTAGTTTCTAATATTTTCATTATGGTAGCAGATTAATTCCAAGATATTCAATAACTTTTTTCATTTAAAAGAAAATTATAGTGATAGCATTCAGTTCAAGAAGTTCAAGAGCTCTGAAGAATTAGTAAGGTTCGTACGAACTTGGGCAGTCACGAAGCTGATTGAGTTCTCTTCTAAGATTGTCAGGATCAAGTTTGTCATGATCTCATTTGATAGCATAAAACATAATAGGATTAAAGATATTACAAAGGACCACCTCAAGTATCATAAAAGTCTAAGATAATTTTTTCAACACATCTGGGAAGTCCACCACATCAAACTAAAAGAAAAAACACAAAAGGAAAAGAAAATGTAGCATTAGTACCTCAAATCCTGCACTATCATACTGCCGCCTCTTTTCTGGATCAGATAGGATACTGTAGGAATATGCAACCTCTTTGAAAAGCTCTGAGGCTTCAGGACTGTTGGTATTCTTGTCTGGATGGTACCTACCCTCAATTTAAAGGTCAAGTCTAAGGACAAAAATTAAGACGGGCACCACCAGCAACATCATGATGAACAAATATACATTCAAAAAGGAAAAGGAAAAGACAAAGAGGCTAAAACAGTGAAGAGGAGACATTTTTGGAACAATAGAATATTAAAATGGGCAAGTTCTTTACCATGATTGATAGAACAATAAAGAGGATCTTCTATGAAATGGTTCTAATAAACTTCTACTATTATTTCAATGCACATCACCTAAATGAGGGGAAAATGACAACCGAAGTGATTGCAAACACATGAAGTTTAGTGCCTGTCCAAAATAACAATAATATTTACTTGGTGTTATCATGTCAAGATAAGGGGTTTAGAATCCAAATGGGTAGTTATTCTGACAGGAGAGTGAAGACCTCTAATTGCAAGTATGTCCAACTTCTAAGGTCAAACTACACAACTCTCACAGGAGAGACGCATATACTAACGAAGATAGGAGAGGTCATATAGTTCATTTGGAATGAAGCAATTGGCAATAAACTGGAGTTTCTGTCAGAAGATAAAAAATATGAGCAGAAACTTACAGCAAATTTTCTTTTTTAAAGCACCTCCTCTGTCCATTCCTCTAGAAGAAATCAAAAGAGTAAATTTCTTGCATATTCCTCTATTCCTTTCCTGTTGTAAATTAATCTATACAAACACGGTCAAGGGTTTATAAAACTTATTGCACCCGTATGTATTCGCAATAAAGATCTCAAATTGTTAGTTTGGGCGTGTTGGTGAAGTCTAACAAAGAAAATAGTCAATGTTCTTATCCATAGGAAAAGCATGCCTTAATTAACAACATGAAATCCTAGCAGCAAAATTCAATTTCTGTTTCTCAAAAAAAAAATTCAATTTCTGACTCAATGACCATTCATCCAAACTTATAAGGGTTCTGCAAGAAAAAATGTTGAAATCAAACTCAGGTGCCCAAATTATGCTAAAAAGGAGCAAGTTAATCTGCTAACAACCAAAATGAATACTGCCCACTAACTCAAAAAGCCACTACAACAAACCAAATTCCCAACCTTGATTCAAATTCAAACAACTTTAAGTTCCGTAGAATAACTCAAAAGAGAGAATTAAACAATACTTACTTAAGCGCAAGCTTTCTGTAAGCCGTTTTAATCTCTTGATCGGTAGAATCTCTTGACACAGACAACACCTCGTATGGGTCTCTTCGAATTGTTGGAGCTGACGTACTTTCCGCCTTCTTCGAAGCCATCACCACCTCTCGGCAATAAGCGCTCTATCTCTTCAAAATCCTTTCTTTTCTCACAAACTCTTGTTCTTGTTTTACTTCTTTTTGAAATTACTCTTTATTTAGAGATCTTTGTACGACCTTGAATCTGAAGAACCTTGAACACTTTCGCAAACAAAGTTCAGAGCTTGAACGAACCCGATTGAAGAAACAAGATTTGGAATTTGATGAAGAATGATTAACAGTCAACTGATTTACACGCAGCTCAAAGCTGTTTTTGGGAACCCTTTCCTTTGTTTCTCGGGAAAATGCGAAGAAATTTCAAATAATACAAAAGAAATATATACAAATAAAGAAGAAATCCCGACAAAATATTGTCATAAACAAAGATTCCAAAAGGAGGGGATTGATGTGAATAGCTTATTACGGGTTTGTTATTTGTTAAGTAGGAATTGTACATGTAATCGAATAGACGAAGGAAAAGAGCTGCGACTGATTATGTTAAGGAACTCTTAGAAAAGGCATTTTCTTTCATTAGGCAAACCACGAATTTCTGAAATTTAAACAAAAACATTAGAATAGGATATAAACATATTGGACACAATATTGTCTTGCGTTTAAGGTTTCTTGCTTTCGTATATTTATTTATTAATACTTCCATGTCTCGTTTGTTCCTGCTCTTGACTTTTCTCGTTAATTTTGACTTTTTGACGCGTCTAACTGTCAACAGTATGCTTTCGAATCCGTACTTGTGATTAGCTTCTGGAAATTTTTTATTTTAAACCCCATCATTTACGATCAGAATATAAACCAATTGAGTAAAACATCCCCTTAATATTTACACTAATATAAAAGAGCAATTTTGATTTTAATATTTATATTAAAATTTAAATTAGACCTTAATATTTTAAAATGTTCAACCTAAACCTTAACGTTTGCAAAATGTTTAAATCAAATCTTGATTAAATGAAAGTTTTCACAAAATTTGACTTTTGTAAAACAATTTATTTTTCTGAAGTGTAATTTTTTTAAAAAAATTTATTAAAAGTGGACCTATATTGATGATGTGGATTGTTCCACTTCCATTTAAACGTTTGAAAGTCTGAAACGCTACGTTTGGAAGCCTCCATTGAAACGCCGCACCTCTGTTTGGAAGCCCGGCGGTGGAGGTGCTTAGACTTTATAATCACGCCGTCACAGTCAAAGATGATAAAGATGGCAACTTTTGCCTCTTTTTGGTGCTAAATCGGAGTACATGAGGAGAAGTGAACGTGCCTAGCAAGTTAGAGAACGATTTTAGCGGCTGAGACTGCCGGAGACTGGGTTGTCGAGATACGAGCATGGAAATAAGCGAATTTAATTGTGTGGCTCTGGTTCAATTAGTTTAGTGGATTGGTCTATGCTAAGAGATAGTAGATACCCTGAACTTGAAGAAGGAAATAAGTGAAAC
The DNA here is from genome assembly GCA_026284645.1 of Erythroxylum acuminatum. Taxonomy (NCBI): domain Eukaryota; kingdom Viridiplantae; phylum Streptophyta; class Magnoliopsida; order Malpighiales; family Erythroxylaceae; genus Erythroxylum; species Erythroxylum acuminatum. The sequence continues at coordinate 13,820,548 of JANKOD010000003.1, read as the reverse complement.
TAAACATTGAGCAACATCATAATCAAAATCACTTCCAATTCACAGTAAAAAAAGGTCACGAATACAAATCTCCATGATTATTATTCAAATCTTGAGCTTCTTATGCCTCTACCAGACGAACTCAAATTTACACAATGGATAAAAGCTTAAGGTAAATTTTATTTAGGACTATGCCCAATCTCTGCACCCGAAACCCTGTCTGAGCAGCCTTTATCTTGCTCCATCCAGCAACTCAGAATAAAGATCCACCAGTTCGATCCCTTTTTCTTTTACTCTTCCAACAAAAATCTAAATGAACCCTCCTTCAAAGATGCAAACTTTATTGACATGTGGCTTGGATTCTCCGAAAATCTCTCAATTTACTCTGATCACCAGGGAAAATTTGTAAGATAATTTTACCTAACCCTCCACCTTGAGGCTCTGTTTGGTTGAAAGGTTATGAATGAAAGGGGATAGAATGTAATACACTTCTATCATTTATTTGAAGGTTTCATAATGGAATGGAATGAGATGAAAGCGGAGGGTTTCATGTTATGTTATATTCCATCCTAAATAGTGAAAATAAGAAACCTCCGATTCGGAAGGTTTAGGATAGAACGTAAACTAATAAATACATACTACCTAATATACCCTCAATAATTCTTCTTAATACAACAAAAGGAGCCCTTATTTCCACGACAATTTTGTTCATATCCACGAAAGTTAAATTGCCACGTCATTCACAATCCAAAATCTCACACTAAGTTCTCATCCAGCTTCATATATAATTTCTCTCGCTAGGACTAAAATCTCGCACCAAATTCTCATCCAACTTCATATATTCAAAATCTCACACCAAAATCTACACCAAAATCTCTCTCTCTCTCGCTTTGACCTCTCAAATCAGAAACTGCTTTCTCTCTCTCTTTGGCGTCTCAAATCGGAAATAAATTGTGGACATCAACAAATAACAATGGTGGATCCTTCAAGTGTGAACTTAAACGAGGTTTGTCATCTTCCTTTTTCTTTTTTTTTTAAAAAGATGAAGTCTTATGGTTCATTTGCAGACAAGCACATTGCATCTACTGTAATAATTTTTTAAAAATTCATTACATGAAAATAACATATAGGAAATTAGATTTGTACATGTGATT
>JANKOD010000003.1:13733606-13746274 GCA_026284645.1 Erythroxylum acuminatum | reverse complement strand
AAGTTTGTACATTTTGATGTATTATGACATTATGATTATTTATTAATATAGATGATCATCTTTTTATCCTCAGTAATCACTGTTCTTGTGTATAGTTATAATACATATGAAAGACTTAAGATTTATGTTGATCTTAATCGTTTTAAAGGCCATTGGGAATATATGAAGATTGACCTTGAGCTTATGACATTCTGACACATACAGTTTAGTATGGATATTTATAAATTTAACATGGCATGGGGGTATAAATTTTCAATCTTATAAAGGTGTTATCTAATGCAGTTTAGCATAAAGTTGGAGAGCATAAAAGTGTTCTCTAATGTTGTTTAGCATTCAGTGAGAGAAAACAAGTTTTCTCTAATGTTGTTTTGTATTCGGTGAGAAAAAACGGGATTTGTCTGCTGCAATTTAGCACATGCAGTTTAGCATAAAGTTGGAGAAATCGAGACCTACAAGTGAAGATGATACGTTTTAGATCATACAAGTATCATCCTAGTTTGCCACACTCTATTTTTCCATTCATATTAGTGAGATATTAGATATTAGTGATTATATTAGACCTGTGTTACACATGACACATGTGTTTGATTTTTTCAGTATCGAAAGCCTTGTAGGACAAAATGTTAGACTTTCATTACCTTTGGATCAAATGTTTTTAATTTTTAAAATTTGGTGCCAATACAATAGCGTGATTTAATCGACTTTTTAAACTTTTTTAAACTCGAGTCAAAACTGCAATTAATACTTGTCTAAGGGGGAGAATGTTGGACAATTTTGTCCTTCCTCATAAATTTGGACAACTATTAATTGTATTTTTGAATTTTCAATAACTTATCGGTTAAGTTACGTAATTTGATCCAGACAAGGTAATAAAGTGACCCAATAAATGATCTAAATTAATGGGTCGAAGTTCGGGAGAAAAATATATCTTGATTAGTGTAGACCGGATCCATATTAAGCTTGTGATAGGGAAGCTCGATATGGAAGCTATATATAAAGGTTAAAGTCTCATGTAGTCGCTCATGTCATTCGTAAGCATAGGATCCTCTAACCCGTTAAGAGCGCTTACGTCTTGAGAAAACTATAGAAAGGCATTAACCGTGTGTCGGTGAACATTTTCCGTAAAGGTCCCAAGAGATTAGAGCTCATTTTTGGCCTTGAAAACTGTTTCGGAAGTTCAAATGGAATCGAAATCAGCTATTTTGCATTTTCTTCATTTTTAACCCTTTCATGAACGATCCGGAACATGTAATAAGGTATATCCTACGTGTTAGACCTCTTTCATATCTATTTTATGGATCTTATAACTGAAAAACTACTAAAAAGATCATATGCATTTTTACTTTTATTTTTAACTAATTTAAAAGCTATTTAAAATTTAGTTGGGATGAAAAATTACTTTACTTTTAAGTCTTAGAAAAACATAATATTGACAAATAATTTTTTATATATTGAATATATTTTAAGACTCGTTTAGTACAAATGGAAGACAGTAAGATTATAATGACCAAAATTAGCACAAAAGTTATATGTTTTCTATTTGTTATATATAAAGCAAAATGGTATATGGTTGACTTCATAATTAGTCATGTATTCCAAAGGAAAGATCTCTAGAGCAAACTAAAGGATTTATCCTCAACCATCCAACTCTTGTAGATCATATTAGATTATTTTAACTTCATATTGCATTCTGAAGATGCAGAAGGAAATAATTGTTTGAAAAATTATTATAGTGACTTCAAAAAATGCATAAAAGAAATTCATATGGAGGGCTTGGCAGTTTTTACACTTGGTCCAACAAACAGAGAGGGAGTTGATTTTTAGAAATAAACTAGACAAGAGTATAGGAAACATTATAACTAGACAAGAGTATAGGAAACTTATAATGTTTCCAATCATTCCTTAATTCACTCACAATATTCCCTAACTTAGACTATTCTGATCATTCACTCGTTATAGTAGACATCTCATATATGAGCAAACCTAAAATATTCCCTTTTAGATTCAAAAAATTCTTATATGACATAACTGGCTTTGATCTAGCTCTGAACAGGGGAATCGGTGGAATAGTGGAAGGCACCAAGCAATTCATATAAATGAGGAAGGTTCGAATGATTAAGGAGAAGCTTAAGATCCTTAACAAAGAGAGATTTGGCAACATTTATAGAGCTTTTTGTGCAACTAAACAACTTTTAAATAAGGTAAAAATATGACCTATATGTTAACTCTACTAATCCTATTTATTAAGATCTTGAAAAATAGGCTCTTCACAAGTATTGTCAAGCTTTAGAACTTGAATTTTCCATAATGAAGCAAAGGTTAAGAGAGATGTGGATAACAAAAGGGGATAAGAAATCCTCCTACTTTCATAGGAGAGTAATTTCAAAGAACTCAACAAATAAGATAATTTCATTTCCAAAGGATGATCGACTACTTACATCTTAACAAGACTTAAAATTGGATGTGGAAGCCTATTTAAACATCATTTTGGGCACTCCATGTTATATATTTCCTCATATCTTTTTTTTCAATGAGTTAATTTAAGACTAGTTCTCTCTTGATGAGATTTAGATACTGTCTAAACCTATATCTAGACAAGAAATAAAGATCGCTTTAAAATTCTTAATCCTCCTAAAGGCTCAAGGACTTGATATAATGAGCATCTTATTTTACCAAAAGACTTATAATCTCACTAGAATAATGATCTTAGAAGTAATAGAAAATTTTTGAAAAGGAGGTTCTGAAAGAGATAAACAGAACATTCATCTGCTTATTCCTCTGGGACATCAATAGGTTACAATTAAATATTTTCGTCCTATAACATGCCGTAACTCCATATATAAACTAATCTAAAAACTCTTAGCTGAAAGGTTGAGCCATCAGTTCATACCTAAAATACAAAGATAGGTTCAACTGAGGATACCTTTATCAGGTCAAATACCTAAGGGATGTTTTCTATACCTTAACTAATGGAGAAGTTTTAGAGACCTTTTGAGAGAGGAGGAAAATGTGAGCTTAAAAGTTGAAATTCCATCTATTTTAAGAAAGAGGGAAATGGAGCTATTGAAAAGTTGAAAAACAGTTCCTTAATAGGTAAGGCAGGAAAATATATCCAAGAAAACAATGAAAAGAGAAAACGAAAGGACAAGAATGTATAAGGAGGACAAAAGATATAAGATAGATAAGCAAAAATATGTTGAACAAGGAAATCAAGTAGAGTGAAAATGAGTTTAGTAATTGACAATCGTGTATAATAATAATTTTCAAATTCGCATAGGCAATTTCTAATAAAAGAAGGAAGACTGGGGAGACATAAACACATGTAAGAGAGATGAGAAAAATTGAAAAAGCCAGATTACAGGTAACTATGAAAAAGTTGTAAGTATAAGTGATCAAAATGTAATGAATAAAGTCAAACATTATAAGGAGAGAGGAGAATTCTTTCACTAGTCATTTTCATAAATTTTTTACAAGAAAATATATAAAAAGTTTATACACAAAATTTAAAGATATAAAATATTAAAAATAATAATAACATGTACTAAAATAAAAAATATCATTAAATATTTTGCTAGAATTCAACACTTTTAATTGGGATTCCAATTTAGGCTCGATTTATGAAAGTCATTTAACAAAATACTTAGTCAACAACTGCCAGAGGTCTTGATAGATTGCAGAACCAATTCCCTAGTTATATTCCTAACCCCCAAAAGGAAGGATAAAACAATCTGGACAAATACTAGCAATGGTGAATTTATTAACTCCTCCTGTTTAAAAGCACTTAGACCTAAAATTTCAACCATTCAACATTGTTTGAGACAGGCTCATTGACTCCCAAAGCTTCTTTTGTTACTTGACTAGTTGCTAGAAGGAGATTAAAAACTAAAGATAGAATAAAGGGATCCACTGACTAGCTTTGTACCCTATGTTGTCTTGAATCTGAAACTACAAAGCATTTATTTTTTAGTGCAGTTACACAACCACCATCTGGACTAGAACGCAGCACAATATGAACCTTATTTGTCCATTCGCTTATTGGGATAACATTCTAATGTTGGTTGAGAAACAATACAAAAGAATGAGAAAAGACCAAAAATGTCTTAACTGAAGCATGAACTGCTCAGTGTACATGACTTAGAGTGAAAGGAATCAAAGACTATTTAGAAATCACAAAATAGAGAAATATACTCTTGCTCATAAGATCTACAACTAGATTAGAGAAATCCTTGTTGCTCACGAACCTACTGAAAGCTTGAGTTACTCACTCAAAAAAAGATGGAATCTGGAATAATTTATCATATTGTTTCTAACAAACTTAAGTGATGATAGGTTATAAAAGTTTGGTGTGTTTTTGTCATAACTTGTATTTGCACAACTCTGTAATAAGACTTTGTTATTGCTCTTATAAAGCATATAAATCAATTTAGTTCAATTTTGAAAAAAATAAATTAGTAAATAAAATACCTTGAAGGAGTATTCTTGGTTTTTCTTGTAATTATTGAATATAAAACAGGTTTTATTTCCTTTGATAAAGCATGTTTTAGGCAATGGAGATTCTATCTGGGTATGGTTTGATAATTGGACAACATATAGTCCTCTAATTCAGAGGTCTGAATTATCCAGACTTATGAATAAGATTCCTCTTCACTCCAAAGCCTCTACCTTGATGAATCAAGGGCGTTAGGAGGGCAATTTTAGAGGATTCAACTTACTAGTTGAATTTCTCCCTCAGATCACAAATATAGACAAACAAGATTCGGTAACTTGGGTCATAAATGCCTTAGGTAAATTCACTAATAAGTCTTGTTATAAGGCTTTACAGGAAGGTGTAGGGTATATCCCTTGGTTTAATCTCCTTTGGAAACGTTCTCTCAATCATAAGGCCTCTATTTTCACTTGGCTAGTTATAAGAAATAGGATTCGTACTAAAAACATATGGTTTGGATCTTACGACCCTATTTGTGTTCTTTGTAAAGAGTTGGAAGAAGATAGAGAACACTTATTCTTTCAATGCAGTTTCTCTAAAGCGATATGGAGCAGAGTTTTGCATTTGTTGTCTAATGCTTGTGTTAGTTATGACTGGTTATCTTCTCTTAATTGGATCATTTATACTGCCAATTTGAGGTCGCAAGATGCCCCTATATACAAAACTGCCTTCACGACCACGATATATTCTATATGAAAGGAAAGAAACAAGAGGATCTATAGGAATTAGGAAGTAAAACAAATATATCTTAACACATTGTTAATGGGATTCGAGCCCTTATGTTAGCTAAATCTGATCAACATGATCTATCCCTAAAAATGAAGACCAGATGAAATTTATAATGTTTTTTTCAAGTGCCTCTTATTTATTTTTGTAATTTGTGACCTCTTTAGTTGTAACTTTTGTTTGTAATTGTCTTAAGTTGTACTCATTGTAATGTTGAGGTAGTTTTGCTATCGTTAATGCAATAATTATTCAAATTTTTAAAAAATTGTTATTTGAATAATTTCAGATGTATTCTTTATTTGCCAATCAACTACTACTATAGGAAGAATATAAATAAGTATATGATGTAATCATTTGACATAATATCTGGCTATTATTTTTTGAAATTTATATAACATTATTTTAGAGAATTGAAGTCATGCACCGACTATAGAACTTGGTTAAAATCTGAACAAATCCACCTATTTACCTCAATGATACCACGTACTTGTCTTCATCTTTATCACTGTTTCAATTTAGAATTGAATTATCTAGTTTTGAACTGCTCTTTATGCTAATCGACCCCTTCTCAAAGAAACGGTAAGAATCTATCTTAATATCATTAAGAAGGGAATGGGTTTAAAAGCCCTTTAAAAACCTTTTAACGGTGAGAAAATGACCCCAAAACAAAAAATAAGTTTCACCAATAAGATTTAATTTACTTGTAACTGCGAAGTACGAAACAGAGCCCTACTTGCAGGTTCAAGGCGGCGCAACCGATAATTAGTAATTACTCAAATCATTTAAATCAATAAATTAATCATCTATCTAAATAGAATAGATATCCAAATGTGCCCTGATCAATCACATGAACGGTACTTGCAGTTTCAACATAAAACTGGGGAATTTCTTCCTTTGATAACAATCCCCATTTAGCTGTCTGTGGCCCTAAAAGAAAAGGAAGAAAAGGGTTTGTCGGGTGGAGGCTTTTTTTTTTTTTTTTTTGGGTTCACAAGTCAAAAAACTCCGGCTCAAAGCGGTCTACTAGAAGATTATAGACACGGTAGGCTCGACGCCAGAGTAGACGGTTCCAAGTTTGTAAAAGTCTCCTAGGCATGGTCAAAACTGGATGTGGATAAAACGACAGAAATTGTTAGATGCTAAATTGGATTGGAGATTGCAAATAGCATAACCCAAATAAGAATGAAATCAAGAATAAAAATGGTGAGTAGTTCAAACATAGAAGAGTCCTACTCTTATGGCCTCAAAAGTCATCGTCATCGTCCCATTGGCTGGTAACCCTCACAATCTCAGAAGATGACCTCATATATTTAAAGACATACCGACCTTAAGTGTCTGCCTAAGTTCGCCCTCCATTGCTCTCAAGTCTTCAAGCATATGAAACCCTTTTCACAAGTTCTAATTAATGGTCCATAGTTTCTCGATTTGTACAAGGGTTTGTATCATAGAATTTGTTGGTTCCATTCTCTGTTTTCTTCGAATCACTTCAATTTTTGTCAATTTTATTACTTCTTGATCGTACAGACTCTGCCCTGCCCACCATAAGAACAAATATGTACATGCCCATATTTGCAGAAACTGGGAAATCATAGTGGTATTGGTTAGATCCCATTATTTTGTTTCCGACAAACATCACTTGTGTCCAAAGGAAACATCACCTAAGGTTTAAGCGTTTTTCTTTCCCAGACTGCTCTATCAGTTAATAGCCTGTTTTTTGGATTCAGAAACTTCTCTCACCATCAATGAAGTCCCAAAACAATAATTTGCCAAGTTCTTTTAATAAGCCATTCTATGCATATTTTCAGCTCTTCAATGTCCTGTCTTACTTCTTCTTATTTGCCTGTGGGCTTACCACTGGGGTTATTCTTAGCTCCTATCTGCAAAACACATCATTTAGTTTACATTTGACCAAATTTTCTCCTCCTTCTGCCACCATAAAATCACTACCAACTCCAACTGTATCATCATCACCATCGCCGGAAGCATCATCGCCACCCTTATCAGGGTCATTAGAAAACAGCAGTCGGGTGGGACTAACAGAGTTCTTGAAAGTGCCGGATGTTAAACATGACATGAACGAAGAGGAATTGTTGTGGAGATCTTCGACGGTTCCAAGAAGAAGCGAATATCCATTTAACAGAGTTCCGAAAGTTGCTTTCTTGTTCTTGACAAAGGGACCTGTTCTGATGGCTCCTCTATGGGAAAAATTCTTCAAAGGGCATGAAGGATTGTATTCAATTTATGTGCATTCGAGCCCTTATTACAATGAATCAGAACCAGAAAGTCCTGTTTTTCGTGGCAGAAGAATTCCCAGTAAGGTTAGTACTATCCGACAGTCTCTTCCCTTGGTACATTTATTTAGACGAAAGCCAATATTCGTTAGTGACTTTGTTTTCTCTTCAATGACCTTTCGAAATTACAATTAGAAGTTATAATTCAGTATAATCTGGGGCATGATTTTGACTCCACCATCTTTCCTCATGGGGTTTAAATGTCCCCCGTAAATAGAGAGATAACATTGATCCCCGCTGGCACTGCATGGCTAGATGTTTTAAAAAGGACAGGTACCATATTACCGTGTAATTTTACAATTGTTGGATGGACAGGCTAAGTAGATTGCGTAAGTTTTACATTTTTGTTAGAATCCTTACGTGGAGTTTCTCAATAATGTCTATATATATATATATATATATATATATGATTACTCAACGCAACGGAGATGCGTCTCCAATTGGGTACTAGGTAAGAAGTTGCAAAGGCAATCATCAGTGAGCACATAGAAAATCGGAGATTGGAATTTAGCCAAGAAGGTGGAAAGGCAATCATCAATAAGCCACATTTTTTAGTAGTGAATTATTGCCAACAGAATTAGGTGAAACCAGCATGCACATTGAACAGTCGTTGATGAGTAGTGAGAACATCAAAGACGTGTCGCTCTTGCTATTTTCCTCAACTTCAAAGACCCAAATAAGCGAATTCAAGGCAGAGATTGAAGAAAGGCTCCTTCTTTTTGGCTCCAACACTAGCACTCAAACCTCCACATGGTACACTGGATTGGATACTTACGTTGATCTGTTCCAAACCGGAGAAGAACATGGCTCATACTCACAAGTGTCCAAAATCGTTAAACGTCTAGTCGTCGAGAAATTCTACTTTTTCTAAAACTCTTTCTACTAAAGACACGGATGACAATAGGAATGCCCATTGTCGGTCATCTTCATTATCAAAATTGTTATATTTGAGAAATGTAAAGACGAGTCTCTTTTACTAGATATTCTCTGCAAATTCTCATATAGTTTAGCTAATTACGATTGGCCTGACAAATACAGGAAGTTCAATGGGGAGATGTGAATATGGTGGAAGCCGAGAGACGCCTACTAGCAAATGCACTCCTTGACATCTCCAACCAACGCTTCATTCTGCTCTCAGAATCATGCATTCCTCTCTTCAACTTCCCCACTGTCTACTCTTACCTAATCAACTCAACCGAAACTTTCGTAGAAGTCTATGATCTAAACAGTCCAGTGGGTCGCGGTCGATACAACAGCAAAATGAGGCCCGAAATCACGCTGAGACAATGGAGAAAAGGGTCACAGTGGTTTGAAATGGATCGAGAACTGGCCATTGAAGTTGTGTCGGACGAGAAATACTTTAATGTCTTCAAAAGGTACTGCAAAGGCTCATGTTACGCTGATGAACATTACATACCAACGTTTGTAAGTATTAAACATGGGAAGAGGAATTCCAACCGGAGCTTGACGTGGGTGGACTGGTCTAAAGGTGGGCCACACCCTGCTCGGTTTGTGAGGAACGAGATCAACGCCGATTTCTTGAAAAAACTGAGGAGTGGGCGTAAATGCGTCTATAACGGGGAATTGACCAACACTTGTTTCTTGTTTGCCAGAAAATTCCTGCCTTCTGCTCTCGAAAGGCTTTTGAAGATTGCACCTCAAGTCATGCATTTCAACACATAGAATAGGATTGGATCAACTTTTACGCTGTTCTTTATTGCTTTGTAAGCATAGAGTGCGCAAATAAGGAAGAGAAACACCAGGCGCAACATAAATGTTTTCTCAGCTCCACACGGCATCTGTAATTTCTTGTAGGACCGCCACAGTTCTTCACTTCGATTATCATATCACAATAACACTGACACTCGACTGGAACAAAAGTTCCGATGAATCATTCTATTAAATACATATACGTGTCATCGCAGTTCCATTAGGCCCTTAAAGCCCAGTCTCAAAAGGCTTTGTTTTTATTTGACAAAAAGTATAAACTAAAATACAAATTAAACCCAAGAGTCTCAAAGCATTGACAATAAATCTTAATATTTACCAAACATTTAAAATAGATATCAAATTTATAAAAAAAATTAGGCAAAATTAAATTTCATTCATTACGTGCATATTAGTACTGATATGGCATATTTTTTATAATTTAAATCTCAAGTAATACAATGAATCCCATTTGCTAGATTTAAGTTAATCTTTTAACTTTTTATTACAAATAACTATAATGAATTATTTAACTTAATTATAATATGATTAAATTCTAATTCCCAAATTTTCTAAATTCCCCAGCATTTCTCAACAACCCTGATCAAATTTTCATTAAATCCTAATCCTAATTTCTCCCAACATTGATAATTATCTAGAGCTTAGAGGCTTCTCCTTCATATGATAGAAATCTTTGCATCTTCTCTTTTATCAATGGTGAAGTGTTCTTTTTCTTGAACACAAGAGAGCCCTAATTGCCTAGGTGGTTGGCATGATTTATTTATAGCTTCAAGCTTGACTTTTTTCTTAGAAAAAAGAAAAAAAAACAAAATGTATTTAAAGGTAAAAATAGTTAAGGTCTTACCAAATGTCTAGGGGATATCCTTTAAAACCATGAATACATTAGATACTATTTAGCTAAACAACATATCATAATCAAAAGTAAGAAGACTAGAGAATGTTGTTGGTGGTGGGAATGCTATACAGCGCCATAATTATTTCTTTGATGTTATCTAGAACTTTAAAGATAAGAATATCTATAGGCTTGGACTTGGATTCAAACCACCAAGCATTTCTCTCTTTACAAATAGACTAGACACATATACTAACCATTATTATGTGGGACGAGATCTTAGTTGTTGACTGAGATGATAACCAATGAATAACATAAAAAATGTTGTTTTCTTGGATAAGATAACCACTGCGCATGAGAATAGCTCTCCATATCCTATTAGTCACTTCACACGTAAAAAATAAATGTTCTCTAGATAATTTCTGGCTTTGACAGAAAGGACACATGAGATTGATGCTCAAATACCTGATCCGATTTGCCGTATTCAACATGTTTTGATCCGATTTGCCGTATTCAACATGTTTTGTATAGTGAGTCATAAGAGAAAGGAGATTCCTGGTAAAATCATTTTATGCCAAATGATTCCATGAAACCTTAGGTTTTCTCACCATTAATAAGTCCCGAATGAATTTCTTTGTTAGTTTGCGAGTTGGTCTGTCATGCCAAAGAAAAGTATCCTAAGTGAGAGACGGATTGTAGTGGGGTTACAAATGTCTAAGGTTGTCTAGAAAATTCCAACTACAGCCATTAATGAATGAATCCATTGTAGTGTGGACAGGAAAGGAAGAACCTCTGAGTAAATGAAGTTATTTCTGTTGTTTGTTTTTATAACGTGGAAACAATGTCGTGGTAGGTCCCAAGTATATGTGGTTAAACAAGCTTGCGTTTGCTTTTCACTGGTCAAACTCAAAAATTAATTTTAAAAATAAAACTTGGGTGCTTGAGTTACTAAGCAAAGTAAGGATCATATGTTTTGGAAGTTTAAAGCAATAAACAATTGTTGAAACTATAAATTCTTGAGATGAGAGTAGTAAAAAATTATTAAGATGATCATTTTTGTCAACTTTATTGTGGCAATTATTTTGTCAAATATGGAAGTGTATAGTGACAGTGTAAATTATGTATATGAAACAATTATGTATATGAAACAAGCTTTGATATTGAGAATTCATAACATAGACTTATGATACTTTTAATGTTTTGTACTGAGTATAAATAGGTTTACAATGGCTCAATATGGAGGAATAAGGATATTTTATGGTGGGAAGTTAATATTAGAACCTGAGTTAAACTATGTAAATGGTGATACAAGTATCTTTGAAAAAGTTGACCTTAATAATTTTAGTTATAGGCAAGTATGTGAAATACGGAAGGATTTAAGATGCCTTCAAGTTGAAAAGGCATGTTATAAGGTACTAAGTTTCAACTTCAGTGAGTTATTAAGACTCACTGAATTAAATGAAAGTTGTATTAAATTTATAAGCCTTATAAAAATCCATGAAATTGTAGAAATGTATGTAACCTATAAGATAGACACACTAGTCCCTACACTTGACATATTACCTATAACTAGAGTAGAGGAGCTTAGTGGGTAGGATAGAGAAAGAGATGGTAAAGAAGAAAGTAGCGGTGTTAGGGTAGATTATACTACAAAAGACGTGAAAGTAGAAACTGATAAAAAGAGAATGAAAATTTATAACCTTTTGCTTTGATGATCAAAGCAAATGATTATACATTTTTTGTTGAAATTCAACAGGTTGCATATTTTCTTTAATTCATAGAACGAGGATGGAGACATTTGAGACCTATTTTTAGGATAAATCGATGTTTTCTGAAGATAGAGTTTTAAGACCAATTGCTAAGTAAAGTAGGGAGGGATGTGGATAGAGGAATGTATCTATCACCATGGACTATTATGAATTTAGATAAGACATATTTATAGAGTTAGTTTATTAATCTACTAGCATATGATTTAGAATTAGATGATGGTGAAGGAATTACAATCATCTCTGATATGCAGAATGTAACTAATCTTCATATATTATAATTAATCTTCATCATTTTGGAAAAAATTAACTTAAATTTTTCTAAAGTTATTTTAGAGATTGATTAGAATAATAAAGTTGACTTTACCAAATGCAACTTATTAAATGTGTGATAGACATATTTACCATAATTGGCATGGGAATTATAAAAGAAAGGACTTGAGAAAGTAGTATTGAAACTATGTTTAGTCAACCTATATAGAAGATTTCAACCAACAAATCAAGAGGATTAACAAAATAAAACTTAGATGCACTTCTACATTTCTTGAATATCTTAAGGAGAGCTGGGTAAGATGCTACCAATAATTTGTATCAAAATGTCTAGTAGTTGATAACAACATTAATGAAACTTTTAATACGTGGATCTTATTTTATAAAGATAGACTAGTTATTAGCATACTTGAAATAATTAAAATCACTATAATAAGAATACATAAAGATATGAGACAATTTGTACATGCATGGAACATATATATTGCACCTACTATTATGCAGAAGTTGTAAAGAATAAAAATGCAATGGAAAATAGTTTGTAATGGAGATAGGGCATAGAAGTTTCT
>JANKOD010000003.1:13717550-13731587 GCA_026284645.1 Erythroxylum acuminatum | reverse complement strand
TTAATTGATTAATTAATTAATTGTTATATTTTAATTAATAAATTAATTGTTAAAATTAATTGTTATATTTTAATTAATAATTAATTAAATGAATTGTATTAATAAATGTAGGAATCATTCCCATTCCTCTGGTAATCCAGAGGAATGGAGTATTCCTTAAAACTAAGGAATCAAAATGATACCTCTATAATCATATCTTCATACCAACCATTAGTTTTAATTTCATACCCATATCTTTTTTCTTATACCCTCCATCCAAGCCTTGCTTTTATCACGACGAACTGCAACTAATAAAGCATCTCTATGGAATGTCTTAAAAAAGCATTCATCTAGCTCAATTACTTTCCTACAACCACTAAGAAAACCATACTTTAATGCATTAAATCCCACATAAAATCTCTTAAACATTGGTTGTCTAGACTTTTCATCAAGTTTAGTTCGAATAATGAATTGTCCATCTTTGGCCATTGTAACTCTTATCTGTAAGACCATAACTTGGCATAATGACCTTCTATAGATCTTTGTAGCATCACAATAGCTTCCTACTTAGCCCTATAACATTAGAATTTAGTCACCTGTAATAAATACTTTCTTTGAAGTTCATCTAATATTTTACCATTTGGCTAATTCAGGATTCTCCTAAACTTGTGTAAGATTTCATTTTCAATCCATTTCCTACTAATTTGCTTGTTTGTTTTCACTTTCCTACAATTATACTTGCTTTTTACTATCTTAATAGCAAACTTTTTTTTATTTCCAACCCAACTAAGATACCTTAAATGGATATTTGGCTCACAAACAACGTTCATTCTTACACCAAATCATGTAGTTAAAACATCATATATATATATATATAAGTAATTGCATTGTTTTTTATTACTTCCTTGAACTGTATCTCATTATTAAACCCTATGCCAATTTTAAACTGCAAATCCTTCATATCCACTTTTGGATTAAATACAATGCATTTCTTCTTTGTGTAGATGTCTTGCGTATCTATCATCACTATAAATTGGTGATTGAAATTCAGCATCATTATCCTCATATTTACTAAACTAACCATGTAAACTCCCTTCTTGTCTTTATGGATTTTTCAAATAAGTACCCTCTTCATTACAATCTTTTCTGCTGCTTCTAACCCCATCCAGTACATTGTCGCATTTAAACTCACTATGTATAATCTTGGTACATTTATTCTCATTTGTTATCACGATAACATATTCTTAATCGTTAGTCGCAAATCTCTTGTCTTCAATTGAAAAGCATCTCTAGATTCACCCATCTGTATAATAATGAAATCTCCTTCATCGTTTTCAATTTAAACTTGGAATAACTCTTCATCATTCATACTCATATTCTGTTACGTATTAGTTTGAAAGTCATTGCTAATATCAGAATTTGATTCTTCACCATCTGCTGCAGGATTCTTATGACCATGCTCGTAAAAGACTTCAACATCGTGGTGGTTTAATTCTTGTATTTGGTTGATCACTAACAACATGTCCTTATCGTGGTGTATGCTTATCTTTTTTAAACATCCCATCAACTCATTAGGAAATTTGTAAAACATAGATACTATTCTATATACTTTATATTCTAATGCTCCTTTTAAATATAGTATACTAAGTTTATTAACACCCATATCCTTGTTCATTTTAATATTGCCCTTAACATTAGTTTTCAATAAATCATATTAATAGTACAAATATGGAAGTATGAATCTAAATAAGTACAAGGAGTAGAAATAGAAAAACAAACATTCAATAAGATATGCTTTTAAAAACATAAAAATGCATCAAACAAAGCTATAATATGCTTTTTCATTTTTTTTCCTAAAGTTACTAATTAGATCAATAGTGTGTTGATGTAACTATTAATTGGTAAGTATATAATGACATGAGAAATCTTATAGGTATTGCAAAAATTCTTAAACTCAATTAATGTTAAGTGATGTTCTTATAGATCCTGTATTAATTCTTAAAATGTTACAAGGGTATAGTTCCTATATAATAGGTAAATTTCATAATTAAATTCTAGGTATGACAAATATAATGAATCTAATGTTTCAAAATATCTTCAATTTAAAGTGTTGAAATATAAAAACTTATTGAAGATGTCTTAATTATTATAAACCTAAACTAAAATTAAATGTCATCGTTATTAATTTTCATTTATCAATATACTACAAAAATATTTAACTTCGTTATCAAGTAAACTATTATAATTATCTAAATATCATCGTTTTAGATATTAAAACTTTTCAGTATTTGTGTCTATTGATTTAATGATTTGGATTAGTTTAGCTTGAAAAATAAAGTGTCTAAGTTAAAAGTTTAGATTCTGAAAAACTTAAATTAGTTTGTAGGTCAACAAGAAATAGAATTTTAGACTTTGAATAACTAAAAATATTGATGTAATTATCTAAATTTTAGAATCTAATAAGGATATATAAACAATATGGTGAGTTTGCTAACCTCTAAACTATTTGAATTATAAAATAATATTATATGTCTGTTGGTTTTTTTAAGTGTATGATTCTTAGTGTAATTTATAATTATTAATCCAAAATTATCATAACTAGATAGTTTAAGTTAGAATTTTGACTTTGAAAAATATATAATTTGTTATCAAAATAATTTTTGGATATCATATAAAGTTAGAGATGTGGCATGCAAATGTATTGCAATTCAAGATTTCAAAACCCAAGTTGTGTTCAATAACCATGAGCAATAAGGAACCAAGTTGAGCAATAGTCATAGAAAATAATAAGCATTAAAGTTAAAAGGATTCTTACTGCTAGGTATTAATAGAGACTCCTAACATCGAGATTTAAAAAAAATTAAAAGTTTGAGCATTTTTTACTACTTTTTAAAGTTACAGTTATAATTGTAAAATTTAGTAAAGAATGAGATCTTTTTAATAATTAACCCTTAAAAGTAACACCTATCAAAAGCACAACAAATCTTATTACAATATTTGTTAACATAAAATTTAACTCTTTTTCTCTTTTGCTAACAAATTAATGTCTTACTTCATAAGCTTTACCTACTCTTCAATCTCTTCACTTGTGTTTGTTGCATCATTGCTTGCTTTGATCATCTTCGTTAATATATAAACTTCTTTCCTTAATTTATGAGTAACTTTATTAGTGCTCTCAATAAATTTATCATCGTACCAATTCAAAAAAAAATCACATTTACTAATATGAAATAAAAAATAATTCAAAATTTAAAAATTATACTCAACGTTTTGTAAGATACTTGAGCATTTGAACTTGATATTGTATTAATAGATAATAGGGATTCTATAGCTTTATGAACTACCTCCAATTATTTTTGCAAGTGACATGAGGTTTTTTTTTTTAATCTTTTGGATTGAGAAATGAATATTGCAAAAGGAGAGCAATTCACTTACAATAATGGAACAATAATTTTGAAATCAAAATTCTGAAGAATTGTAAGAAGATTACAACTTTAAAAAAAAAAAGTAACTATTTAATAGAAGGCACCAACAAACAAAAGCATACCTTTGAATACTACAATGTATTTTTAAGAAGAATTTTGTAAAATTTCTTACTCAAAACATATTAAGAATCTTGCATCTTCCCTTGCGTCAATTCCCATTAAACCCAAACGAACAATAGAGTTTAATAGCATTAAATATATACACCCAGCATAATCCAATACATCAATTGGAATAAGTGTTCTAATATACCAAAAGCCTACATAAAACTTTTAGTAAGGAATTATTGGTCAATATCAGATGAAAATTGCAAAAAATATCTTAGTAAGTTAAAAGATGGTAACATTTGATGCTCATGACTTATGTTTTAAGCAGACTTCAATAAATAATTGTCCCTGTAAACAACAAGACATCTCATTTATATGAATCCGTAAAATGGATCACAGTCAACTCAGACATATGCATCCTGGCAATAAAGAATACAAGGAACAATACTTCTACAAGTCAACTTCTCATTCTCTTACAAAGCACACCTCGATCGATAGGAAATGTGTTAATTTGCAGGGTGTTCTTGCAAAGCAACTTATTCGATTAGTATCAACAATGAGCAAAGTGTTCTCAATTTCCTTAGCTGAGTTGTCCATATAAATGTATATGGTTATAGGATCAAACGATTTACAAAAAAAAAAACCCTTATAATCTCCAAATTCCAAGTCACCCCTTCCGAACAGCTTCATCATTTATGTAAATATGATTTGATGATCAATCACCTTTACTTTTCTGACGAATGATTTTTGTCAAAAGTTAATTTTGGCCTCACTCATGAAGTAGGATAGGATTGTGCTATGATATCCCCAAGCAAGTCAAAAGCAAACGCAAAAGCAAAATCAAGAAATACGTATATGAAGATACATGTTCGTGAAGCTCAAGAACAAGACTTCCGCGAAAAGAAAACAATATCTTGAGGAAAACGAGAACGCGACATTTAGCAAATAACATCCAATTACTGGCTAGCCCCGCAAGTGTCCTCGGACGGGCAAGGCGATTCCGACACAGAGTCAAAAGTTTCGTGACAAGGTGACACCTCGACCCCACGTATTTCCTCAATCATCTTCACCACGTGGCTCATCCTGGGCCGTTGCTCCGCAGCCGTAGCAGTACACGCCATAGCTATCTGCAGCAACCCAACCATCTCCTCCTCAATGTCCTTATACCTCATCAGTTCCAAGTCAAACACCTCCGCCGTCCACTCCTCCCTCACCACCGACTGCACCCACCTCGGCAAATCCACCACGCCACCGCAGTCCAACACCGACGGGCATTTCCCAGTCAGCAGCTCTAATAACAACACCCCAAAAGAGTAGACGTCGGACCTTTGCGTCTGTTTGCGTCCGTCGGAGGACACCTCCGGCGCGTTGTACCCGCTGGCTCTTGAGGTGGTGGAGGGTGAAGTTAATAAGGTGATGCCGAAGTCGGAGACACGTGCTTCGCCGGTTTTATCTAAAAGGATGTTTGTGGACTTTACGTTGCCATGGGCTAGTTTAAGGGCTTTGCAAGAGGTGTGTACAAAGTTCAGTCCACGGGCCGCTCCGGCTGCTATCTTGAGTCGTGTGGTCCAGTCTAGTGGGGTCCGACCCGGTCCTCGGTTACCTGTGGAAGTTTCAATAGTATATATGACAAAGATAGGGTCACCATCAGGATCAGATGCTGGAGATCAAATTCCCAAATCGCAGATTTGGCTTCATCTTTAGCCAGGGTCTAGCTGGCTTTTTCTTGTTTTAGTATCTCACAAAAAGTAAAATTATCTCTCTGCTGCTAAGTCTTGCAGGTGTGCCGTAGTTTATTATACGAAGAAAGTGACCACCCAACATTAACATACCACTCGTTCCAAGCTGCTATTATCCTACAGGTTTTCTGTTGTATTGCATAACTCTTTACCTTTGTCTGCTGCTGTGGATAAGAGTTATCGAAAGGTGCAAAAGCAAAAACACAGAGCCGTAAAACTATGCTGCTAGCTAAGGGCATCAAATAAATCTTCATGCTCTCTTTTTTTAAAAATTTTTTATTTTTATATATCCAGTGCAGTAGTGCAGTGCAGGGCAGGTGGTGGTAGTCTGTCTTCTTGCGTGACAGGAATATCGTGATCTGGGTCTGGGGTCCTATTCCATGGTCAACTAGTTCTAGTTGGTCACCCAACCCCCTCGAGTCTATGATCCCAAATAAATAAAAACTAGTCAAGATTCTTAAAGCATTTCCGAGAGCCAGCCCATAACCAACGCAGCATAGCAATGATCAAGAAACGAACCCAAAGCAAGAATGAGAACCTATGGAGTTGATGGAAGATTAGAATTACGTACCATGAAGAAGCCAAAACAAGCTGCCATTAGGCATGTAATCATAGACCAACAACTTCTCCTCTCTCGCAAAATAATAAGCCTTCAAGCTAACCAAATTAGGATGCCTCATTCTCCCTAAAACCTCCATATGCTGCTCAAAGTCCCGCTTCCCACCAACACTCGCATCCTTTAGCCTCTTCACCGCCACCACATTGCCGTCCTCCAGCACCGCCTTGTACGCCGTTCCAAACCCACCTTTCCCCAACATCTCCGCCGACGCTCTAAGCAAGTCCTCAAGCTCAAACCTTTTCACCCCCTCAAAAAACACCATTCTACCTCTCTCATAACCTGGTTGATTAGGGTACGGACTTGAAGAGTACACTATCTTCTCCGTTTCCAAAAGCTTTGAACCTTTCCCACCCCGCATTTTCGCTGCGTAGTTACGCCAAAAGTAGCAGTACAGCAGTAGAGAGACCATAGCTAGTACTAACACGTCCCCAAGTATTATAGCTATTAGTGCTAAAGGGTTTGTCTTGGATGCTTTCTTGTGGTTGGTGTTTGCCGTTGGTTTGTTTGGTGCTGTTGTTGCTGGTATCGAGCTCGGTGACGAGACTATCGTCGGGTTATTTCCGGGCATTAACGGCGACGCAAGGGCTCCGTCGGATCCGGGTTCTGTGGGGTCGGATACGACGCTTTTACAGGCCTGCACCGGCGATCCACAAAGACCGGAATTCTGACCAAAAGCCGACTCCGGGAAGCCTGAAAGTGACTTGGGTATCTCACCGGAGAGATGATTGTTGGACACATTGAAGTCCTCCAAGCGTGGAATGTTTAACCCAGATACTGAGCCAGTGAACCGGTTCTCTTCAAGTCGAAGAGTTAACAAATGATTCAAGCGGTTGATTACACCAATGGGAATGCTGCCAGAGAAGTTGTTAAACGAAAGATCCAAACGGTAGAGTCTTGACAGAGCTTGAACAGACACCGGAAGGGCGCCGGAAAATTTGTTGTGTGATAAAAAGAGAAGCTTTACTGCAGTGAGGTTAGAGAGGTTTGGGAGGGGACCAGAAAGATTGTTTCTTTTGAGACTTAGAACACGGAGTTGGGTTAGAGATGTAAGGGGTTGAAACGAGCCGTTGAGCTCGAGGCCTTCGAGTACGAGACGCGAGATTCTGTTATTGATGCATGAAACTCCGGTCCAGTTGCAGAGGTCAGTTGAGGAGTTCCAGTTGGTGAGCTTGTTGGCTGTGTCGGAAGCGGATTTGAAGTGCATTAGAGCGTCGAAATCTGGGTTTGGAGAGGCTTGTATTGAAGAGAAGCATAGGAACAAGAGGGATAGAGTGAAATGTTTGAGAAGCGAAGTGGGTGATTTCGCCATTGTTGCGACGAAAGCTTGCTCCTGCATTGGGACGGGTGGGTGAGTGAGTGTGCCCTGGTTGGTTAGTGGTTTTGTGAAGAGTGTGAAGTGTTGGTAGTAATATAATTAAATGGAAATAAGGAGGATAGTTTGGTAATAGAAAGCTTACTTGTGATGGGGTGGATTGGATTGGCACTGTTTCATGAATGAGATGAAAAGACTATACTATCCTTCAATTAACTCAAATGATACGCGATGCATAATTATTAAGTAGTCTCGAAGTTGGTGCTGCTGATGTGTTAATCTTTTTCTGGTTTTTGCTTTTTTACCAGTTGGAATGGAAGGAAAGGATACGATACAACTGTCGTTCCCTTGACGAAGAAGAAGTGAAGTTATTTATTTAATAAATAGAAATTACAAAAATTGGAGCATTGAGATTAAACCTAAAAAGAGAGCACATTAACTTTAAGAACAAAGGATCTTGCGGTGTGTGCAGAATGAATGGAGAGGAAATGAACAACGTAACAGTCAGTCAGGCGGTCTTATTGAACAGGTAAAAAGAAAAAGAAAAAGAAAGAAAAACAGATACATACAATTATAGGACGAATAAACAAATGAAAAAGCGTATGTTTTGCGGGACTCAAATTCGGGAGTAGGTGCCCAGCCCCAGCTTAGCTTTAATAAAGACGGTCCCTGGAAGAGATAGAGTTAGAGACTCCCTCCCTATAATATTATTATGTTTTGTTTTTGATAAAAGTAAATTGGAACTTTAACGCGTGTTGTGTTGAAAGAGATAAAACAAAAACCAAACACTGGAATTGGGCTAAAGGCTGAAAAAGGCGATGATTGCTTCTTCTAACACATGTCGGAATCAGATAAATGGTCGGGGACGGGAACAGTGTATGGACTACACACTATTCTGTTAACCGCAAAATCTGCTTCAGGCTCAACACCTGTATTTTTTAAAGTTTAATTTAAGATTATTTGTAAAAAAATTAAGTAACTTTTACAATAATGTCTCAAAATTATGTTAACTTCGCTACACAAAATCCGCATTTAGCTAAAGATGCCCATTTGATTACTATGCTTTGCTGTTTTGGATGCAATTTTAGTAAATTTTCTTATTTCTGCCCATGTTGTTCTTTGCTAGTGCTACTATATAAATTTATGTTTCATGGTAAGTTATTGGGAATTCATTAATAACTTAGTCCTTTTGTCTTAGCATTTTATATGAAGATCGGATTTTATTTTATTTTTTGCTAGATTCCAATAAATAAAGATGCTAGTATTTGTAAATGTTTTGAGATCAAGTCTTTTTCATAGGCTTGTCTACTGCAACTTCAATTCTTTTGATGGCGTATCAAAGTCCAATGCCTATCTTGCCACTTACCTTTTTCTTCGAGATTGGTGAGGAAGTTCTATGCTTTGTATTAGAATGAGATAGGCATGTCATAAGGCAATTTTGAGCGAACAGTCTCCTGAATTATTGCTCCTTGGGTTGTAATGGCAGTGCGAACATAAGGTAGGGATGAAGCAGTAGTCCAATCCTTGAATCACGAATGGGAGCTGTACATAAACCGATTGCAGGAGAGTATTGCTATTGATTAGCGTGCTTCTTTGTTTATTGAATGTGCAATGGTTGAAGCACAATTGTTGAATTTTGAGCAATCATCACTTAACGTTGGAGGACCAAAAGTTGACCTTGATGTTAATGGTAACTCAATACTGGCATTGAAAAAGAGGTCTTTGCATTCAAAATTTGGAATGGAAACTATTCAAGTTTTCAGCATTCCAATTCTACATCAAGAAAAAGGAAACTGAGTAATTAATATCTGAGAAGAAACTGATAAATGGGTATTGATGATTGAGCTAGCAAGATCTGATTACCTTTCCCTTATGAGTTTCGATCTAGTTGTTTGTTACTCGACACTTTTAATCTTAGAACACAGCTTATAAGTCAAAATGCATTTTTTCTTAACTAATAAATAGTGCACCACAACATTACTACATTCTAAAGTATTCCTTATCGCAATGAGTACCATATTAAGAATTTGGAGTTATATGGCTTGCTTCTATTAAATCAAGAAAATTTTATGCAAAACTGATTAAGTCCAGCCAAAAAAAATGATTATTAGTAATTGGAGGTCTAAAACTAGTTGTAATGATCGTAAAAATAAAAGGAAAACCACTAAACTATGAATTATACAGAGAAGTTAAAAAACCTTGCGTTCACGAATGGTCTTTTTTTATTTGTTGTATAGTGTCCAGTTAAAAATGGATAATGAAGTTGTATAAAGTCCAGTCAGAGGTGAAACTTTAGACAAGTGATGCATAAAACTTATCAGTCGTCAGAATCCAACGTCACAAGGCTGGTTTCTAATTTGTTGTCTCGTTTTCCTACTAGTATAAGCAAGATTTTCACTTTATTTTGCATCCAGAAGTGTTGGTCTTGGTCATGCATTCTGAAAGACAGAGCATCAATTTATACAATTAATTAGGAAAGTAGATAGACAATCGTCATAACACGAGCTATCTTCTGTAGTACAAACATTCAATTGATGTACTAATTTTTGTAAGATTTTACAGATGCATTCAAAACTTCACAAAAACATAATCGCAAGCGAATCAAAGTCCATACGTACATACAAATTTCTTTCATAAAAGTGTGGCTTTCTAATAACACATTAAGAACACTATATTAACCAAAAAAACTTACATGTAAATGAAGCACCTAAAGCTTTCACTATCATCTCATCTAAGGTGTAACTCATTAGCAGCAATCTCTAGCATACTGCATAAGGATAGAGAAAGATGTCAATTTTGATCATTGTTGATATCAGGACCTGTCAATATGGATCAAGCCCATGAGATATTTAGTGAAAACAACTTGGTTTAACATAACATTAATAAAAAAAAGAACATTATTTTAATTTGGACATTAAAACAATACAAAGCCATAGAACTAAACATTTGTGAAGTACAACAGCTACAAACCCACAAGGATAATTTTGGCCTCATTCAACACCCTTTGAATTTTCAACAACTTGTGGTTTGATCTAGGATTGGATAGTGTAGGACCTGCAATTTCTATTATTTTAGAGATTTGGACAAACTTATATTGCAATGATCTACCTTTAAGTTATAGTCTTAAGTTTATTTTCATTGTAGGTCCTTATCTTATGTACTTCTATATTAAGTACTCATTTACTATTATTGTTGAAATCAATAACAATAGTGTGCTCTTTAACATCTCAGGGATGGAAACACTAGCATATGGGATGAAGTATCAACTTATATTACAAGGGTGGGATTAAATTTTGTGATTAATACCATGGATGACCTTTAAGATGTAATCTTGCATGTGATTATTCATACTCTAAGCAAGTTGAAACGTCTAGGTGGAAATTTGCTCTGGACAACCCATGAGACCTATAAGAACTAACTCGAAGAAGCAATTTCTAGAGCAGACAATGTATTTGTCATGAAGTTATTAAAACATATAATGTGTTATAATTGATTAAATTCCTCATCTCATGAATACAGGCACTGAATCTAGATGGATTTTGATGGACTTCACCACTTTTTGTATTGCTAACAGCTTTAATCTCTTTTTTATGGATGAAATCATTATATGCATCTAGTGAAAATTGTGGATTCCCATTTAGTTTCTATATTATTAATAGATACAAAAGAGTATATTTACATTCCATAACCATAACTATGCTTTTTCACACAAGTTCTTCTACTCACGTACTAAACAATCAAATTGGTGGAAAAAACAAATAAAAATAGAAAAGTAGTACGAGAACAAACCTAGTATTTTAGGTTTACAACAAAGCTTGGTAGGTTCTAGTTTTGATGGGTTTGTAGCAGACAAGACAAGTTTGACTTTACCTCTGAATTCTTTATAGAAGCTAGGCGAGAAAGACCTGTTAAAATACAACAATTGGGTTTGATACGTTTGCAGCGAATCTTGTAGCTTTACTCTATCAGGATGAAGGAGCAAGGTGATCGGAGTTGGGAGCGGAAGAGTATCGACAGGAAGGAGAAGGAGAATAGGTGAGGAAGAGTTCATTAAGATTTTTGTTTTTTCAAATTTATTAAATAATAAAATAATTACATGGAAATAAATTGAATATGTGGCAAAATTGTTAATCTGACGTGGTACGTCACATCAATAATATTAACTGAGAACTTAAAGTTGGATTATTTTTATATCAAATTAAAAATTTGAACATTTTAGCCTCATTTTTTAAAGTTTGAGCTAGTATTGCAAAATTGAGTAAATTTTAATTTTTTTTACAATTAAACCTTTAATTTAAATAGGTTCATAATATCAATTATATTAAATATTTTAACTGTTCTCCTAAGACACTGGTAATTGTTGCTAATAAATTGAAAACAATATGAGAGTATTAAAGAATTCAATTAATTCTAGGTAGACTTGCATTCTTGTTTGTTAATTGTACTTGTCAAAGGTATCTTCTAAAGTTGCAATTTAAGGTTCTAAGTGACACTATACCATTGTTAGATTTGATGGAATTAGCTTGTGAAAATATTACAACATTAACCAATTTCTAAAAATTTGGACCATCAAATTACTTTCAAGTTTTCACTTTTAAGATCACTTCTTTGTAGGTCCAATGCTTCAAATATGGTTAGATCCAATTTGTCCCTCATTTAAAGACGATGAAAATAGTTTATGATCAAATGTGCATTTTGGACCATAGTGTTTTTATCAAAATGTAAGTTGAATCTTACCGTTTTGAAATTTTTAATTTGAATCCTAACATTTTCAAAACGTTATAATTGAACTTTAAATAATAAAAAATATAATGGAACTACGTTTTTGTCAACATAGTGTCATTTTATCACTAAAGTGACCCATATTCATCTTTCTTTAATCAATAAGTAAGTTTCACTATCATATATCTATGCTATGGTGTAACGTAAGGTTTAAATGTCTGTTTTTATTAAATTATATTAATTTTAGGGTAATTACTAAACAAAATTTAAACTTTACTAAATTTTAAAATTATAACTTGAACTTTAAAAGGTAGCAATAAAATTCTCAAAATTTTAACTTTTTACAAAAATAGTTTGTCATTAGACCCTCTGCTAATGGTATTAACGTGTCAAATTACGTTGGTTAATACATTTTTCATGTGGATGGTAAAATATAAATCTCTTATTAGAAAATTATTAATTAAAAATTCAAAAATAAAAAATTCCTTATGAACTTTACTTACTTCGATATCCAACTTTTGTATTTTAACCTACATTTTTTAAGCTTATTCTCTTTGCTTCAAAAAGCTTCTAGCCATGACAATTACTTAACAAAGGTTTGCAACTAACCCTAGGTTCTCATTTTCTTTCAAGACACTAGGCTTTATTTTTCTTGTGACTATTTAACCATACCACAAAACAAAAGTAATCAACTTCCATGTACAAATAAGAAAAGAAAGGAGAGTAAAGGGGAAAAGATAAGAACACAGATACTTCATCATTGACCAATTGAAGGAGAAGCTGGCTTGACGTGCTTATTGTGTAGCCTAATAGTTTGAAAGTCAATAAAGAATCATTAAATTCTCTTTTGATGTAATAATGGTAGCTAGGGCAAAGGCCTAATTACTCCTTGGATTCGATGAAATGATATGGAAATGAATGTGACTCCATGGTCTATGAAGCATTCAAATCTTCAATTTTGCCTTCTAAAAATAAGAACAAAAACACTATATGCCTGCAATGTTTGTTCAAATAAGAATGTCAAGCATCTTACTTTCATTGTTCTTCAAATTAAGTTCTTGAGATAAAGCTAACCTACCTGAAATCAAAATTTGAAGTAGGAAAGATGGATATAAGTTAGATGACTGAAATCCCGAACTAACAATTCTACTATGGAATAAGAAACTTCCAACTTTTTGTGTTTTTTTGACAAACTTACTTGTAATATCCTTTTATTACTTGGAACTATCAATCTACCCCTTGTAATTTTAATAAGACAAGAGGGACACTTTTAACCCTAAATTTTTCACCAATCAACAAGTTTAATCATTACATTCTTAATTAAACAATTATAACTTTAACATTTAGAAAATGTTAAAGTATAATCTCTCTCTAACAAAAAATTCAAACCATTATATTAAGTACTAAGTCAGCGCTAACTTGACAATTAAAGAATATTTTTTATTAAAATAAATGAGTCGCTTGTACCACTTCAATGCATTAACCTTATACTTGAAAATTATTTTTTATTAAAATAAGTAGGTCTCTTGTTCCATGTCAGCATTAGTGAGAATTAGATTTTAATTAAGTAAACAAAAATATTTTTTATTATTAAGTGTGGGATCACCATTTTTATTAAACGTTAAACAAAACTTAAGAATGGTGCCCCTATGCTCTCATTCTCTTTCTTCTGTCTTTCAACTTTCTCTCTCTAACAAGGGGTGATTAGTATCAATATCACCCCTTTGACCCGTTGGAGGACTCCGTTCTTGTAACATCCCGTTACCCTTAATGAGGCTTGAATGGTGTATTATGTGAAATTATTGAGAAATTAGAAAGTTCAATTCGTGCTTATGCTAAATTTGACATGCACATTTTTGCACATTAATATGATTGTACATGCATTCATGATAATTTTCGGGTATAATTGAGTTATTAATGCGATTAAAATGGGATTTGGCAATTTGGGTAATATTTCGGACATTTTAGAATTTTGGTGACTTTTTGGAACTTTGGTGTAATTTTTGGACTAAATAAAATATTGAAATTTGGACCATGGATGACAAATAGCATATGTATATATGTGTCACGTGGCAATATAAAATAGTGGCAATTGATGGGAGACACGTGTATATCATGCAAAGAACCTACGTATTT
>JANKOD010000003.1:13682416-13703373 GCA_026284645.1 Erythroxylum acuminatum | reverse complement strand
TTTCAGTGAAAGAATTGCACCCAACAAAAGAAAGCTATAGCTGTGTTTTGGCACATCTTTTTTCGATGTGGTTTTTGTTTCTGTGGCAAAAGACTGTGTTTTTAAGTGGGTTTTGGGTTCTGGGATAAGTAATTGGACTGTTTTGACCCGTTGGAGGACTCGTTTCAGAGTTGGGTTCTTGTTGATTTAGTTTCTGATTCGGCGGAACTAAGCAAACCTCGGTCAGCCTTTTTTTTTTGGTCCTAGACCAGGGTATCCACCGGCGGACCCAGTGACTAATCCCTTCGCTGGTTTGTAGGCACCTCATAGGGTGGGACAGCTGGCCCAAGGATTTAAGGCTGCTCCATACTCAAAGCCAAGGATCGAACCTCTGACCTTTGGTTAAGGATGGATAAGTCCTTTCCACTCAACCACACCCCTTGGGTTATGATCAGCTTATTATTAGGTCTCACAATAGGAATGAGTTTGTGCTCATTAATGCTGATGAGAATGCAAGAATCAAATTAATTAAAGAATTAAGTGGCCAAGTGTTGGGAAACCGATCCCGACCGCAACGGAATAATCATAAAATTTTTTGTGACTTTTAATTTTCCGAAAATCAAAATCTATTTAATTCTATAAAATGATCAACACTGACACCAAGAGAAATTGCCAACAAATCAAAAGACCCATTTGTACCTTCTGTAGGAACCTCAACCATGTGAAAAATAAATATTATAAAAAACATGGTTTCCCCCCGAATTTTTCATCAAATGTCAGATCATATTATCCAAGCTGAGACAACAATCAGAACAAATTCAAGGCAATCAATCAAGTTGAGACTTACCAGGACTGCTTCTCCTCGACATTGAAAATTCTTCACTCTCCAGGGAGTCATGACAAGATAGTACAAACTTTAGCCTCACTTCAGAACAGTATTCACAACTGATGCAGATTCTGCACAAAGAAGGAGATACCAAAGGAAAATCTATCAACACACCTCAGATAAATACAATTTCCATTGATCAAAAAGGTACATCCAAACTCAACATGCTTTCTGGTTTATGGTCATCCACATGAATCCTCAATTCTGGTGCCACTAACCACATTATTTGTTTCTTAGAATTCTTTTTAGCTTACAAAATAGTAGATTCCTTGACTGTCATATTGCCAAATGGCAACTTTGTCCCTGTCACACACATTGGAACAGTCAATATTTCTTCAATTACTCTTACCAATGTGCTTTTTATGCCTAATTTTTTCATTTACCTTAATTTCAATCAACAAGCTTAACTTCTCTTGACAAAAGTCGTGTAGTAGCCAAGGGTTTTACTCAGCAAGAACGTTTGGATTACACAGAAACCTTTTCCCCTATGGTAAAAACAACAACAATCAGAGTTCTATTAGCACTAGTAGCACAAACTAGACATAAATAATGTATTTCTACACGGTGACTTACATGAAGAAGTCTACATGAACGCTCCTCCCAAATTATCTCTTCCTTGTACAAACCTTGTTTGCCATCTCAAAAAGAGCATTTTATGGTCTGAAGCAAGCCAACCGCCAGTGGCACTCTAAGTTAACTTCTGCCCTCCTTTTTGCTGGGTTTTTTCAATTCCAATCCGATCACTCCATGTTCAAAAAAGAAGTGAATGAAACCTTCATCATCTTACTTGTCTATGTTAACTATGTGCTACTCGCTAGTAATGATTTGCAGCTCATCCAAACCACCAAATAATTCCTCAATGAAACCTTCAAGATTAAGGATCTCGGATCTACAAAATATTTTTTAGGGCTTGAATTAGCAAGATCATCTACTGGCATAAATCTAAGTCAAACACAAATACACACTGGACTTACTTTAAGATACCGTCCTTCTGCTTTCAAAATCAACCGCTACTCCTATGGCTTCAAACCTCCGATTATCTTCATCTGAAGATCACATCACGAACCCATCTCCTTCTGCCGCTTGATCTGAAAACTTCTTTATTTAACCACCATAAGACTGGACATATGTTTTGTCGTCCAGCAACTTTCACAATTCATGCCAACCAAGTGTCACCTTCAAGCGGCATATCGCATCCTTCGATACTTAAAAAAATCTTCTGGTCAAAGGCTCTTATTCTGACGAGACTTACCACTCAAGGTCCGTGCGTTCTCAAACTCTGACTGGGGAACCTGCCCCGACTCCCAAAAATCTGTCACTGGTTACTGTGTTTCTCAGATCTTCCTTAGAAATAAAAAAAGCAACCAACCGTCTCCAAAAGTTCCTCCAAAGCTGAGTATAGAGCTCTCGCCACCACGACATGCAAACTTCAGTGGTTGTTCCATCTTCTTAAGGGCCTCGGTGTAAACCATCTCCAATCGACATATCTCTACTGTGACAACCTCTCTGCCATACATATAGTAGAAATTTCAAATTTTTATGAACGAACAAAGCACATCGAGATTGATTGACATGTTGTTCGTGAAAATTTACAAAAAGGTATCATCCAGCTTTTTCCCGTCTCAACCAACGCTCAATTGGCCGATATCTTCACCAAATCCCTACCAAAATCCTCCTTTCAAGACTTGTTACTTAAGCTCGGCGTCATGCACGACATTTGCGACCCAGCTTGTGGCGGCGTGTCAAGAGAAATTAAGCTTACAGCAACGTGTGGAGAGAACCCTAGCAGATGAAACACGATGATTATATTTTTGGATCAGGACTCTCTTTTAATTTTGAGTTTAGGCCAATGTTTTGGAATGACAGCCTAGTCCATTCACCTTGGCCCAACCTCACATCTTTTATTACCTCTGATCCACATTCTTTTTAATTTCTCATTTTTATTTTACTAGTAAATCTTTTTTGTTATAAATACCTGATCTGTTATAATAAATTGTGAATAAAACAACCTATATAAAGGGTTAGGATTCATTTAATAAAAGAGTGAGCTAATATTATCTTTCATTACATCTCTTGTCAATTCTCACCATGTTCTTTGGATTTAATTGGGTTTTAACATTCGTAAAATGAGGTTAACAGTGTCAACTTGAGCTTATAAACAATCAAGTGCATCCATTCCAAGTTCTTACTGTAGATCCTACTCACCTCGAGAATAATATTGTTAGTTTTCATTAGAGATTCAAAAAAATGTGGGAAAACAACGTGCTTCCTTCTTTTGAATTTTGGGGATGTAGTTAGTGAGAGGCTTGAATATTAGGAGAGTTATGTGAAAAGTTAAAGATTAGGTAGGTGTTTGGTTCATGAGATTGGAAATCAATTAATGGGTATGAAATGAATACAAGTGGTTGGTTTCATATAACGAATATAAGAGATATCTAATTTTTGGAGAATCATTCATACCCGATATATTAGAAGAATGGATTTCATTTTTGATTTGAAACAAATGATACCGGCATGACATCCTTTGTTACTTCTAGGACATACTTTTTTTAATTAAATATAATTAATTATATCTTTTATTTTCTCTTTTCTTTTACAATTAAATGTAATTAATTAAAATATATTAAAATTTGATGTTATATTTTTAATAAACCAATCACTATCAATGATCATGATAATCATTCTTTCTTTTTAATTAACTATCATAATTATAATAATTATATCCATTCTCATTTTTCAATATATTCATTTTCATTCCTATTATCATTCTTCCATGTGAACTAACCGCCCCTTAAACTGACGACAATATAATTTATTTATAACATTTAAAAAATGTTAAATTCAGATTGAATGTTTCTAAATATCAAAATTCTAACTTGTATTTTCTTGAAAACACCTTCTGAAGCATAGTTGATTTCTCATAACCTTTCCTTCATCATCTCCTGCTCTTATCCCGAGCCTGTACGTTATTATACATTTGACCTAGCAACAAACCACCTGTGCTTACCTGGAGTGGCAACTCTTTATCTTTTCCCGTAATAGAGGGCCGACTATGCATCTTTAATCTTCTCAAAAAGCTAACACTAATTTTTACATAATTTTCTGACAATACATGTACATTTGCAGCGTCAAGGTTGTATCATTCAAACGATTGCCTGGCCTAGGGAATTGTAGATTACAAAAGAATTTAGCCGCTAAAAGAATCGAGAAATTTATGCCACTTTTACTCCACTGGGACGTTTTCCTTCCATAGCATCCTTCTTATTCCGACAATCAGCACAAAGAAAAGGCCCTTGCCAGGGCTTTGAGCTCATGGAGAAGATTCCGCCAGCATGAACAGAGATACCCTCACTTGGGGCCAGATCAACTTGACATACAGCACAAGTGAATAGACCAGATGTTGAATGTGCAGTGCAGTCATCATTTCCAAGTCTGCATGATATGAGGAAAGACGGTCACTAGGCAAGTAAAATGACCCAAAACATAATAAGGAATGCTACTCCATTTCACCACCAGTTTCATTGACAATCAGTTGTCATGTCTCTCTTCCGTCAAGTAGTTGCCAACAAGCCTAAGTGCATGTTTCCCACTTCATGGGAGTCATGCCGATAGGCTGATGGTCTCATCCCCACGGGAGTTGAAAACTAGAATGACGAACCAATAGTAAATTACAGAGGTTATGACAATTACAACAACCACTTTAAATGTTACCACACAAAGGCTACTGTTTATCCCATGGAACCACAACAAATGCCATAAAACACCATACCAACATGGGTCTTGTGCATGCAAATGAGTAAGTACTAACCTTTCAGCAAGTATTGCTGACCCTTCTTCAAACAATTCTTCAACTACGCCTACAGCAGAAAGCCTTTTTGATAATTTGTTTGCAGAATCACAGGACTTCTTTCTGAAGAATAAGGCTTTTAGCCTATTCTGCTTCTTGGGCGGAGGAGGAGTAGGCTGTAATGAACTGTCAGGAGGAATAACGTCAACAACTATGCAGGTTGTATCATCCTTCAGTCCCCTTGTCCTTAAGGCTTCCTGAGATAGAATCCATATTTCATTAGGTCATACCACTGACTCATGATTTTCACTTCATTGAATGCACATCGTTGGAGCTTTCGTCTCAATTTGGCAAAAGGAGAAAAGGCCAGACATTCATATAATTTATCAGACATAGTAAAACTGTGTTGACTTATTGAAAAAAGTTAGTTAACTCAAATTATGCTAGTTAAAGGAAAGCATAAAAGTTCTTTTTAACACCTTCACAACTTGTCTAGCAGCAAGTTCAGCTGGCAAACCACGACAAGACTTTGCTGCCATTTCAGAGGATAGGGCGTCCCAGATACCATCAGAAGCAATCACAAGCCTTCCACCCGCGTTTGATAGCTTTTGAAAATAAGAGAAGTTGGAGTACATGTTACAAACCAGAGCAAACAATAGGCCACATATCCAGTATAGAGCAAATGGGCGTTACAATCATAGGGAATAACAAAAGATTTGGATATAATTGAAATTTGAAAGAAAATGATGCTTACCTTCACTTGTTTGACATGTGGAATAGGAACTATAAATTCTCCAACATCCGTGTCCCCAATGGACCTAGAAAGGCACAAGCCTCCTGGCCAACAACGAAGTGGACCAATCTGGAAAGGAAAAACAAAAACAGGGAGCAAAACTCTAATTATTTAGCATTTTAAACAAACTCCACAGTGTGACTTTGATACTAAGAAAGAAGCAAGCAAGCTCCCAAAGTGTTACCTCAGCACCACCTGCAATGCTAAGCCTCCCCACTTCCCCTCCACTTGCAGTCACACGTTCCCTCCTGCAGATCCAGCAAAAGTAGATTAGTTTCTCTCCGATGTTGAGGAACAAAATTGTTTTTCTTAATAGATACATACTCGTCCACATTCTCCTCAAGTCTATGGTCAACTGTTAAGGTGGAAACAGCACCACCCTGAGTGTCTAAGATACAGCGTGAGTCTCCAACTGATGCAACAGTAACTGTCCATCCATCAATTATCACAAATGTTGCTGTAGTGCCTGATGTTTCTCCTGATGAAATTGACAACAAAAAAGAAAAGAGAGAGAGAACCAATTATATCTAATGCAAGACATAATTAATGCAATGGTAATCTCAAATTAAGAAAAGATTGACAACAGAAGAATGTCTATGAGTTCCTTGCCTCTTCTCTGAAACTCCTTGTCAGTCTTCACAAATCCAGAAACTAATGCTCGAGGTAAAGCTTGAAGCCACTCTTCAGATCCAAGTCCACGAGGAATAGCGCCCAAAACATGATTCAACAAATTCTCCCTCGTAAAAACAGCTGCTGCATTTCCATTGTGCCCATCAAAGATCTGACCATCAGAAGTTACCGATAGTCACCATTAAGCACGAAAGCACAAGAAAGATGAAATCATACATCGAAAATGGACTATCATCATGACGTATCCAAACCAATAGACTAAATCTGAACCTCATATCAACAGACTAATGTAATGCATCAAGAATACCCCAACAACGCAGTGACGTATCCAGGAGGAAGAGAACTAAAAACAACGGAAGAATGTCAAAATTGTAGTACAAGGTAGACAAAGTATTAGTTAACATAGTTCACCCATCTAAAGGGACGATAAGAAAGGAAAAGACAGATCTAGATCTTTTAGCAGACTTTGATCCCAAGAAAAGAAACAGAATCCCGAAGCAAATTGAAATACGCAAAAATCATATAAATCATGAGATCACGCCCAAAAATCAAGGAAGAAATGATCTAAGTCAAAGAAATAATGTGAAGAACAGAGCTAAAATCTTACCGCAAACGCAGAAAAGGACGATGAAGGATTCCCTGGTACTCGCTGACAATCTAACTTAATAAGAAAATAGTCCTCACCCTTTTTAGATTGACCTGCATGACCATATCTGACAGTTGGTTTCCCCATCTTCTCACTCTTCATCTCCCTGTTAATCAACGCTGCCAGAGGCACAAGGTTGTCACGGCGGCGTCTCCCATGTCCAGAAGCCATCGATGTCCAATTTCAAATGTCCCCAGGAGCTTTGCTAAGTGATTCGCCCAAAACACACATCAATCTCCAAAATTTCAAAGAACCCCAATGCTTTTACCCTTCAATACAGTCTACAGATTGTGTCCTTACTCTCAAAGAATGTGACAGAGAATAGAACCAACTTAACCCATAATCCCCTTTCACTTGCAAATTCCCAGCTTTACAACTGAACTTGTAATTGTCTACTCCCACGCCTCCACAAACAGATTTTACTCCTTGATCTGGTCAGCAAGAGAGGAGAAATCTTTCGCAAGCAAACAAATATCACCAAAAAACAGGGCACGCAGTGTGATAATCGCAACAAAATGCAGACACAATATGGAATCACAAGAGCAGGTTCCTATTTCAAGGCTTTAGCAGTTGAAATCAAAATGAACCCAAGAAGAGAAAATTGAAGAAAGGTTGACAACGAGAACTGTTTGGCCGTGAAATGAAGATCTTTGTGTTGAACTTAGGAACAGGCCCGGCACGACAACCTTGGATCGACGCGTTTTCTTGTAGTATTCTATTATAAGCTTTTCCTGTTTAATAAAGAAATATATCTAACAGGTAACAATCAGATAAAATAAAGATTTTCGATCCCTGTTTTTCCATAACCGGTACGGGTGATGGTATGGTCTGGCTTGGCATGTTTTTACTTCTTCAACTTTTTGGTGTTATAAAAGTATTTGTATGCAATTGAGTTGGTAGGAGTTTTTTCTAGTTTAAGTGAAATCCTGGTTTAAATTGTTATTATGTATACAATCGTTTAAAATTTAAGGCTAGAATTTTACCTTTTGGAAAGAATATATCTAATTTGAGCAGAGATTAGTCTGGATGTAAATAACTTAAAGGTACCTTTTCATAATTAGGATTATTCTAAAACATCCCGTAAGATAAAAAAAGTCTTGCATTTACTTTCAAAAAAAAAACAAAAGTCTTTGCATTTATCAAAATTTAAATCGCGTCACATTTTTTGCACAAAGATATACAAAATGGGTCTCCGCTCCTACCAATTTGCGTCCTTTTACCAATCACATTTCACACATAATCAATTTTAGTTCTACTAATCACATTAATAAGAACGTAAAATGATAATAACAGTGATAAAAAAAGTGATTTTATAATATTAAACAATAAAGTATTCTCTCCGCCTATGAAGATTGCATGTGCTTTGCGAAGGCAATGATGTGTACAGCATTTACATATATATAAATATGCACATGTAGACGTTGGGTTCGTACTCGGTATGTGGTCCCTCTTCTCTCCAACGCGATGAAAGGACCACCTCAAGAGGAATGCAATTGTCTGGTTAGGATTAGACTATGGCAGAAGGAACCATCATGCGTTTGGATTACTTTCCTATCTACAATTTTATACACACTTCTCATTTGCTTATGTATTCATTGGTTGTCTTTTTTTTTTCATATTATTGAAATGTTTGTCTTTTCATTTTAATTTTTCAAGAGAAGAGTTGAACTATTAAATTAAATTAGTTATTAAATTAATAATTAAAATCAAGCAAAATTTAAACGAGTTACCTCCCATAGTTAGATTATATTAGATATTATTAGTATAATAAGATTATATTAATTAAGATGAGATCTTATTTTTAAAATTAAATTAATTATTTTTTAATTAGATTGAGATTAAGAATTAAATTGATTCCTAATTAATATTTTAGAACATTATTTTTTGAAAATTAAATTACT
Organism: Erythroxylum acuminatum; assembly: GCA_026284645.1. Classification (NCBI taxonomy): domain Eukaryota; kingdom Viridiplantae; phylum Streptophyta; class Magnoliopsida; order Malpighiales; family Erythroxylaceae; genus Erythroxylum; species Erythroxylum acuminatum. The sequence goes on along the minus strand of JANKOD010000003.1, from coordinate 13,694,751 downwards.
TGAATTTCAATTGGATTATAATTAATTAATTAATTATACTCCTTTAAAATTAAGAAAAATATTTTAAAGTAATTAATAAATTTGCTTCCTAATTAAAATTATTTATTTTAATTTGGATTGGAATAAAGTAAACGAATTAATTTATTATTATATTTTATTCAGAAATTTTTTATTTATTAATTTAAAAAATAAATTTATCAATTAATTAGAAAAAGTATTTTTATTAAATTTGGAAATGCTTTCATTTATTAATTAACAAAAAGATCCTTCTTTGATATTTTAGAAAATAATTTTTAAATTTATTAAAGAATTATTTTTATATAATTGAGAAATTAATCTCTAAAATAATATAATAGATTTTTAAAATTAAATTAAAATATTTAATTTAATTTTGAAAACGATTTCATCTTGATATTAAAAATAATAATTTTCTAATTAAGGAAAAATTATTTCTAATTAAAATAGAAATTGTGTTTTAAGTGGATAAAATGTGTTATTTATAAAATTTTGAAGAAATTTTTTTCTAAAAAATAATAAATAAGAAGAATAATTTAATAAATTTTTTAATTAAATTCATTAAAGGGGTTAAGATAGCTGGAAATGGTTTTCAATTGAATTTGAAAATTTTTTTAAAATCAAACTTAATTTTTATTTGGAATACATATTTGGTTTATTTAGGAATCATTGGTTTAATCTAATTTATTAGAAATGGTTTTCAATTGAACTTTCAAATTATTTTTAAAATCAAATTTAATTTTTATTTTGAATAAGAGTTTGGATTATTTAAGAATCATTGGTTTAATCTAATTTAATTAGCCAAAGAGCCATAAATGCTATTTTAGACTATAGAGATTATATTGATAATTATAATCAAATAATGTTTTATGCTCATAATTTAATTATATTTGCAAGAGAAATTGCATATTTAAAATATATGACATTTTATATGAAATGTTTGTATGATAAGACCATCAAACTACATCTCTTATTAAAATATTAAGTATATGTTAAAAATATAGTTGTTGCCTTCCATTATTATAAGAATAAGCTAGAGTTCTATTTATTGTTAAGCTTGTTGAGCAAAATCAAAGTTGTTTTAACCCAAATATGCTTAGTCTTAAAACAATGGGTCTTACTTAACTAATTTTGTGTGACTTGGATGAAAAAACTTATAATCATATGAATTTAGAGGTAAGATTAGGAATAATATATAACAAATATTTTAAAAAGTGTTTTTACCTAACAAATATAGTAATCATATAAGATGAGATTAATAGAGTTGTTATCTACCTAATTTAAGTTAAGTTAGTTTATAAACCAAACTTAAGATCAACTAAATTTGAATTAGTCTGCTAGAGGGATTAGAGTAATCTTTCTGAATAGTAGTAAGGGTTATTATTTCGATTAAAATAGTAAGAGTAACTAAATAAATGATTAAAGCTTTAATCTTATTTGGTTCTCATGGCATATAACCAACTATTCAATTTCTTTGATTTATTTTTTTCTAAGTAGAACTTAACTTATTTTAGTAGTTAATCTTTAAGATTTAATGAAACAAATTTCTTAAACATAAGCTAGGTTTGAGAAGAGTTATCAAAGTTATATAAGTTATTTGTCCATTATGTGATTTTGCTATTAATCTCTATTAATGATTTAGTAACAAAGTTTTAAAGATATGTAGATGATAAAATGTAATAATATTTTGAATTAACTAATGTCTTATAAAATTAAGGAAATATGTAAGACAAATTTTAATACTATGATAACACAATGCAAATAGTTGCATAAAGTTAAAAGGTATAATTTTTTGGTGAAAGTGTTCACTTAATTTAACTAACTAAAAATATAAATTTAGATTACAATTGAAGGAATTTTCCATAGTATGATAATGTTTATCATAAGAAGAAAATAATTACATGATATATGGTAGAGATCATATATATTTCTGATTCATGCTGTTGAGTATTTGATATTGAATTTGGATTTAACATTATTACAATGTTCAAGGCATAATAAGAAATAATAGCTAAGTAAAAGTAGTTGATTCGAGTTTATACAAATAGTTTGTATATGTTGGATCAAATGAGACTTACGCTTAATATGATTAATATGAATACAATGTTAGATAATAGAGACTATCCTTTTATTTAATATCAGTTAATTCAACATAATGATAATCATAAAATTGTATACAAGGGTATATGTATCCTTTTGATTATGAATTTCTTAAAACTTGTAAAGCTTGTTGGTTTGAAAAATAACCAAATCAACCTTTATTAAAAAGATGATGATGGTATTAAATTGTTAAATTATATATATATGGTGTGTTGGATGTATCAAAAATTCATAAAACGATGATATTTGTATTTCATTAGATTTGTTAATGACTTTATGTAATATAGTTATATATGTATTAAATGAAATATTAATTTAAAATTTAAAATTGTTTAAATCTGAGTAAAATTTTAATTATTGAGAATATTGAAGCACTTTGATGATACTGATGTGGTTAGAATTAAATTTTCCAATTATTTATAGGAAATAGGATTTTCTAGTTAATATCTTGATGCTAAATTCTCTAATGGTATAGTTTTATGTAGGGAGGAGTGCACAATAAAAGATATTGTATAATGTAATATTTATCTCTTAAGTTTTTTGAAATATTTACTTCTTCTATAACTATGCCTAGTATAATAATTAACCTTTGTTAGTCCTAATAAAATCAATAAAAAAGATTACGTATAAATATGGAATGATAAGACTTTAAAAGAGTTAAAGTTAATGATTTTGAAATATGATGCTTATATAAAGCATATATTATTCAATAAGTGTAGGACTAAATTGGATAATAGAAAGTTATAAGATATTTTAAAAAGCTATTTATGATCTTACAAAATCCAATAAACAAAATGTTTGTTTCAATGAATACTTATAGGAGAATGGTTCTCAAAATAAGTTGTAGGAGAAAGATCAAGTTTGAAAATTTTAAATCTAATGAAAATACCTCTGACTGAGACTAGTGCCTCTGTTGATTCATTTGATATATAGTTAAAATGTTGTGAGATATTGAAAGATTCACTTTTATGATGAATTCAAAGTGTTTATTTTAAAGATGGTTTGTTTTAAAGATGATTATGGATTTATCTTGTCTGCAAGAAAGTTAGTAGGCGTATAGTTGCATTCTTTAGTGTGTGTAAAGACATACAAGTCATAAAGAAAAAAAATTCGTATTTTTAATTGTTAAAAACATGATAGTCTAAGAATAAATGTTATTAGATATGAAAAAAAGAACAACTTAATTATGAGAATTAGATATAGAAGTTATTCACCTAATCTAGTTCAAGTATATGAGATATCTTATACTTGTAAAGTATTAAATATATCTGTTATTTTACGTATGAATTGATATTTGAGTTTTAGATCATGTAGATATTAACTTTAATTCTTAGGTAAGGTATATTTTACTTAGAGTAATATTATTTAGAAATTATAATGGTTCCAATATAGCATTTATTGCTAATAAAGCCATAATAAAATTTTCATTTAGTAGAAATGATTATCTGGACCGATAATAAGTTCTTTAATAAACTTGATATAGTTCATTGCATTGTTGAAACAATAATGTATTTTAGAATATTAGAGCCATTGTGCTTGTTAAAGGAGTTAAGTTCTCATTAACGATCTTTAGACAATTTCTCTTAATTATGATGATAATTAAGAAAAGGGTTGTAATATTTAAGTAAGTGTTTACTATAGAGAATTTTGTATAATTCTCTCAGTAAACTACTGTCCTAACATTAGCATAATTATCATATAGGAATTTGGTCTAAGATACCTAAGTGATTAACTTAGTATAAGTGGGAGATTGTTTGTGTATACATTATAGTTAATTGGTTGGTTATAAATTTTGTGATATAACTAATTAAAGGTACTATTTATCTTTATGTACTTTTGTTAATTATATTTGATATTTTAAAACTAAAGGTAAACTCTTTGTAATAATTTCTTTACAATTGAAATTATGACAAAATCATAATTATGAGATTCAATTTGTATTTATGTATTATTCCTAAATTATTTCTGGTTGTAGTTTCATCAAGATAACATACTAAAGTAGCAGTAAAATTAGTACACATTTAATTTCTTTCTTACGAAGAAAGTAATTAATCTTACGAATTAAAGTATAAAGATATTTAAACAAATGTATAAGTGCTTATTAAAGAATAATTTTATTCTACTGACCCGATTATGAGGATCCCAAATATAATATTACTTACGTATTTGTGAAATTTCTCATTATAATAGTTAGATAATTGATCTTTAGACTTGAGATTATTAAAGTATTTCATGTGAAAATTACTCTATTCTAATGCTATTTGCAACCTACTTTTTTTATGGTAGCTCAATCGGTAATACTTGAATATAGTATGAATCATTTAGAGATAATTGAGTAAGTCAATAAAGAATTCATCATTATAAAATAATTAGAGGGAATATTCCATTATTCTTAATTATTAGTGATTTAAAAAAATCTCTAGCTAGAGTAAATTGACATTTGAAAAGATTGTTTTTAAATATTAATTATAAATCAATTGCTAATCAACAAAAACGAATATGGTTAGATTTAAAAGAATAAACATCAATTACGTACTCTATATCTAATTGGAAGATTAGATGACAAAAGAATTAAATTATACATCATAACCATGTATCGATAGGTTGAGTCCAACCACTTTGACATTCTTAATATTTGAGTGACTATAACATGTTTTTAGATATGAATATTGATCTATGATTATAAATTATTTACTCAGAGAATTAAAGCTAAATTAATTTTTTTAATTTATCTAATTCTATTAATTATAATTAGAAAGTTTAATTTTATTAAAAAAGAGACCCTCATGTCTTTTTTTTAATAAATAGGAAAAAAAATATAAGAGAGTTAGCACTTGTATCTTTTTTCTCTTAGATATTGAGTTCTTTTTCTCTGTTTGGTAAATATTGTTAGAAGCTAGAGATATAGACAATTTCTGGTTGATATATATATATTTTTGTAGGAATCTGAACTCGACATATCAATTTTTTATTCATGGTTCATTTTTTAAAATCATTCTATTAAAAAATCCAACCAAAATTATAACATTAATTTTTTGATGCGCATGTAATTTGACCATGATTAGTTTTCTCATAGATCCCATATAATTTAAAAATTTTAACTTATTTATTATATTTTATAAACATATTTATTCGATATAAAGATTTTATCAAATAACAAATATTATCATGTTTATCACAAAATTAACATAAAATTTTAAAAATGTTTTAAAGGCTACACAAAACCTACATTTTTATATTTTAATGTGTTTTTAAATGATAGTTATAATTTAACATGTTATTGTCACCCTTTATATTCTAAAAATAAGATATATATATATCTTTTCGAACATAGTTTTATAAAATGAAAATTATAAAATACATTTTTTTTATAAATAAGGAGGAAACTATTATAAAAAGAGAAGAAAAAGTCAGGTTTAGTACAAAACTGAGGGGACCTGAAAACGATCCTTGGCTACCAAAAGCCACATAACGTCTAAAGACCTAAGACATGGTCATCGAACAAATTAGCACAAGCTAAAAAGCTGCCTACAAGAGAGAACGCAACTAGAAAAACAATCTCAATCTCTTAAGACCCATTATCAACACCAACTTCCTACAGCCAACACAGCCAAAACATTGAGAAAAGCACAAACTCAATGACAGCCCAAAACATAGGCCTTTAAAGATTGATTATGTCTGTGCTAAACTGTTGAGTGGCCTTTCTTCCTTTAGGTGGGGATCATCCTTAAATTGGTGTCCGACAATGATGGAGAGGCTCATAAAGGAACAAGTCAACTAGCACCTGCAAAAGAAAGGAGAACCAGAAAAAAGAAAGAGGAAACCAGACAACAACCCAATTTACCTACTCTCAGTGTTTATGCAGAGTTGCTCCATTACTTGGAAGATCACTTTAGAGTTGATACTCCGCATTACCATGGCTTGGTCTTTGAAGGTTCAGTAGTTTCTCTCGGACCATAAGTTATAAACAACAACAGAAAGCAGTATAGAGGAAGTATTTAGGTTTAGGATTGGGTGGCTTTGGCTTTGGGAGAACCAATGTTGCATAGATTGGAGATTAGGCAGGTTTGGGATGGTCAATTGAAAGTGGCTAATGGAATTATTTTCTGAATAGCAGAGTGAGCAATGGTTTGGAATATAAATATAAAGAAGTCGATCTCTGGTTTGTAGTTTATTAAGAAAAGCTAACCACAAGATAAAAGCATACCTTGGGGTCATACCTTTCTGCCACACCAATTTATACCAAGGTAAAATCATAGAAGGAGGTCGCAGCAGGGTGTACGCTGAAGTATTTGTGTAGGCTTTTGTGGAGCTAGGCAACCACTTTAGCCTATCCGGTTGAGAGTCAGCTGGTTGATAGGGTAAAGGAGCTAGCCTGCGAATGACCTCAATTGTAGCTCCTTGCCAATTCCAAACATTGTCATGAATAAGATCAGCTACTTTGGCATGCAATGGGAGTTCTGACCCATTGATAAGTCTTGGGGAAACTAGATCCTGCAGTAAACCTCTGGAATGCCACGGGTCCTGCCATAAGAAAGTTGTTAAACGATTCCCTATCCTAAATCTGAAATGGTTCCCAAGCATATTAACAACTACTTTAATATTACTTTAATATTAACAGTTAAACATGTTTTATTTTTATTTTGAAAAAAAGAAACTAAAAAAAGAAAATAAAATATAAAAATCACAACAGAAAAATAGAAGTGGAATCAAATAGCCTCTAAATTAGCTCTTGAAATTTCAGATTTCAAGACCAATATGAAATGGGAGTTGTGATAATAAAATTTCATGATCTATGTTTGGGTTTCATATGCGAAAATTTGCTTATTCTGTTAGAAACAAATTATGATTTTCTCCGCCTATGAGTTATCATCGTCCATTATATTCAATTTCGTGACAAAATACAAACTTCACATTGGTAGTTGTGTCTTTTCAAAAACTTGTTTTTTTTTCTAATTCCCGTTCTATTTTTGTCGTGTCCAGACGTCGTTCGAACGGTCGTGTTCGTGTCTATACCAATTACCAACCAACCATGTTTTACAGCAAAACAAAACAAAAGTACAACAAACAAGGCATCTCCCAGGATTTGGGTGGGGAAAAATAACTGCAAGCTAAACAACGTAAAATGAAGATGTCAAAGGTAGGATAGATCAACTGCAAGAGTTTGGGGCGACATTTTTCTTCCAAAACCAGTTTCACCCTGATCCTGGCATTAGGGTGAACCAATTCTGTGCTCTTTGTCCAAGGAAGCAACATCTTTTGGCATTTCATTTATTCTTGTGATTTCTCTTCTTGTTCATATTTTGGTTGTCTCCTCCCTGAGGTTTGAAACCTGTAATGATGTCTGAGAACGTAGCAATTGATAAGAACATGCAAGGGCCAAGGAGCTCATCCGTCGGTGGTAGTGGTACAACTTCTTCTTCTACCAAGAATAACTCCAACAGACCTAAAGGTTGGCACTTTATGTCTTAATGTATGCTTCCTCTTGATCACCATTTGTTCTATATATATTTGTTTAAGTGACAGCGTCAGTAGATGTTCTCTTTAAAGGGAAAATTTTCTAGATTATCAAAAAGGGAGAAGCTGTCAAAGTCCATAACTTGAAACGATAAGCATGCTAATTAATAGCTACCCTTTTACACTTCTTGATTACACTTGGATGGACAATTTTTTTGTCTAAGTAATGATAATCTTTTATCAAATGCTGGTCCATGTTTGCCTTTTCGCTTGTTGAGATACTTCGCTACTCTTTTTTGTTTTCTGCACTCTCTTCTGAGTTTGGAATAGATACGCTTGAATAATTTGACAAGGCTAACACAATTTGAGGAAGTTGTATCCCTGTATCTATAATGCAGATAATAAGTTCACTCAACAAGAGCTACCTGCTAGGAAGCCGATTCTGACTCCGAATTTGGTATTGTCAATAGAAAGCTACATCATTTGATATTTTGACATCTTTTGCTTACGTGATAATTTTCGGGAATCTCTAACTCCACACATGGATTTCAGGTGCTTTCATCATTCGCGCTTGTTGGCATTATTTTCATTCCCATTGGCCTTGCATCTTTATTGGCGTCAAATAAAGTAAGTCAAATTGTTTTCTTTACAATCTATCAATATGTTTACCTGTAAAGGAAACATCAATAACCTGGGGTATCTTCAGCTTTCACTAATTCATGTAGCCATTTGTTTTAGATTGTGGAGATTATAGATCGTTATGACCTAGTTTGCGTTCCTCCAACATATAGTCATCGCCCTACTCAGTTCATCCAGGACGATCAAACAGACAAGACTTGTAGGCGGAGGTACATTGTAAGTCCGTGTTACTTTTTGCAAGTTTTCTTGGATTACTTGTATACATTTAGCAAAATTTCAGCTCATTGTGTAGTGGAACAGCGCAAAGATTACAAAATTCAAGTCTTTGTTTTAGGTACTCTTTCGGTATTTGTGAATAACAACGCATCCAGCTATTGGTTGTTGTTTCAGGTACCAAAGCATATGAAAAGTCCTGTTTACATATATTACCAGCTTGAAAACTTCTACCAGAACCACCGCAGGTTAGTAGTAGTAGAGGAGGAGTTCCAGTTGTCATTCCTAGTCTAGACAAACCGAACAAGCTTCACCAACTTTACAAACATTATATCGATGCTAAAGATAAATGCCTAGTTCCCAGTCTACGATCTTTATTGGTTTCTAGAAAATGACTAACGAAAGATTGTTTCCAGATACATAACTAGCAGAAGTGAGAATCAGTTGCGATCGAAGTCCAGAGAGAGCGACGTAGGTACTTGTGACCCTGAAAAGAACGTGAATGGACAGCCAATTGTTCCTTGTGGACTCGTAGCCTGGAGTTTGTTCAATGACTCGTACAGTTTTTCTATAGGGAACAAGGCTTTAGAGGTTAACAGAAAGAACATAGCGTGGAAAAGTGACAAAGAACATAAGTTTGGCTCTGATGTCTATCCTAAAAATTTCCAGACTGGTGTTATTATTGGAGGTGGAAAGCTCAATTCCAGCATACCCGTAAGTGTTTCCCTTACCAATATCCGGTGTTTATTCTTTTATTTCAATTTCTCATTTAATCTAGTTATGTTTGATGGTTTAACCTGCGTTCCAACAGCTAAGTGAACAAGAAGATCTAATTGTTTGGATGCGTACAGCTGCGTTTCCAACTTTCAGAAAACTTTATGGAAGGATAGAAACTGATATTCAAGCCAATGAAGTGATTGAAGTTGAAATACAGAACAATTATAACACCTACGGGTTTGATGGCAAGAAAAGGTTGATTCTTTCAACAACCAGTTGGGTTGGTGGCAAAAACAATTTCCTGGGAGTTGCCTATCTTACTCTTGGTGGACTCTGCTTTTTTCTGGCTATACTTTTCACACTCATTTATATTTTCAAGCCAAGGTGAGTTCGTGACCGAAGCTTCCTCTTTGTTTTCACTTCAAATGAAAGTTAGAAGGTTTAGTTACAAGTTGTATGTGGAGAAGACTGATATTGGTTGTTGTGGATGTGTGCAGACGAATTGGAGACCCTGCCTTCTTGTCTTGGAACAAAAACCCAGGGCAATATAGGAGCTAGAAGCATTGTTGCTATAATGTTTCTTTTGACCAAATCAATGTTCCTACGACTGTGAACTTTGTCATAATTCCTAGTCAAGCCTTTTGCATCTTTTTTCTTTTTTGACAACATTCAGCCTTGTTTCTTTGAAAAGTACACTCAACCTTGACCTTTCTTATGACTGCATAACCCATTCCTCTTGCTATTAATAGCAAGTACCCACTTGTTTTCCCCAAAACTCTAGGTGCCCACATTTTGTTGTCCATAGATTTTGTTATGATTTATACGCTGCCAAACAAGATAACAAAACATCAACGATTTAAGTTGATCTAGTCTACAACTATTTTCTTTTCGTTTCTTCGTATTAACTTGCTTGGCTTTCTTGTGGATCAATAGCTACTTCCATTTCAAAAGCTAAGATTTGTGAATGCAGTAGTTCTAACAAAAGGTTCCAAGCTTGCTGATATAATTATATAAAGCATTCTAAGATGTGCCAATACTTGTAAACTGACCTATTTCTAACATTTAGGCCTTACGACATGATATATATAAGGTCCAAACGATCTCATGTCATCACTACATGATATATATATAAGGTCCAAACGATCTCATGTCTAACAAACGATCTCATGCCATCACTCATGTCAAGCATAAAATTACCTTTGAGAATGTAGTATCTATACCAAGAAATCTGCTCCGGTTAAGAGAGTCTGCAGGTTTGAAAAGAAGTTAAGTTCACTTATTGATCTGTCCTATGTTTGAAGGTCAAGGTTTTAGGTTGGCATGTTTTCTTTTATAGGCTAAGCCAGTAGTTGTGTTTGATGACCATATTGAACCTAAGGGAGGCATAGTGGAGAGGGCCTAAAGTGTGCTATTTGTCAAACTTTTGGATATGAGTGCCTTATTTACAAGTTTGATGAAATTGACATTTAGAACTCCCTCAGTTTTAGGAAGCAAATTATATTGAAGTTCACTTACATTTTTGAGGGCTGTCAGCAATACTTAACCAAATGAAATCTTTCTGTTTTAGGAAGAGGTAGGCGGGCATATTGGTGCATATGAAAGCTTATTGATTTTATAAGTTCCAATTTACTAACAAAGATAGGACATTCAAGGAACATGAGTTGATTCATCCTTCAATTTATTAGATTAGTAGGAGACAATCATTAAATCTTGAGTATTGTTTTAACGAGTGGAAGCTCCAGGTCGGCTATGTGTAGCTTTACTATATTGAACCTTAGGAAACTTAAGTTGTCAGTTGTTACCGTGTCAATTTTTTCTTTTACTAATGACAATGCCTGATATTTTTTCCCAAATTTGTTAAAACCATCCATGATAAGATGCTAGAAAATTATTGAATCTAGCAGAATGGTCACAGATCGTAGGAGGTTCAAAATTGCACCATGAATGAATGTGAACAACGTTACTTCTAAGTTGGGTTCCTAAGGCTTTATCACAACAAATACCATGTCGCTAAAAATAAGTACAATGTAATCTTTGCAATTAAAATGTGATCTCTAAGTATAAGTTATACCTTTCATCAATACAAACTATACTAGTACTCTGGTTATACAATACTATGTATGATATAATATAGTTATTCATTACAAGTAAGCAAGACATACACTTTTAAATAGGAATATATTGACTAAATCAAAAGAGTACCATGACTTAACACGAACTATGGCAATACTCAGTGTATTCAATACTACCATTATAAACAAACTTTTTTAAATAAGTAATAGCTTTAGTGAAAAATAGGCATACTATCTCTTAGTACAAACTATAAACTACCTTAATGTAAACTATTCTAGTACTCTATATATTCAATACCATATCTATGTACAAAAATACCATCATTTATTATAGATGAGGAAGACATACACTTTTAAATGGGAATATATTGACTGAGTGGAAAGAATACAGTTCCTTAATACAAATTATTTAGCACTCAATACATTCAATACCAAATCTATAAACAAAAATTATCACAATGTATTTGAAACAAGTAACAACTTCAGTAAAATATGAGAATACCATCTTTGAGTATAAACCATGCCATCTCTCTATATAAACTATTTTAATACTCTATTTATTCAATATCAAGTCTATGTATAAATACAATAATTCATTATGGATAAGTAAAACCTAAACTTTAAGATGAGAACAAAATGACGAAATAGATAGAATACTATGCCATGATAAAAATTATATCAACAATTAGTACATTCTATACTACCACTACAAATGAAAGTTACCACTATGTATTTAAAATAAGAAACAACTTTAGTGAAAAATGATAATATGATTTTTGAGTAGAGACCATACCTTGTATTAATACAAAGTATACTAACACTTTATTTATCTAATACCATGTTTATATAGAAAAAACTACTATCATTCATTACAAATAAGTAACACCCACACTTTTAAATGGGAATATAGTGACTGAATGAAAAGAATATCATGCCTTAATACAAATTACACTAATAATTTGTATATTTAATACCACAACTGTTAGGAGCAATGACAATAATACTAAGCCCAGGATATGGAGGGTATATTCACGTAGGAAGCAAAAGGGGGCTGCAGGGAATGATGTCAGAGTTAGTTAGAGTGAGGAGGGTCGATGTGCTGATGTGGCACAGGAGGGAATA
>JANKOD010000003.1:13658862-13671463 GCA_026284645.1 Erythroxylum acuminatum | reverse complement strand
ATGCAAAAAATCAAGATAGAAAACAAGAAACTGTTTTCTGAAAGTAAACGCACCCTAAATGATTTAAGATTTTTAAGTTTGAATCGATCAAACTGGTTAAAATTTTCAATCATTGCTAAATTCATTAATTACTACTTTTGGTGTTACAAACAATGAATTTATTTAAAAAACATAGTAATATTTTTCAAAAAAATAATGATTTTATTAAATGTCCCCATCACATAAGCTGGAGTTGTTGTGTAACCTTTGTCATGTAACCGATGCCTATAAATGATGGCCGACTGCTGGAAAACAAGCGTTAGAATGGCGGGTAAATTGGAGATCATAGTGATCTGGCGTGGGTTAGGTTCATCGTCTTTGTGGGACGTCCTCACGTTAAACCTCTCATTTCATTTTTTTTGTTCCACTTCAAAATGTATGTGTGTAATGTACTTACATGATATAATATAATATCCTTTAGTAAACTATAACAACAATTTCAAATGTTGCATATATAAGAAATTTTTTAAAAAAATTTATTGCCTTTTGTTATATGTAGCAAAAAATTATTGTTTTCGTTGCATTTTAATATTATTAAAGGTAACACTTTGAAAATTTTTGCGTTAAATTAATTTTTAGCAACATATTTTTAAACTGTTGTAAATATGTTGACTAATAAAGCACTTTTGTTGTAGTGTAGTCATTGCCAATAGGTAGTTCCAATACATTGGTCGATCAATGTAGTATATTAGTCAACTAGTGTGCATTGAATGTATGAATTTATGTAGTATATTAGTCAACCAGTGTGCATTGAATGTATGAAATTTCTAGTTGTTGCAATATTGTTCAACCATTATGACATATTAATCGACCAATATTGCACATTGGTCAACCAATGTAATAACTAATATTGTCATAAACTTTTGATTTATAAGTTTTGACAACTTTAACCTATGTTGGTCAGCCATTAACCTATATTGGTCGACTAATACACCCAAAATCATAATTCTAATTTCTTCAAATAGTGAAATTTTATTTTCTTAGTGCAAAGTTGACTCAAATACTTCTCAAAATATTCCTTAAAGAATATTTTAAGGATTAAGACGATTTCTATAAAATTGTAACTTTAATTCCTTTTGATTATTAAAAATGCTTACATAATAAGTGAAAATGATGATGTATTTATACATGATGAGCCTCTAAAAAATCAAAGAAATCAAGTAGGAGGTATAATAAATATTACATATGCATTTATAACATTGTTGTGCCTTATTCTTTCTTGGTCTTGATTTTGTTTTTCACCTGAATGAAGTTAACTCCAACTCTTCTCTAGTATCCTCATTAAATATATCTTGATTTATGTATGATTGGTTTTATATTGCTTTTATAGAAAAATAAACTCATTTGTAGTACTTATATTTTGTTGTCATCAAATCATAAGAGTAACCTCCTTTAGTTCAACAATATACCCAATCTCTCTGATAATAAAATATTTTGTGATATCAGATAAACAATAGTTAAACCAAACATTTACAAGTTATTATTCTAAGGCAATATAAATAGTTATCTTCCCTTGAATTCATACATCACAAAAAAACTTGCAAGTTGATCTATTTTAAGCAAAAATAAACTTTTGTATACAGATTAGAAATTGACATGACAAAGCTTTTAGTAATATAACGGTTATTAAAAATATAAGTGCATTATCAATTTCAAGTACACAAAATTTAAATCCATTAAATTATCCACTCTCTTTGAATCTAATATCATTAATTTTCTCTCCCCCTTTTTTGAAATATAAAAAATTAAATACTAAAAAAATACTAAACTAATAATAAAACACTAAAGCATATACTAAATCAAACAATCAAATTTAAATTTAAGCACCTAAAGAGATCCTTATAAAATATAATTTCCATTAATTATGATCATTTCTCTTCTACTTGTGTAAAATCTATCATCACTTATTAGTTTGGTGAATATGTCACCAAATTGATGTAATGTATTAACAAAATTTAACATGATATTCTCATTTTACAAATAATCTATAATGAAATGATATTTAATTTCTATATAATTACTTCCATAATTTTGAATAGGATTCCTTGTGAGGTAACTATTGTTATCACAACTAATTGGTATCTTTGTAAGGTCTATCTTATAGTCTCTAAGTTATTTTTCTAAGCTATAAATTTATGCAAAACAACTTTTGCACCATTAAATATTCCACTTTTATAGTTTATAAGGCAACCATTTTTTAGACTAAAATATGAAAATAATGCATTGCCTAGAATTTGATGCGTATATATGTACTTTTTTAATCTAAAAGGCTATTGACATAATCCACATCTAAATAAATAATCAAATAAAAATTATCTTTGGGATACCAAACTCCTAATGACATGGTACCACAAAGATATCTAATTATATTCTTAATAGATAAAATATGAGACCCTTTCAGATTTTATTGAAATTTGGCACACAAACAAAAATTGAACATAATGTCGAGGCTACTTATGGTGAGATAAAGTAAACGGTTTCAAATCTTGGTATAATTTTACGTCACTTGGCTTACCCTCTTCACCGTTGTTCAACTTAGTTGTAACACACATAAGTTTCCCTAATGACTTGGCTTAATCCATTCCAAAATGTTTTAGTAGTTTTTTTTCTATGTACTTGGCTTGATTGATAAAGATATCCCCCCTTATTTGATTGATTTAAAATCCTAGAAAAAAGTTAAACTCTCATATCATGCTCATTTGAATTTCCCTAATTATACAATTAAAATAATTTCTTTGCATATTCTTTCATTAGTACTACTAAAGATAATATCATCAACATAAATTTGGATAATTAAAATATCTTGCTCATCGTTATTAATAAGTAGAGATGTATCATATTTGCCTTTTGTAAAGCCATTTTTTAAAAGGAACGTTGATTGTGTATTTTTTGAACAATATGAAAGATTAATTAGGAAAATGCATTAGTTAATTTATAGTAAAACTTAGTGGATACGAGTGTTAATTCTACAAGGCTACTAACTGTCTTTCTATTATATATTCTAACAAAAGAGATGATTAACTTAAAAAAATTAATGAAATAAAAGTACTAATCTAAAATAATAAACCAAAGAAATGAACAAGAATGAAACTTCAATTGATAAGTATGATTCAGATGTGGAATTCCCCTAGAATCTTTTTATGTTTGAATTTATTTTAATTCAATTATTAACCATAGTTTCTTGAACAAGTATAAATTCCAAAGTTATATCCATATTTTCTCAAGACATTCCACGCAACTCTTCTTATTTATGCCATGATATACTCATATATATAATTTCCAAATTTGAATCAAAACATTAGAAATTTTCAATTTAAATACAAGAAATAATCATGAATAATTTGAAATATAACTTGGGTCTTTCATTAAATTAAAGAATCAATCCAAAAATAGGTTTTAAGGCTCATCCCATATAGATCTATCCCAATCTAGTTTATACTAAGACTAAGAGAACCAACAATAATCCATAAAAAACATAAAATAGAAGAAATCATTCTAATAGATATAGAAATCTTGAAGTCTCCACTTGAATATTAATGGAATTCACTTTTTCTCTCTCTAAAGTTTCTTTTTCTTGTCTCAAGATGCTCTATCTTGTGTCTATAATGAATTTTTTTGGGTGCAATCCCAAAAGCTACTCTTTTATTCTCATGAAACACTAAAAATTTTGAAGTGTCTTAAGTAATGTAGGGTTTGACACGAACCCCGTGTTGGTCTCATATTCCTTAATAGCTCTGTAAAGCCCTCATTTTATGTAAAATCACTTGCAACGTGACTCCTCAACATGGTCCTCTATTTGAACACTTTTTAAACATTATGATGAACATAGGTCTGTGTTTTGCAACACATATTGGTGTTTATGTTCAGAGATTTCATATTGCTCTAATTTACACCAAATCATTCCATTTTGACTTAAAATTTCCTGAATTCTTTGCTTTTTCATTAGGGAGATATAATAAGGCTTAAAAAAAACTAAATGGAGTACCAAATCTTATAGAAATCATCTAAACACAAGTAAAATGCTTTCAAAATCTTGCTAAGAACATAGTTTGTTTAGTATAAATTTCCCCTAAACTTAAGCATTTACTTGCCCTCATGTAATTCAATCTGAAAAGAGATTAGCCTAGGTAAGTTAGATCCTAAGAAAGTTTAACAATTTATTCAAAGAGGTCAAGTATCATCATCCTATTTATCAACGACTTAGATCTCTAGAAAATACACTTACACTAATTTGTAATTCAATTTTAACCTAACTAAATAATCTTTCAAATTTAACTAAATTAAAAATTCATCTTAGATATAAATTAGACATAAAACGAGTAAAATTTTTAAATCAAGAAGTATTTGATAAGTCATAATAAAAACTAATGCAACTTATTTCATTTTTTAACGAGTATGATTTCTTTAGTTGAAACATCATCCCTATACTTTTACAAGAAAGTAAACATCTTATCATGAATATTTCTAGTTTCTCAGTTTGGTCATGATTTCAACTAGTTACTAGTGCCATTCATAACCTCAACCCATTACTTAAATCATAATTAGCAAGGTATAATTTATTTATGCTCACTTTATTTATATATTTTTTATTAATTCATAATTAACATGGACTACTCGGCCACTCATTAACCCAATACAAAAACTTAAAATATGTAAACATTATAAATTTAACTCATCATTCAATACGAGCATCATTATCATTACTATTTAATAGGTTTCAGCTAAACTACTCTTCAATGATCATATCTATTAACCTAATGCAATTAATCTAAGACAATATCACTTCTAATAGATCAACTAATTTACCTTAATCTCTTTGCCTAATTTTTCATAATTTTCACTTACTAAGCTAAATGTAATTGGATTGATGCCTAAGTAATCACTTCCCAGTATTTAATATATACATTGCCATAAATGTACACAACATATAAGAATAACGAAAATAAAAGGGTCTATAGCTGAATTCTAAGAAGTAAAAGTTGACAGTTGTTATTATGATCCAGCAATGAAAGACCATCAATAGACTCTTAAATCTATGAATTTAAAACTAAATCATTTGCTTGCATCCCATTAGTGCTTCTTTATGAGTCTTTTAGTTAAACTTTTTACTCAAACACTTCACCTTAGCAACTCCATCTTTAAAGGCTTGATTTTACTCTTCTTTGGTTTTTCAATTTGCTCAAAGTTCTTCCTAATCATAGGCTTATTAGCTTCCAAATATGCTATATGCTCTATCAGAATAGGGCTATTCACCTCCTTTGACAAGCTCATATTTTACATGTTTACAGAGTTAAATCAATTTATAATTTATTATTTTGATTACATGTTTATAAGAATTATATTTTTTTTCATATTTTATTACCTTAAACTCCTCAAATTCATTGCATTCACTTACTCATTCATGTTTATCTCAATGTTGCTAGTAATGTACTTGGTTACCTTTCAGAGATAAGCTTAGCGAGATGTCTAATATGAATTTTCAAGTTATGGATGGATGCTTATTGATTTTGAAGAGACTCTTTAGTACTTTAGGAGTGAGCCTTGGATGCTATAATGAATTTTATCATAAGCTCTTTAAGACTAGGCTTCCTTTCTTGCTACTACTATTGCTAAAATCTAGGTAGAGGCCTTTTCTTATATTATCTTTGATTATTCTAAGAAAAGTTAGGATGGTTTCTTCGCTCAATATTGTAGTTGTTACTATAAGGAATATTTTGAGGCTAGTTACCTACAAAATTAACCTACTGAGTTGTTATGTTCATCACTATAAATGTCACAACTAATTACTATTGTTGGCTGACTTGCTATGACCTTCTTATTCAATGCTTCCATCTTCAACTTTAATGTTGTCATCAGACCAATATTATGAATAACATATGGTTTTAGCTTAATCCTTTGGTTCTCCTAATTAGCAATTATTTATAACTATATTTTCGATAAACTCTTACAATTCCTTATAAGCTTTAATGTGGGTAATCACACCTAAAGATTCATAAATCAACTTCTTAGATGGGTAACTCAATCATTTATGAAACATCTGCATCTTCAAGTTGATGGTCTAGGCATTTTCTCAATAATTCCTTCCATCTTTCTCAAGTATCATATAATATCTCACTTTTTAATTATTGAAAGGAAAAGATTTCATTCTTGACTTTTGCTGTTCATTTTGAAGGAAAATAAGTGCCTAAAAACTTTTCAATAAGACTCATTCTAGGTGGTGATAGATCTAAAATGCAAGTATTTCAACTATGATTTGGCTATGTCCCTCAATGTAAAAGGTGACAATCTCAAATGAATAGTAACTTCCAAAACTCCTTTGATCTTGAAAGTATCACATATTTATAAAATGATGGTGATGTATACATTTAGATCTTTGATTATGATATATTAAAAAAACAATACTAAAAGAGAGTCACTTAAGTAAGTGCACTTGTCATTCTTATAATATAACTTAGTGAGTGTGACAGTCAATCTCATGAGCATTACAATTACTAGTACTAATCTTCTTTTTATGATCTAATCTAATAGAACAAATGATTTATTTTAATCATGAAAATTAATGAAAATACAATAAAAAATAAGAAACAATCAATTAAGGTAATAGACAAGAATAAAACAATGAGTAAATAAACAAGATCCATATAATGAATCCTCTTAAAACCATTCTTATTGTTGAATTTATCTTGATTTAATGTTTAACTCTAGTTTTTTAGACTAGTAGGGATTCTAAAGTTACAAATATATATATTTTTCAAGATATACAACTCCTATTCTTAAGTTGATTGATCGAAATATCTTTCTAATCAAAACTCCTAAGAATTTTTTAATTTAGTTTATGAATTCCATTAAAAGATTTGACTCTAACCCAAGAGATTTGTTTATTCCTATCTCTAGGATTTTATACAACTCTCATTACTCATTTTGTAATTTATTCATAGATATGATTTCTTAATCCTTATATATGAAATCCAAAATTGAATCTTATATGTTCAATACTTCAATTCAACACGTCATCAACTCATGATTAATTCTCAGGAAAACCTATATCTATCATTAAATTAAAGAAATCAATATAAAATAATAGGTTTTAGGGTTCATCCTACCTAGATATATCCAAATTTAGTTTGTAAAAGATAAAGAAAGATAATAATAATCAATAAAAATACAAGATAAAACAATGAGTTACCATATATCTTGAATCTTAATACTTCTTGATTATCATGAACAAATTTCTCCAAATTTCTTTGTTCTTATATTAAAACATTTAGCACAACCCTTATTGACGCTCTTTAGCACTTCTAGAGAGCTCTTTGGCCTTCCAGACATCTCTCTTCTTTTTTAAAATCTTAATAAAATTATAAAATTTAAACTAAAACGGGACTAACAACAATCCATATTGGTCTTATGTTCTTAACAACCCCTAAAAACCCCCATGTATGTAAAGTTCACTACTAGTATAGGTTAAGAACATTGTACCATATTGCACTCAAGTTAGATTAGTAGCTCCTCTATTGTACATCTAAGGGTGAATATGAGTTTGAAGTCTATTAACATAGGTTTGTGTTTAGTCTACGTTATTATAGGGAATTATTTTAGACCATTACTTATAGGGATATAATATAGCATCAATAAGCCAAAAGGGAAGCCAACAATTTTTAGATCAAGCCTAACATGATTTAGATGATTCAATAACTTATGCAGTTTGATGGTTTATTGTATGAGGATTGATAAGTGCCAATTGGGTTATGTTTTTAGAATGATTTTGAGTATTTTACTTGTTTTTTTTGATGATTTCAGGATTTTATAATCAATACGGCTTATATTTTGTTTATTGGCCCTATTTCATGTCCCAAATGAAGAACAAATAAAGCTAGGTAAGTTAGAGCCAAGTTGGAGAATTTTTTGAGTAATTTTGGATGAACATAAGTGGAATATAGTTCCATGTTCAGTAATACAATCAAAATATAGGACTGTGTTTTGACTTGTGTAATTGATTAGTGCATTATACTTCTTAGACAACTTGGCACATGAAGGAACATGACATAACCATGACCCATGTTCATCACATATTCTACCCTAGTGTATTCTAATTTTTGGAATGACATTTTTTACCAATATGCAGAAGCAAGTCTCTTCACAATCCACCCATCTTTCTTCTTCCACAACTAACCGACAAACTTCATCTTTTTCATCTCCACCTTCTTCACCCAAAAACTCGTCCGTTCCACCATAAGCCTTTCCTCCTTCCACTACTTCTCAATAAACCATCACCTGCCCTTTGACCAACTTCCACTCTTTTCCTCATTAACCTCGTAAGTTACAAATGATAGTATTGAATGGTTCCAATCCCCTAAACTAGTTAATTCTAACAAAATTCCAATATTATAGAGTTCTTGTTGAACAACATACAGATATGGTCAGCTTTTACATATATGGTGATGCCTTGAGTTGTTGTAAATGGATGCACACTATTTATGAAATCACCTCTTGGAACAACTTTATTAGGGCCCTTGAGATACGTTTTGGTTCTTCTACTTATGATAATTACATAATTTCTCTTTCTAAACTATGCCAATCAGGATCAGTGCAAGTATATCAAGTTGAATATGAAAAGCTCTATAACTTGGTTGTGATTCTCTCTTATTGGAATGAAATTTTATATCTTATCAATGAGTTCCAATATTGATGTGCTTCTTTCAATTTTTGTTGAAAAAGAAAGAAAAGAAAAAAGAGAAAAGCAAAAGAAAAAAGAAAAAGTTTAAATAAAAGTATTAAGGAGGAAATGCATTTATTTTGATGTTGATTTGAAGGATCACTCTATATAGTTTCAATGTATTGTTATCATCAATTTGTATGAGTGATTCCTTATAATTGGTTATGTTTCATGTGGTTTGTGGTGTGAGAGCTTGAAGTTGAGCTATGAAACATACCTTTTGTATTCATCATAATTGATGTACACAATTTTGAGTGAATGTTGGTTTTTGTGCTTGATGTTATATTGAGTGTTTTTTTTGGTTAACTATCTTTGATGAATTTTGTGCCACATTACCCAATTACATCTCACCTTAACCTTTACCCACATTACAACCTTAGAAATCCCTTTGATTTATGATTATGCATGTGAATCCTAGTGGTGGAGAAATGAAATGATTTGCAAAGTTGTGGAATGTCATAATCACGAATGGTATTTGAGTTTATCCGTGAATCTATCTTATTTTAAAAAATTTTGTTCAACTCCACCTCTATATTGCTCAGTTTCTGAAGGGAATGATTGTTCATTGGTCATGAGTAAAGGTATTGAATGTTGATTTCTTGTCATGATTTTGAAAGGTATTCCTTTTTTTCTTATGACTATCTATTCTTGGAAAATATGAAAAATGAGTAATTTTTTTGGTTTGTGACTTTGATTTTATCATTTTGTTTGAAGATGGTCTAAAGCTAAGTAAAGGAGAAATTGATAGTGCTTAATTGATTGCATATTAATTTCATAACACTTAGTGATTAATGCTATGAAATATTTAAGAAACTCATTTTAGTGCATATTTGGTTTTAGGTACAACTTGGAAGAATCAGAGCTAAAGTGAGTTAAAAGCACATTCTTTAAGCCATCCTCTTAATGTTCAAACTCAATTGTCATTTTGGAACAAGAAGGAGATAGATTGGGGTGAAGATGGGAAAAGAAAATGTAAGAACGTGAAGCTTCGAAGATGATCTGGAAGATACAACGTTGTGTAAGTTCACAAATTGGGCACATTTTATAACATACACGGTTGGATACATAATTGTGTGACTACCTAGATCCTTAATTTTTAATATAAAATGACATTTGAATGGAAAATCATAACATGGTTCGATTTTAGGAGAAAATGAGGGGTAAAACATGTATGCTTTGGAGACCCATAGAGGGCTAGGCTTCCCCATTCTGATTACGAGGTGAAATCGAAGCCAAAGACATGTTTTGGGCATCTCTCTATTGTGTATTGTGTTCTTTCGCTTTTAGGATTGTTTATATTGTCCTTTGTTTATTGAATTGAATGTTGTGTAAGAATGATCTTAATGCTCTATTAGATTGTTTTTATCTAAACCCATTGCTAGAATCTTAAATATAATATGTAATAGTTGTGTTTGGATTCATTTGTGGCAACTAATGATTTTGAATTAATAGGGATAACATAAATTAGGTTAAATGAACTGAGCTTGCGTGGTTGTTGCCTAGATTAGTTTGTTTTCCTAGTTCGTAATGCGACTGTCCTATTAAATCTAGAGAGCTTATTCTAGGTTCTTTGGTAACTAAATTTGGTTAAAGAGCTTGTTTTAATTGAATACGACCTAAGGGAAATCAGGGTTAATACAACTTATTATTAATCTATAATTAATAATTACTATGAGAGGTATGAGAATAACAAGACAATGAAGTATGCTTATTTGTGTGTAGGACGAGATTGAACTGAAGACCGAACTCCAAATCTATTCATCACTTTTATCACTTTTGATTGTTTTCTTTAATTTACTTTTATTAGTTTAATTTCACTTTATTTTTTTATTTGAATCAAACCAACCCTCCCCCCACCATAAGCTAAATACCAATTTTTTCATTACAAAAGTTTTATACGCACTCTCTGTGAGATCGACTTAGACTTATCACTAGTTATAGTTTTAAGTTTAGTTATTTTATGTAGTGTTACGACACGCTACCAGAAGCTTTAAAGTGTTTGAAGCAAGACAGCTTGGTGTAGGAGTATGACAAAAAAATTACATCTTTGATGTTGGATGTGCAGAACATGTTCGAGGAAGCTAAGTTGTTTCATTTTAGAAGTAACTTGCAAGGTTGGACATATATGGAGCTTTAGAATAAAACGTGAAACACCTCCCAAGCATAAAAGTGGTTGTGGATGTCTCGGTAGATCTCCAGATGCCACCACTTTGAGCTAGCAACAAGGCAAGAAGAATGGTGAGAAACATAAAGGCTTAAAGAAAGGCAAGGAGAAGGTATGTTAATCTTCTCAATACAATTCCAAGAAACAAACAAAACGAGAAATTGCTTCTTTCATTTGTGAAATGACACATTTTACTCATGATTGTTTAAGAAAAAAGATGTGTGAGGAGCAAATAAATTAAATGGCCTTTGAGGATTAAGAAGAAGGAGAGGATGACTTAATGGAAGAAATCTACCACAATAATTATACTTTGTTAGGCACAATGGGTCTTATGAAGGAGCTTTAAACAAAAATAAGGACAACCCGACGAAGAAGAAAAATGAAATGTTGGAAATGTGCTAATGACTAAGGAGTCTTTAAGGGAACCACATTTGGAGAAGTATCAATGGATTATTTCGACGAGAGTGTCAAGTTCTTCTAGTGGGGGTAGCTTGTTAGACCCCTGAATCTAAATTGTGGAATCATACGAGCGTTGGTAAGCCTTGGTGCA
Organism: Erythroxylum acuminatum; assembly: GCA_026284645.1. Taxonomy (NCBI): domain Eukaryota; kingdom Viridiplantae; phylum Streptophyta; class Magnoliopsida; order Malpighiales; family Erythroxylaceae; genus Erythroxylum; species Erythroxylum acuminatum. The sequence continues at coordinate 13,659,997 of JANKOD010000003.1, read as the reverse complement.
CATTGGCAGAAATAATCGACGCCATGCAAGATTCAAATTTGAGACTAAAACATAGCTTGAGATGGACCTTGAGTTGAAGATTAGCTAGATCACATGTATGAAGGAGACATATGAGAGCCTTAAGGATTTAATGCGTGCTCAAATAGATGGGTTATGACTAATGGACTTGACATGGGTAAACATTAGACTAGATTAGTATGTTATGAAAGGTTTTAGGCTTAAATGACTCATCATAAATGAATAGAGATCAAAGAGAAATCTTTGATGATATGATGGATAAGATTACAGTAGATAAATATCAGTTCTAAAAGATAAAGATCATACGAGAAGATTAAAGATAGTGAAGTTCTTCATGGATATGGACGTATCTTTCCTAATTAAGTGTAATCCTTTATCTTGTTAGTTATAATGTAACTAAATCCTACAAGAAAGAGTTCTATTGAGATGAGGGTGTTATCCTATTGGTTGGGGTGTTATAATTTGATAAGGATAGAGGTGATATAATTTATTTAGTTTAATTAGAATTTTGAATTGTAAAGCTAGAGATACTTATAAATACCTTATTTGAATCTTCCTCTTGAAAATAGAGATAATGGGGAAGGGAACATATTGAGAGAGAACATTCCTTTGGATATTTTTAGGAAAGTAATAGAGGCTGTTGTTTTTAATTATAGCTCTTGTATGTTTATTGTTACCTTTGATTATTTATTGTTTTTGTAATATTCTTATTTGAGTGTGAAAGTTAAACACTGCGAGGGTCGTGAGATATTTGATAATAAATTAGATGGTTGACGATTATGTAGAAAAACTGGTCTTACTTAAACATATCTAAGTAAGATTGTCGTGCAAGGAAGTAATTGTGACTTTTGTTTAAGTTCGATGTCTAAGAAAACCTTTGTAATTGCCTACTTGAAGTGCCAATTCATGTTTCAGTATTTTTCATTCTGTGCTTTAGGAAATTATGCCTATTGGTAGCTACTACTAAGTGATTAATTTAGGGTCTGTTTGTTTGCGTTTTTTTTTCCAGTTTTTGGTTGCGGTTTTCATAAATTAAAAAAAAGTCTTAAAATCATGTTTGGTCAGTCACGTTTATATATTTGGTTGTTAAAAATAAAAAAACAACATCCGTTTTACG
>JANKOD010000003.1:13643233-13654039 GCA_026284645.1 Erythroxylum acuminatum | reverse complement strand
CTTTCAAAAAGTTCTTTATCATTGAAAATTCTTATTGGATCATAAAACACATGTTTCTCCAAATTCTTGTCAAGTAACGTTTGTGGGTAACAAGCTTATAACGAATAATAAGAAAAACCTTTCAAAAAGTTCTTTATCATTGAAAATTCTTATTGGATCATAAAACACATGTTTCTCCAAATTCTTGTCAAGTAATCAAAATCACAAACAACACAATTTATGCATTTTTCAACTTATTTGCAAATCATAAACACATAAGCACATCAGAATGGTTTGGGTGGATCTAAAAACAGAACATACTACACATTTCTGCATAGCGGTCTTGTGTAGCCGTGAACTTATGGGAGTCCATGAAGGAGCTCCATGCCACTAGCGGGCAGGCGGGAGAAGCCTTTAGTCAAAGTGCTCTTGACTTAACTTATGGGACCACCACAAATCCACATAATCATACATTTCACAACTTGAAAACGGATTGCCCAATGGAACATTTCAAAAACTTAATTTTCATAAGCATGTAATATTTCAAACACATTTCCATGATCATTTCACAATTCGTCAACCAAATTCACATAGCAATTTCTCAAATCATTCAAAAGCAACAAATGCCACAATTATAAAGCAATTGAGAAATCATTTTTATTCTCTTGGCTAAAAAGAAAACATAATGGCTCATTATCCAATTATAAACATGAAACCCATCTTAATTTCCTTGCTTGGAAACCTTGCTTAAATAGCCTCTACTCTTGCTCCTTTTGCCTCTCTTGATTTTCCTCAACATTGACAAAAATCCCCAAATCAATAGGCATTCTAATTGAGAAACCCACAATACGTAATCACTAAAGTTGATCTTAGAAAGCTTAAACCCATACATTTCTTAAGCTATATGAACTAAAACCATCTCAAAAATCCAACCAATAAAAAATGCCCTTACCTTGATTCTTCACCAAACAATGATTTTCTTGGCTCTAATGGAAGCTCTCATCCTCCTTTTCCTTTTTCCTTCGTGAACAACTTGAAAATCCCTTTTTTTCCTTCTTGAACAACTTGAAAATCCCTTTTGAAAACCAAGAAATGGAGAAACCCTAGCTTTTTCTCCTTCTTTTCTCTCCTTCTCTCTCTATTTCGTGATTCTCTCTTCTTTTCTCTCTTCAATCACGTTTTTGCTCCTTCAAAATGAAATAAAACAATTTTTCTTCTCTTTTATACCCTTAATGATTGAACAATGTCCATTTTGCCCTTACTTATAAGCCTTGTAACTTAAATGCTTAAGTGATCTTCCCAAAAAGCCCTCATATATACATACTCTTTCTACTTAATTCAACCAAACCATATTTTAAAATCCTACCAACATCAACATAATAATTAACTCTAAATAAAATAATTAATCTAGCAAAACTTCAAAATTATTTAAATCATGCTTAACTCCTTCAAAAAATTAATACCCTTTTCTGATCATGCAATTGAAGGAATTTGATAGAACTTCCTTCTAGAAAAATGTTTCTCATTATCTCAATTTTCTAATGAGATCAAAATCATTCAATTTGGTTCTATAGTCTAAAAGTTATATCCCAAACATTTTCGGACTGTTCTTATACTAAAACAATATTATGTGCTCAATTTCCATCCAAAAATTGATGTTCTTAAAGACTGAATTAAAACTCAATTTCATCAGACAATTTGTAGTCCTAACTCTCTAATTTAACCCAAATCAAGAATCATCTAATTCGGATAACTAGAGAAAAAGTTATGGCTAAAACGTCGAAGCATACTCAATGAATACGGTTCAATTACATTTTTTAGCTTTTCACTTCCAACATATCACATGTAACCCATCTTGTATCTAAACCATCTTTTCTATTTCATTTTAAATTCAAGAATTCTCTTTTTCTCTACTCATAAATAATTGCCAATAATTTCTCATTTAATAGAAAAGTTTGGGGTCCAACAAGAACAACCTACCTAAGAGTAAGAGGAAGGCCACAAATTGAATTTGGATTTTCAAGAATTGTAAGGTGGGTAATTTATTTATAGTTATTGTGTAATAGGTAAAATGCCTTATGTGTGTATTGTGTGTTAAAATGACTTGCTTGGAATGTTGTGATGTGAAAAGTTCAGTATAATGTATGACACTGTGATAAAACAATTGAATTATATGTATAATCATGTTATGCCATTGAAATGAGTCATGGCATTTTGTATAAGAAAAAGCATGAGAAAATGAGATTGTGAATGATTGAATGAAACGTCCAAATATGATCTTCTAAATGTATAGCCATGTATCCAACCGTGTATCCAACCATGTAAGTCCAAATATGATCTTCGAAATTTATACACGACCATGCACGTATATACATGGTCGTGTATCTTCTAGTTCTTCGAAAAATGTTGTTCTTGTAATTTCCTGTCCAATCCTCACCCTAATCCATCTCATTCTTGTTCCACAAGGATAATTGAGTTCGGACATCAATAGGTTGGCTCAAGGAGTATGCTCTTAACTCATTTTAGCTCTTATGCTTTTAAATTGTACCTAAAACCAAATATGAACTAAAATGAATGCCTTAAACATTTTAAAGCATTAATCACTAAGTGTTAAGAGATGATTGTATAAATAATTAAGCAAAAATCAAATTCCCCCACACTTAGCTCTAGACCGTCCTCAGGTGAAATAACAAAATCAAAGTCACAACCCAATAAACACTTTCACAATTTCCATATTTCCTAAGAATAGATAGCCATGAGTGAAGAGAAATAACTTTCAAAATCATAGCAAGAACTTAACATTCAATGCCTCTACTCATGATCAATCAACAATCATCACCTTTAGAAACTGAGCAATCTAGTTGTAGACTTCTTAACAAATGGTTGTTTATCCCTTAAAATTTGTAAAACATGTTAAAGGTGAATGATATGTTGTTGCCATAAACTACTATACACCAAAATGCCATCAAAATATGACAAACAGGCTTCCTCAAGTATGGTTTATAGATAGAATTCACCAAACTTTCAAAAGTAGCTAACACATTGATTAAATGAAAGGGTATAACCAAAATTCAACTTGGCCCTTATGAGTAATAAAATTTGTCTTATGCATATCCGCTTGAGATATCCTAATTTGATGATATCCATCCCTCAAATACAGTTTAGAAAAGTATCTCATCCCATGTTTTCATCCAATAACTCTTCAATCAAAGGTATGAGAAATTTATCTTTTACAGTGCATTTGTTTAGAGCTCTATAATCTACACACATCCTCCAAGAATATGATAAAGAATTGATAATTTCTCTAATGATGCCTTGTTCCATTATACCCCTTGCCAATTCTTCAATAGCTTCCTTCTGCACTCCAACATATCTATAGAGACTCAAACCACCCACCTCCTTCTCTAACTCTTCATTGTACATTAGCGTATGCAATTGTCTCTTTTTTACATTTGTGGTTAATAAGGTACTTTTCATCATATTAAAATCATAAACCTTTGGCTTTTCTTTCATCAAATTCCTTGATGCTAGTTATTTTGGCTCCTCTTGCTCCACTATTTACTTGAGATTATGTTGTTGATTACGGTTCATTAAACAACCTTTGACGTAATTATTTTGATAGTGCAAGCATACATAAACCTTATGGCTAATTCCTTACACCCATTTTATATGTTGTCAAACAATGTTGAAAAACTAACTCTTATTTCTTAGTTGCCTCATACACCTATTCTAATGTTCTTGGATTAAAGAGCTTCAATATATATTCAATTTCTAGTTTTTAAGCCCTTTAAAAACAAATTCACCAAATATGGTTATGACATCAATAATTTATACGACAAAAAGTTGAATTTTGCACTATACTGCTTTATATTCCTTATTTGCCTTAGTTTTTGGAGTTCCCCTATTGAGTCATCAAACGTAGCCTCACCAAATCCTTTAGTCCAATGCTATCAAATACTCCCCCAATTCTGAACTTCTACTATCATCATGTTCTTCATATTTCTTCATAGAAATTTAATGATATGAAAGAGCCTCTCTAGTTAAATGCATCACTGTAATAGGAACTTTCACTTCTCTTGGCATCCTATCAAGCACAAAAAATTGTTTGCATTTGAAAAATTAACTCTAAAGTCATTCTCCATCGAATTATGGAAATTTCACTATACTAAACCTTGTCAACATCGTGTATCTAGCAAACACCCATTGGTTACTGTCTCTGTACTCTTCATTCATCCTTTGAACCTTGCGTATACTATATGTTGCTTTTATGTAATTGCATCATCATCTCCTTCAGATCACAAAATTGTAGTCATATTTTGCTTCCAGCTCCTGCATTTGAGCCTTCATGATCTCCTTTAATTGATGAACATCTTGAGATTTTATACCTTCCCCCATATTTTCTTTACCGAGAATTGAAAAATTTGATACAAGTTCGTTAGGTGAAAAAATCAAAACATTTAGGGTTTACGAATTAGGAAAATTAAGAATAAAAAATCGGTTATGAACATGAAGAAAGTGCAAGAAAAAAAGGAAAAGAGAGTCAAAATTTTGCTATTTATTAAAAGTAGTTACAATCTATTTCTAATGGTTATTATAGCATATATTGTATGTTTCTTTAATGTAACTGCATCATCATCTCCTTCAGATCACAAAATTGTAGCTCATATTTTGCTTCCAGCTCCTGCATTTGAGCCTTCATGCTCTCCTTTAATTGATGGATATCTTGAGATTTTATACCTTCCCCCATATTTGCTTTGCTGAGAATTGAAAATTTTGATAAAAGTTCGTTAGGTGAAAAAAACAAAACATTTAGGGTTTACAAATTACAAAAATTAAGAATAAAAAATCAGTTATGAACATAAAGAAAGTGCAAGAAAAAAAAGGAGAGTCAAAATTTTGTTATTTATTAAAAGTAGTTACAATCGATTTCTAATGGTTATTATAGACATTAGTTACAATATATCACATCTTGATACATGATTTATTTTTGTGACGTCATTTTCTCACTATGTTATACTCTCCTAATCTGACACCATTATACTCCTGTTGTTTATCTTCTTTCACACGTAATAGTCAAACAAGTCTTTCAAATTGTTGCACTTCTTCACCAGCAAATAGTAGCACTAGCTTGAAGAGCTCCATATGTGGTTTTGCAACGAGAGAGATGCATAATAGGGATGTCTTTGATGCCACACCCACATTATGTTGTGAGAAGCTTAAATTTCTGTAAAGCTTGCCATTGTGAGAGCATAGAGGCAGGTTTATTTGTTTTGATCTCTAACTAAATTTGCATTTAGAAACTTAACGCCTATAACAAAGTACAGAACAAACCATAACATTTCAAAGTATTCAAATTGAACTTTAATGTTCTTAAAACATTCAAAATAAAACCTAAACAGATGTAAAATTTTGTGGAGTTAACTTTTCATCAGTTAAATGTTATGTCAGTACTGACATGACATTATTTATTTATATTTTTAAATAAAAAGTAAGTCGCATTGCCAGACAACAAGTGGGACAATTATCTAAAATATATAAAAGCGAGACCCACTACCACATGACAGTAGCACCCACTTTTGTTTAATTTAAATAAAATAAATTGTGTGACAATGAAGCCTACTTTTTATTTTAAAAATATAAAAATGTCATGTTAGTATTGGCATGACATTTAACTGACCTAGAGTTAAGCCCTTTAAATTTTTTGGGCATCTTTGGATAACAGCTGATCAGCTGAAAAATTAGCTGATCAGCCAAAATCAGCTGTTTGACTAAGTCAAATAGTTGATAAATGTGTTTGGTTAATTGGTTGGTTGGGTTGAATCAACCTACCTAACCAGCCAAAATCAATAAGCTGCTCCACACCAGCGTTTTGGGTAATTAGCTGATTACCCCAAACTAAAATGTCAAGTTTGCCTAAGACCTCTCACTCGTCTCTCTCGTTTTCTCCAGAAGGGTCTTTGCGTTTTTCTCTCTACTCTTCGTAACCAGATGGGAATCGTCTAAATCAGATTGGCATCGATGGGTTCTGGTTATCGCCAGAGCAGCATCATAACCAATGCCCCAACAATGATTTCTCCTCTTAACTACCCTTTTCCTTCTTTCATAATCCTTTGATCTCCTTCTCTCTTCCGTCGGGCTCAAGCCATAGTTAGATTCTATGATTGTTTCCTTCTTTGTTTTTTACTGGTTTTAATATGAATTTCACGCTCTAATCTCTTCGCTTCTGTGTGCTTTCTTTCTAAGGTTTTAGAAAAAGTGTCATGGTGATCGAGCTGCTAACGATCCTAACGATCTTCACTTTCTCACCTTCATCTCAGCATTTTCCTGGGAATATCTTCAGTTTACTTCCATCAAAAGTCATCTCTTTGTTCGTCTAGGTGTGTTAAATTCTTAAGAAAATTGGCATCTTAAATTAGAATGGATCTATGGGCACTACATGTGAAGAATGCAACTGGAAGCCCTTTGCTCCTGAGGAACCAGTCTATTCTCGAGAGATCAAAATCAAAATAAAAAATTGGGGTTTTGGAGATTAGGGATTCGGGGTGCAAGATTTCTTTTTATGGGTGCAATTCATTGGTTATCAAAGCCATGGCCAAGAAAAATAACAACTCCTTTTCTCCTCCTTCTTCTTCTTCTGGTATCTCTCTTTCCCCCTCTCTTTATTTCTCTCTCTTAAAAGCACCCTAATGTTATGCCCTAAAAAGATTTGCTATTGGGGTTTTTTTTTAATGTGTTGTTTGTTCATAGTGTAATTACTCGTTTATTTGTTTCCATTCTTTCGTGGTCTGTTCGTGGAATTTTATAGGCAATTTTAATTCTTTTCTATGTACATGGGTTTCATAAAAAAATTGTAATGTTTTGGTTGACAGGTTGATGTATTAATGCATATTATGAGAAAAAGATCGATGAATGGAAGCAGAAGACAGAGAAGGCAGAATCCTAGGCTTGTGTAGTGTAAATGGTGAACTGGAGATTGTGAAGAAGGAATTGGAGGCAGAGCTTGAGAAGGAGAGAACCTTAATGGAGGAGCTAAGATATGTATATGATTATTTCGTGTGTGTTTGATGTTGGGAGTTTTGGTTTTTGAAGTAGGTTTTGATTGGAATTTGGTTCCTTGATTTGTATGAACATAGTCATCAACGATCAGATCAATGATTTTCAAAGGCAGAGGATTTGTTTTGAAGCGCAAAAGCAATATCTAAAAAAACTCAAACAAGATGAAATGAGATTACAGGGAGTGGATTGTCTTATATTGGATTTTGAGTTATACTCTGATTACTGTTCTCGATTCAAACGAATAATTTTTCTTTTGCTATGAGCTTGCAGGAGAAAGCTGTCAATGTATGCTTCTGTTACCAATGTGATTCCAAACTTGGATGATCGCTCCAAAATATCAGGACGTATCCTATGGTTTTTAAACTTTGTTTTCAACATAACAAGTCATTTCAGTAGATAATTGGTCATTCTCTTGATTACATGTAATTGTGTGTTTATGCTTTGATAATTTAATGCCTGTACTTGAATCCATCTGTAACTTATATCTTCCTAATGCTTTTGTTATTAAGAGCATAAGCTTTCTTCCATTATTTTCATATACTTATTATAAGTGCTAATAAAAAACAAAATTGGAAAGAAAAGGACTTACTGATCCAATTGTAATATCCAACTATAAGAGATTTCATGAATTATAATGAGTTGCGGACATGCATATGAATCTCTCATTTTATCTCCAATGGAACTTCCCTTCAACTTCACGAAATGCCTTGTGCTTTGCCTTTGCCTGGTGATTCTGCAGATTCAGATTAAAGCACAAAGAGGGTGTCTTGAAGCTGAGAGAATGGCTCTGTTAGAATTCAAAGCCCTTCTCAAATCAGACGGCTATGATGCAGACCATCTTCTGCCTACATGGATTGATGATCCACATAGCCAGTGTTGCAGCTGGGAGAGAGTTGCATGCAACCACAGCACCGGTCATGTAACGCAGCTTTCACTCAGCAACACAAGGCAGTTAGACGATGAGGAAAACGTTTGGTTGTTAAACATGTCCTTGTTCAACCCTTTTAAGCATCTGAGAGTTCTTAATCTATCCTTCAATGATATTGGTGACTGGACTGATGATAATGAAGGTTTGGTTGACGAAACTTGCACTATTTGCAATTTCTGCTAGTTTCTAAAATGGTTTCTCCAGGTTCTGCAGAAGTTTCAACGCTTGAAGAGCTGGAGACGCTGGATTTAAGAGGAAACATGTTGAGCGACAGAATCATATCATCGTTGAGTGGTTTGACTTCACTTACGAATCTGATTCTAGCTCGGAATCAGTTGGAGGGACACTTTCCTGCGAGAGGCATGCTTAACTTTTACTGATGACTCTACAGTAATCTGATTGAGACCGTAATTGTCTTATGTTTGACTTTTATGTTTTAATTTGAGCAGAGATTATCAGGATGAAAAAATTGGAAAGGCTGGACATGAGTTCCAATTCTCTTGACGATTCAATAGGTACAATAAGGGAAGAGAAAACGTGTTCTTACAACCATAAACACTTCAAAAGAGAAGTGCATTGAGATGTAACAAGAGTTCTCTTGATTGGTATACTGTGTTCTGTAAAGAGAGAAAGTGAGATAATAACAATAGTGCGATCCTGATATTTTTATATGAATCCTGACGCTGCCAGGCTTTTGAATTCTGCAGGCTTCCTTTACTTGTCAGAGCTGCCAAAGCTGAAGTACTTAAATCTCCGCGACAATGGCATTGGCAATGAAATAACTAAAATTTTGGGCAAACTCTCATCCCTTAGTTATCTAGACCTCTCTGACAATAAGTTGGAAGGATCGTTTCTTAGCCATGGTACGCCTATTTCCATAGTTTCAAGTTACAGTTGGTTTCTGATATCTATATATGTATATCCTCTCCTTCATTCATTCAAAGGACAGATTTATTGGAAAAATGTCAGCTTTATTGTTAAATTGTTGAGAGATTTTCGCACTTTTCTTTAACAGAACTTTTGAACTTGAGCAAGTTAGAGGTGATCATTCTGAAATATAATTTGCTGAATGGGACCTTGCCAGTCCGAGGTAGGGAAAACAAACCACTTCAGAGAGAGTGCATTTTGTATCTCGTACAGAATGGATTGTATTTGTACCAGTTGTTTACCTCGAATTATTTACTTTTGTTTTGTTGTCTCAGAACTCATGGCTTTTCCCAACCTGCAAATCTTGGATTTGGGTTATAATAACTTTAACGGGGTTATTCCTCCATACATGGGAGCATCACTATCCTCTCTTAAGGCTTTGTCTCTATCCAATAATCAGCTTACCGGTCCTTCATCAATTCAAGGTAACTTACGCTTGTAACATCGAAAGAGTTGGTCAAGCTACAACTTGAAAGACATATTATTAGAACAACTAGTTTACATAACAAACTGTAAATCATATTAATTCGAGTTACTCAGTAAACTGATAAGTCTAATGAGCAAGAACATATATAAGCCTCCTGTCAATGGCAGGACTTTGTGGACTAAAGAGACTTGAGGAGCTAGATCTTTCTGGGAATAGACTTGAAGGGAAACTTCCTCCATGTCTTCAGAATCTATCATCACTTAAGTTGTTGGATCTCTCACACAACAAGCTCATTGGAGGAGTATCTTCATCTTTGATGGCTGCCCTGTCTTCACTTGAGTACATTAATCTCGGTTACAATCAATTAGAGGTCTCTTCTCATTCAGCTCAATTGGTAATCACTCGAAGCTTGAAGTGGTACAATTTGTCAATAATAATGACAAGTTTGAGATAGTAACTGAAGATTCAGGTTGGACTCCCCGGTTTCAGTTGAAAGTTCTGGTACTATCTAATTGTAACCTTAACAAGATCACAAATGCAATCCCCAGCTTTCTACTTACTCAGAAGCAGCTGAGAGTGTTGAATCTGTCTCGCAACAAGTTGAAAGGAAGATTCCCTGGTTGGTTGGTTGCAAACAATACAAAGTTGGAAATTTTGAGTCTCAGGAACAACTCTTTTGCAGGTCAATTTCATCTGCCAATCAATTCCTCAATGAACTCTACATGGATCGATGCATCAGGTAATCAACTCGAAGGGTGAATTCAAGAAAATGTAGGAAAGCTGTTTCCAAATTTGTCGTATCTCAATGTGTCCAGAAATGCTTTGGAAGGTAAAATTCCAACTTCAATTGGTGATATCAGAAAATTAGTGGGCTTGGATTTGTCTTCCAACAACTTCTTTGGAGAAGTGCCCAAAGGACTGGTTGCAGGTTGCACTGACTTGAAGTTCCTAAAACTATCCCAAAATGGCTTTGAAGGTGAATTTTTCTCATCTCAGTATAACTTGAGCGGATTGTACGTTCTGAGCTTGAACGACAACAGATTCACTGGCAGCTTATCAAACGTGAAATTCATCTCAAATGAGCTTCTTGTTTTTAATATCGGCAACAACTTCCTGTCAGGTAAAATTCCCAGTTGGATCAGTAACATGACAGATTTATGGATACTGAACATGCGAAACAATTCTTTTGAAGGAGATACCCAATGTGCGCCATTTTCAGCTGGATATGTAGATCTCTCTCACAACTCTCTGTCAGGCACACTACCTTCTTGCTTCAATATACAGCACACACAGCAAATACATTTGCAGGACAACAACTTTACAGGCGCCGTTCCAAAGGGCTTTCTAAATTCATCAACTCTTCTGGTACTGAACTTGAGAGAGAATAAATTGTCTGGCAGCATTCCTAATCTGATTGGTATGCTTTCTAGCTTAAGGGTTCTTCTGCTAAGAGGAAATGCTTTTAGTGGCCTGATTACAAAGCAATGGT
>JANKOD010000003.1:13576009-13586040 GCA_026284645.1 Erythroxylum acuminatum | reverse complement strand
CCAAGTACAAGAAAGCATTCAACGACAGTCTCAGTAGTCTGAAGGTGTTGAGGAGAGTCAAATATATCTTCATGTAGTGGGTGGTAGGGACCGTAATGGAAGGATCTTCCGCTTATGTTCATTTGAGCACACATGTTATTCGCAATCCTCCACATCCAGTATAATAGCATCTAGTTAGCGATCCACATCCAATGAAGTCTATGAGCTTTGGAGCACAGTATAAGCATTGGCAACTTAGTTGTAACAGTCGATGGAATACATAGCTCAACTGCATAATGAGATGGATGAGTTGAAAGGGAAGGGTAGCACCTCATCGCAACATTTAGAGCATCCGCATTCACTAATTGAATAGCGTAATCGTAGTCATTTTGTATGAATTAAATACTTATTATTATAGATAATAATTTTTTATTGTCAATTAAGATAATTTTTACTTTATATCATCAATTAATTTTTTGTTTTAACAAATTAAATATAGAAACAAATCAAAATATTTTCAACAGATAACTAATAACTGTATAAATTATACATCAATTATAAGATTATCAAATAAATTTAAATACAGGAAAATTTTAAAAAAAGACAATATTAATAAATTTACTGGCGGAAAAACAAAATCTTTCGGTAAAATGCAGTGAATTTACTAACAAACGACTAAGATCTATCGATAAAATTAGTCACGAATTTCAAATCTGTCAGTAAAGTTATCAACAATGGAGACTTGTCCGTCGCTAAATTTAACGATTGAAACAAACCTTCCGTCGCTAAATTTACTGATAGCATCAAAATTACCATCGCCAAATATAATGATGAAACAGAAAATATATGTCGATAAATTAGCGACGAGAAATTTGTACTCCGTCGCCAATTATTACCTACGGTTGTTTTTTCGACAACTCATTCTGTCGGTAAATTCTGTCGCTAACTTAACTTGCTGATAGAAAACCTTCACATTCCATCAGTAATTTTCGTCACTAAATTCTATTTTTCTTGTAATGAAAATGATATTTCGTATTAACTAAAACTACTTCAGCAATACTATGTCATATAAATATCAAAATTTTTACCAACTAGCTGTAGTAAAATAAGTCTTCATGTTTTGCTAATTTGATGGGGTTTATGTTCTGTGATCAAATTTTTTGATTATTTTCTTAGGCTCATAAATATACTTCAATTCTAATTATTTCTAAAGGCAACAGGATCTATAAGTAGGCAACTTCAAAGGGCTCAACCTATTAGAGGAACGTCTCCCCAGATCACTGATAGGGGTAGGCAAGAGTTAGTTTCCTGAAAACCTAGCTCCTTTGGAGTCTTTGCCAACAAATCATGTTGTAAGGCATTGTTGGCTGAGGATGAGAATGTACTTAGATCAACCTTTTATGAAAGCACTCAATGAATCACAACGCCTCAATAATTACCTAGTTGGTTGTTAAGAACAGGATTTATACTAAGAACAGATGGTTTGGCTTTTATAATACGATTTATGTCATATGCAAAGAAGTTGAAGAAAATAGGAAACACCAATTCTTTCAATACGGATACTCAAAAGTTGTTTGGAATAGAATTTTACATTTGCTAATTGATTACTGTTCTTCTTATGATTCACTATCTACTCTTAAGTGGACCACTTAGACTGCTAACCAAAAGGTACTTGATGGAGCTATATATAAAACATCTTTTACTGCAATTATATAATAGCTAAAACTAATCATGCACAATCTACATGATGAAAATTAGATAGAATTTGTAACTCCCATTGTTATATTTCATCTGTTCTTATAATATGTAATGTTAAGTTAGTTTTGCTATAGTTAATACTAATCTTTATTAAATTTTAAAAAAATTATTTCCAAAGGCAACTTGGGGTTTGGGTTGGGCTTGGGTTGAACCTACGTATCAGAATTATGGTTGGTCCTTTCAAGAAGTTTGGTAGATGGATTCAGACTTTTCTAGGCATGCGATAAAAGGAGGTGAACATAAACACGTGGGCTCCAATAGGTGTGCAAAATGTACATTAGTTTTGCTCTCAAATTATGTGAACCATTAAGAACAAGGCATTTCTATATTACTCAACGTCCTGTCGCATAAACTTTAAAGAGATGTATGGCTTTTCATTAGGCAACAATTTGTCCATGTATCCCCATCATATTCCGTGTCTGTTACGGACATTCTTTTACAAGACACTATATACCCAGTTTGGACCTTGATTCACAATCAATTCATACTGGAGATGAGCATTACCAAACTGGCTTGAAACTCCAGCAACCTTCATTTCCTTGAGGGCATCACTTTTGCTCAAGCCTGTCATGTGGACCCCTTGATCTAAACATCACAGGGACATTGAGATTCCTCAATGACTACACAGCATGGGCAAGAGACGTATTTCATGTCTCTTTCGAAAATCAAGTTCACTGCTGCAATGAGTTGTGTTTGTAATTTCACTTTGTTGCCTAGTTGATCATGTGAAGATAATCAAGTAGCGTCATGACGGCTAAGAAACTGGACTATGCAAGGATAAATTTGCTCCATTGCCTGAGATAGAATGCAAACTGTCACAAACAAATAGCCATGAAGTAAATAACATGCTATGGGTAACCAAAAGCCTACCAGTCGTCCCCCAACCAAATCATAATGTGCATAATGTGGACCTCCAGGTTCTCCAAACACTTTATAAGTGACCAAATGCTTAGGAATAAGTCTAACAGTATCTGATACATTGAAATCATTATGAGAAAAATCCCAGAAGATGAACGACACAAAACAAGGTTTCTGCTTGTTGAACATACCTTCTACAGCCGCAGGCGGGCAAATTAAATCTTCATCTCCGGCCAAGGCTAAGATGGGAATGTTGCTCTCATGTATATGACTTTTGTAGAAAAATTTACCACTCCTGTCACGCAAACCACCTTCTTTAAAAGCCGTAGTAAGTTGCAAGATAAGTTTGGCAGGTATGGTACCTGATTAATAATCAGACACCATTATTATTAAAAAAAAATGAAGATCAAGAATATAGATCATATATGCATGCATTGAACAGAGAGAATTAGATCAAATGCAGTAGATTGTTGGGACCTAATCTTGCTTAGTTTCTTGTTTCATTTTTACTTCATGTTGCTGATACATGTGGAAGGGATGAAATGGGACAAGTCCTAGTCAGATAATTTTAAGATCTGAGTACCAACTCATTTAAGACATAATATTTAGTATAATTTTATTAGGATGTAAGTCAGGTCCTTTTGTGGTAAATGGTATGGGCTTCAAATCACACGACTACCACTTGCCAACCTTACTCCCATTAGATGGATTACCATAAAACTTGTAATCTTTGCTTTAAATAAGTTCTAATACATGCAGGAAAGAGCAATTCATCATCATCTAACTGAAAAGTGTGCGTATACTTACAAAAGTTGTTCAAGACAAGCTTTTCTAGCAACTCTGGATGCATCATGTCCTCTGCCGATATCAGATGATTAAGCCAAGACAAGACATATGGAGGACGGGATGAAAGAGGATATGCTGCTGATAACAATGCCCCCAAAGGGACAACAGGCACATTCAAAGCTTGGGCAGGATCTGCCTGCATGAGAATATAGTCTCTAGACATTAATTTCATAAGACACCATGTCATACCTTCTACTGTAGGCTGCTGTGTTACGTCAGCATCTATTACAATTACATAAAACCATAATTAATTTTTACTTACAAGAGGCAAAAGCAACTTGAGTCTAGAATTTGAAGATGTGTAATCTAGGGATGATGCCAGTGTGACGACAGCAGCCAATCCACAGGGTCTGCCTTCATAACCTTAGAAGAAGGTAAAAGAGAACATTAATAACTCTTGAACTGTATTCCTCTCTCTCTCTCTCTGTCTCTCACTCACTCACAAACACACACACATGTAGGCGCATATGTAGCACACACATGCATATACTGTGAAAATCCAAGAAAGGACCACAACTAAAATTCAAAATAATGAACATCTCAGCAACCATATATAAAGGTTGGCAAGATAACCTAGAATAACAGATTTGCAGCATTATTTTTTACTTGCATGCATTATTTTTTATTTAACATGAGGTAGGAAAAGCCAACAAATTGTTAAACCACAACCCATTTTGCAAACTGTGGTTTCATATATGTCTCAAAAAGTTACACAGCACAGTCATTATAAGAACATCTAGATTACATACCATTGTATCACCCAAAACTATCAGCCATTGGCAAATCTGCAGAGAATAAACATTTAATGCATCTAAGTGCTCTGAAAGACTAGAGAGAGATCTCTTGACTTTATGTTACAGTTTTCACAAGGATGAAACCTCATGGCTAAAAGAATCCCTGTCATGTGGGGTGATGGTGAAGAAGAGTTTCCTGAGTTCCCCCCTTTAAAACCCAGAAAAAGAGGGGGAAGGATCAGGGGGAAATTGAAGATCTAGTAGTTGGTGCATTCTCTGATTTGATACCAATAAACCCAACAGGATAAAGAAAAATAAATCTCATAGGTGAATTTGTAGTGAAAAACAAAGTACTGATAATTTTGCATGCCCAACCACTATCCTTCATATCCATGTGTTCAAGTGTAAGAACCTGAACCCCACTCTTGTGTTTTGACCATGTAAGTATCAAAGACTGCCTTCAGATGTTGTATCAGACGCAAAAGCAAGATTACTTCACTGCTTTTACTTACAATATTCAGTAGTGCAATAACCCAAAAGTTTTTGTTAAACAAGTTCATGGAAGTTAGTAAATGTCTATATTGGACTCATCATCATTGTTTCAAAACAATAATGCAATAAGTACCAATGCTCAAAATGAAAGAATAAGACAAAGTATTGTTGTTAAGACAACGAATAAGGCTATAAGCGTCTGATAAAATCATTAAATATTATCCTGTTAACTACATGATATCCCCACAAATAAACAATTCATAGAGGTTTGACAAAAAGGTCTTCATATTGTTCAGCTTGAATCTTCTGCTATTATGTCGGGATGAAAAGCTGTAAATATAACTTCAAGAAATTTGCAAGGATTAGTTACCTCAACCCCAGGTGGTTCTCAACAATAGGACAATCAAATAGGATAGTGCAGGCGACTACTTGACTCAATTTCCTACCTTACTATCGTCTTAGTTTAGGTCTTCAAATTTAAAATCTTCCAGAGAACTACATATATGCCTAAGCAAAAATGTTAGACCAGGTTTTGAGATTAAAAGTCAAAGGAAAGTAGGTTAACTAAAAACATTCACTCACACAAACTGGAGAAAAAGAGGAAAGTGAATATAGGCAACAAAAAACCAAATTCAAGAAATTATGTCCTCCTTGCCTGCTCACAAGGTCTTAAAAAGTAAGCTACATAATCTGAAAATGGGAACATTGCACAATGTACTTTGGTTTTTGAATGCATAAATAGAGAACAATATAAAATCAATGCTCATCTTACCACATCGTGACAGCATTGCATAAAGCAAGATGCCTCCCATGGAATGTCCGATTGCCAGCAACTTACCATCTTTTGGTTTGCATTCGGCTCTAATATATTCCATCTGCATGTAGGTGAACACTCTTAGCATGTGAAGAGCAGCATAAATAGTCAGCAAGTAATTTGGTCCAAACCAATATTGGAAGTCTTATTTCAAACTAAGGCAAGAAAATGGAATCTGAACTGATTAACGCACGAAGTAACTTAACAAGACAAAATGACCTTACCACAGAGGGAACATCCTCTTCCAAGTAGTTATCAAAATCCCAGTCATACTTCACAATTAAATCAAGCTGTTTCTGAAAATCTTCTATGGTTGAAAAAAGACGACCTTGCAAGTCAAACAACTGAGGTGAAACAGACTTTTGACCTTCATAAAAAATATTTACAATGGTTTGACTAAGATCCCTGATTTGACTTGCTATTACTGAATTTTGTCTTGCTTCCAACAAGCTCAAAAGCTTTCCCCTTATTTCATTGAAACGCTCTGACAACTGAGAATCTTCCAAGAGTTTTGATATCTGATCAAACAATTTGGCAGACATAATCCTTGACTGACCTTCACTAAGAAAGCCTGAAAGTCTTTCTGACAAACGCATGAAAATTTCAGTTAGCTCTGTTACCAGCTTTGATTCATCCCATGCAGTAGCTACCCCAAAAGGATCTTCTTTGACATGAGACATCTCCAGTTCTGAGACAGAAATTAGATCATCATTTGGCTGCTGGTCTGCACGCAAAGATCCATTAGGTACATTCTTAACAACAGATTCCACTTGTCTGGATACTTCATGGGACGACTGCTGAACATCTTTGGAATCTGATGCCTGTACACTCAAGCCAGCACCTCGAACTTCAAGAATCCATGTATCAAATCCCTGCCCAGACACATATCTCGCAAACGAACACTGAAAGCACAGGAAAATAAAAGAAATAGCATAGATCTCAGAAAACAGAAAGGCAATATCAAATCATTCTAATCACTGGCTATAAAGCCAGTAGAAAAACATGCTAATTATGATTCCATTCACGAAGTTACGCAAGGAGCACAAAAGTAAAGTGAATGCTCATTCACTTTGTAGTGATTTCTAGTGTAGTACTAAAAAGGTTCAAAGTTCAACATGTAAAAGATACGGGGGAAGCTTATTGTCAACTGAGGCTAGTTGAATATGCAGATTGTTTACATGAACAGAATAAAAACTAGAGCTCCACCCATCAAATGTTTTATTGGTCAAGTTATGAGAAGCATTCACGTGAAAAAGACAACAAATATAGAAATGTCCACGAAACTTCTATTAAGTGATGGATGCTAACAAATTCACAAATAAACTGTCATCATCTACAACAAGGACATGGTCTTAGCCTCCTGCCGTCTGCAAATCTGCAATAGGAGTCAAATCCCACAAATGCCAAGTTAAACTCAATGTATTTGTACAATGTAAAAACAAGTTTTAACAGTGGCGAAATACAGAACAAATGAATTATCCAAAAAAGCAAAATTGGGATACCCCTGGTGAAAGATCGTAACCAATGGCATTTGTCCCAACTCCGGACAATAAAAGCAGCGGATGATTTCTTGGGGAAGCCTATATGCCAAAATTTTCAAACAACTTCGAGTCACAACACAGTAATAAACATATTTGACTCTTTGCTTTAGCAACAAAAATGGTCACCAAGATAGAGATGACTCGACCAGAGGAGAAGGACGGTAGCGCCAGAGAGCGAGACGCCAATCGGAATTCGGAGCGGAGACGTAATGGAGTTCGTCGGCGGTGCAAATCGGCGGCATCTCTGGCATTTTGATCACGGGTTTCGTTGAGTCAGTGGAGAAACTTCTGATGCTAAATGACGACGCATGCGGCGGGCGAGGAGGAAAAGGCCATCGCGAGGCTGCAGCGGAGCGTGAGGTGAGAAGATTGGGGTTGGAGGCAAGGAGATTGGTGGCGATGTAGAGAGCAGAGCGAAGGTCTGATTGGATTGTAGTGCTAGCCATCTTCGTTGCTCTTTCTTCAACTTTCTCGTCTTTTCAGCTATATATTAACCGATCGCCGATTTATTATTTGTTTTTAAAGAAAGAGAAAAATATGCAAAGCAAAGGTTATTTGTGGGTTCCGATGCTTTCCATGCTTCCTTGCCCTTGTGTGTATGGGATTGGATTGGATTTGTTTGTTTGGAACGCTTTTACTCACGTCCTTGCTTGTGAGAAAGTAATTCCCTGATGCTTATCTATTGTTGACGTGGCCCAGAAGGATCTCCACAGACCGTGTAGGTCACGTGCCACAAACTTTTCAGTTGTTTTAAATTTTTTATTACAATTTATATAAATTATAATATTTAACATTGACGGAATTCTAAAATTGGAAAACAAAATGTGACATTGAAATTTTCATTCTGATTAGTAATTAGGCATCCCAATATTTTTACTTTTCTTTCTTATCATCTGCCACTCTGATCCACCAGAATAAGTCTTTTGTTCTTCCTACAAAAAAAGTAAAAAAAACTAGACTCTACTACCTCTCGGGATGTCATCAAAATGTGATTTTATCAAACAATATGTCTTTTTCATTTAATTGTATTGTCAAAAATTATATGGTGTTTACCTTGGTGGAGCTTCATTCATTTCAGACTTTTAAGTATCGGAAATAATAAAAACCTTGTCTTCTGTTGGTTATAATTTATGCTATTTTAGTTTGAAGCCTTAAAGGTATTTATGTCTTTTTACAAGTTATATATATATATACACACACACCCTGTGCAATTCTTAGAGCAGTGGTTCACATTTTTTGGTGACTGTTATTTTCTATTTCAGTGATGCTCTGATTATTGATTATCAAGTTGTACCAGCAATTATATATTTTCTTGTTACAAAGGAAAAACACCAAAACAAAGCTAAACAAACACCCTAACTAGCGCAGAGATCTGTAGTACAAAACTCCGTACTGATCACGGTGTAGGTGAGCCATGACTAGTGTCAGAAGCTCCTGAAGAATATGGAGGCCTAGGCTTGATAACGCGGCGAGAGAGGCCAGACTATCCACACATTGGTTCCCTTCACGATTCACATGCTGAACCTTCACCTCCCATGCTCGGTGGAGTAGGCCACGAGTACCTACCGCCAAGAAAGAATACTCAGTCGCTTGTATAATAGAAGAGGATAGAATATCGATCACCTCTAACGAATCCACTTCGACGATCACTCATCGATATCCAAGCGCCCAGGCTAGGTTAAGACCTGATTGGACTCTCCAGAGTTCGGCAGTTATTGGCGAGCCCCTTCTAATGTGTTAGAGAAATTCCCCGCACCACTGACCATGACAATCCCTAACCAATCCTCCAGCAGCAGCAATGTTTGGCCTAGGTTTTGTTGCCTCATCTGTATTTAGCTTGACCCAACCTTCCATCGGTTTGGTCCAACCCGTAAGATGCTCGGCAGGTAAACCCTGATCTCTATAAACACAAATTTTCACTACCCTTGCCCTAACTATCCAATTGACGTAGTCCATAACGGCCCTGTTCCCATCTGCTGGCCACTCAAAATCAACTTCAATGATGCTTTTGTTACGCCATTGCCACAAAAACCTGCAGACTACTCCATAAATTATGGCCTAGTGAATATGATGTAGTTGAGAGTGCTTCGTAAGATTTGATTTTACCCACCACTCCATATCTTGATGAAAAAAATCAGTGTCAACCACTTCTGAGGGAAATTTGCACCATAAAGCCTTCACTTGCCGACAATCTCGAGCGCATGCAAAGTGGACTCTTCAGTCCCACAAAAGTGGCATCTGCTATCCATTGTGAGATGTCTAACCACTCGTTGGTGGTTGATCAGTAGCTTTTGTTTTGCCATTAACCAAAGAAACGCCCTAATCCTTTGTGGCCCTGCCCATTTCCAGATTAAGTCCCAATGGTTGCTAGACTCAAGCGTGGTATTGCCTTCGATTAAATCATAGGTTGAATCTGTTGAAAATCTCTCATGATTTGTTTGTCCCCAAATTATGATATCTCCAGCTGTGTTTGTTGTATTGAGATGAATTACCGCAATATCCAGACAAACTGTGGAAGGGAGATACTGCTGAAATAGGTGCCATTACCAGAGACCGGCTTCATTCGTGAACTTCACAACTGTGGCGTAAAGAGCGTTTGCAGGACATGGAGTGGTCACCACTAAAACAAGCAATCCCCAGTCATTCATCCAATTATCCAACCAGAATAAAAACCTTCCTCCCATTTCCCAGTTTCCGCCTTATGCCTTGGCAAACAAATTGCCAAATTACGGAGATGGCTCTCCAAATAACGGTAGCCCCCGTTTGATCGAGAGTGAGAGGGATATAGGTGGGGTCTAGCCGATATTTAGCCCTTAAGATATGGACCCAGAAAGTTGTGGGTTGCGTGATCAATTCCTAGCCCAACTTAGTCAAAAGAGTGTAAACGATCTAGAAGGGGGGTTGAATAGATCTTTCAAACTTTTCGAATAACTCTACAATAAAATCAGAAGTCAATTCACACAAAAACCAATTTAATCAAAAACAAATGCAAAGAGTAGAGAAGAAGGG
>JANKOD010000003.1:13552687-13571038 GCA_026284645.1 Erythroxylum acuminatum | reverse complement strand
ACTCGAGTTGTACAAGGTAAATCGACTTGTGTACTCTATAACTCGAGGTGTTAATGATAACTCGACTTGAGTAGCTTTTCTTCTTGATACCTCGACTTGTATATTCTTATACCTCGACTTGTGTATACGTATTTTACTTCCACCATTTGATAACTCGACTTGTTTACGGTGTAAGTCGACTTGTTCCTCCAACGGACATATTCCATCAAATCTCTCATGATCTTCATTTTTAATGCCTTAATAATGTTGAATATTGTTTCCTTTTTGATTCCACAATAATTTATAAGTCTTCCAATCTAAGAACACCTGCAATAAATTTCTTAACCAATTCTATATATTTTATTATTATCAAAACATAAGTAGGATTAATTTTGTCAACCACCATTGGTCCAACAAAGAGCGTCATTTGTAGATCGAATACGCTTTAAACAGAGACCTCCTGCTTTCTTGGGTTGACACAATGCATCCCATTTGACAAGATGCATTTTCCTGTGTTCGCCTGTTGATCCCCAAATAAAATATCTCATGATGCACTCCAACTTGTCGCAAAGTTGTCGTGGGAGTCACACTCTTTGTACTGTGAAAATGGAGAGGGCCGAAATAATTGATTAAGTTAATGCAACTCTCCCTGCTAGAGACAAAACCTTTTCCCGCCATCCTGAAAGTTTCTTGCGTGCTTTATCTAAGATATATTGGTAGGTACGTCTCATCGTACGCTTATGAATTAACTGGACTCCTAAGTACTTCCCAAGATTATTCGTACGTGTGATGTTCAGGATTTGGCTAAGCCTATGCGCCGATGTTAGGGAGACGTTCTTGGAAGGAAAAAATACCAAGTCTTCTCAAGGTTGACTTTTTGTCCTGAAGATTTGCAAAACATCTCCAGAGTTTGTGCAATTATACGCGTTTGGGACTCCGTAGCTTCAGCAAAAAGGACCAGATCATCTGCAAAAAAGAGGTGAGATATTGGCGGTCCTGTAGAGCTCAACTTTATCGGTTTCCAGAATCCTTGTGCCACCGCATTCAAAATTAGATAGACTAGCCTTTCCATGCACAACATAAAAATGTAAGGCGATAGCAGATCTCCTTGTCGAAGACCTCGTGAGGCACGAAAAGGATTCGTAAAATTACCTTGCCGAGCTACTTGCATAGTAACCGTCGTAATACACTTCATAATGACTTTAAGTAGTTGATTCGAAAGTCCAGTGTCTATTAGTGTGTTTTGAATAAAATCCCAGCGGATTCTGTCATAAGCTTTTTCCAAGTCTACCTTGATCGCAAAATATCCGGTCTTCCCCTTTTTCTTGCGCATCGAGTGAATGACTTCTTGAGCTATGATGATGTTATCGGTGATTTGCCAGCCAGGTATAAAGCTGCATTGCGTCTTCTCCACAAGATGCTCCATCTGATTCTTTAGACGATTTACAATGATTTTTGAAATAATCTTATAGAGCACAGTGTAGAGACTAATCGGACAAAAGTGAGACATATTAGTAGGGGTGGGGATTTTAGGAATCAGCACCAGGATGGTTTGATTTAAATCCCCTTCCCACCGTCCTAGGCTAAAAACTTCCTTAATGTATTCCACTACTTTGGGCCCAACCTGCCTCCATTGTTTTTGAAAAAATAAAGCATTGAATCCATCGACCCTCGGAGCTTTATTAGGATTCGTATCAAAGACCTCCTTCTTAACTTCGCTTTAATGGATCGGTAGATTTAGGTCACGAATCCCATCCTCTAAAGGCAAAGGGAAACCGCCAGAGATCGGAAAATAAGGCATAGGTCCTTCGTCGACAGTCTAAAGATGAACAAAAAATTTCCTAGCGATCAGACCTAGTTGATCCGGATCTGAAATTTGAGAGTCATTCGAATTGATAAGTCACTTTATTGTCATCTTCTTTCTTCTAGCAAAGGTAAGGGTGTGGTAGTATTTAGTATTCCGATCTCCTTTCGAGTTCCATTCGCATCGGGCCTGCTGATGCCAAAAGATTTCTCCCTTGCATAGTACTTGGGTCAGTTCCTCACTCAGCTTATCCTCCAAACGAGTGAACAATTCAAGTTGTCAACCGCCATGGCCCTTTGAATGCCCTCCAGTCGTGCTAGAAG
Organism: Erythroxylum acuminatum; assembly: GCA_026284645.1. NCBI lineage: Eukaryota > Viridiplantae > Streptophyta > Magnoliopsida > Malpighiales > Erythroxylaceae > Erythroxylum > Erythroxylum acuminatum. Next base: position 13,568,932 of record JANKOD010000003.1, on the reverse strand, counting down.
TCTTTCTTTCCTATAGAAAATATTACCAAAATCCAATTTGTTTCATATCAAAAGATGTTTAGAGAAAGTACCTAACGATTTACTCCTCATCTCCTCGGCCGGTAACCAATGCTTTGTTACCACAACATCAAAGCCGGGGTGCGTGAGTCAAACATTCTGGAATCTAAAAATTGGGGCTCCTGTTTTTCGTGGAGATTCTCTATGTAAATAAATCAGCATGGGTCGATGACTGGATCCTATAAAGGGTAAGTGATGATTCACCATTTAAGGAAACTCTTGAAGCCAATTTGTTAAGCCAAAAACTCTATCCAAGCTAGCTTGGATCATTCCTCGTCGCCACGTAAATTTGGAGCCAATAAAACCCAAATAATGAGCCCATACCCGTGTACCCAATCTTGAAACGGTTGGTTCACAACTCTTGTTAACCTGGCCCCTCCGTGTTTATCTGAATGTTCTAGTTTTGCATTAAAATCCCTGCCTACAAGCTGGGTCTACAGATAGAACTCCCGAGCCAACTTAAGACCGGCCAGAGAAGCTTTTGAGACACAATTTGCGGGCTAGCATAGACTGCTGTAAAGTCGAAGTCACAAGAATTGTACTTGATGGTGGTGTGGACAAATTGACGATGAGCTACGATTACTGATATATCAAATTCCACCTTTCATAGAAGCCAAATCCCTCCCAAGAACCCTACAACTTTGACTCGAAAAGAAAAATTGAAGCCCAAAGTATGGACTACTGCGTTGGCCGTAGAACCACTAATTCGGGTTTCTAGCAAAACTAAAATACCAGGTTTAGACAGGAATACCTTGCCTTCTACCTCGCCTACTATAGATCAAATCATGAGGGAACTTTTTCCTGAAGAAAGTAGAATCATGATGCAAGCAAAGTTGGAGAGTAAGGGTGTCGAATTTTTTTTTATTTTTTGCTAAATAGGTTTCTGACAAAACTCTAATAAAAGATCACTCGATGATGTTTGTGTTATTAATCAGATCCCATCGTCTATCCTTCATGATAAATCCCCTTATTGGATGTTGTTAACAAGCCACATGGTTATTACAAATTGCAAGTGTTTGTTTGTTTTGTCCACCTTTCTGTTTATAAAAGAACAAAATTTCCTAAGCTGGGTTCTTTATGTGTCTTTATAAGATATATCATTGATCAAAAGAGTCTCTTATGTTATGATTCTATAATCCTACAATATGTTGTATTCATGTATCTCCTCATATGATTTTCTTTGAAAATGTCTTTTATTATGTTTCCATTGCTAAGGGCAAAGGTCCTTTTTGTTCTCATTTCTTTAACCTAATTTTTCAAAGTCAACTAATACTTTTCAAAATGTCTCCCCTAATGATGACAATCCTATATCTGATTATCTATTAATTTATGCCCTACAGTCAATCGGTTGGTTGTATTTTAGTGAAAAAATAATTTAAAGACATTCTTTATCATACATATATTCAAATGTATATGATAAAGTCCACGAGATAAATATACATTGCAAATGAAATTATGATGAGATCATAATTATGAGATTTACATTGCATTTATGTATTATTTCAAAATTGTTTCTAATCATTGTTCTATCAAAAATGGACATTGATAGAACATAAAAAGACTAACATATATTATGTTTTTCCTTACAAAGGAAATCGTCGATCTTATAAATTAAAGTATGGATATCCTTAAACAAACGTGTGGATGCTTGTTAGTTGATTCACTCTCTCGATTTATTATCAAGTATATACATAATAATTATCAAAAACATTCATCAATGTATTGAAACCACCAAAGATATCAGGTTCACAAAATAATTCAAGAACAATCCTGAATAGATATCTAGAAATCCATAATCATGTTAAGAATCTCAGAAATCTAAATAAACATCCAAGACATTGAAAGAATTATAGGGAAAAGAAAGAAAAACTAGTTTGTCTTGATTTGGAATGCTGGAATTTTTTTATGTTCTTTTTTACGTCTCCTCTTGATCTTCTTTAATATAGTGGTTGCTGCTTCTTTTTTGGTATTTTTCATGTTCTTATATAGTGCTTAGGGTTCTAGGGTTTCCCTACTTAATTCAGTTTCAAAAATAGCCCGAACCCTTCAAACATGAAAAATCTTGCACCTGGCAAAACCTCTATCACAATTGTTACATTAAGTCACAATCGTGCTCAACATGATTCAACCCTCTCTGTCATAATCATGCTTAATGTCACAATCATGGCATCCTTTAAACTTCCTACATCTTCTTCATTCTTCAATTTCCTAGTTCCAAATACTTACAAACACATCAAACACCTCTTGAAATATAAAATTAAGATCCAATTCTTGCTCTAAACTAAACAAACACTTAGAATACATACAAACATTAACAATAACACAATTCTAAGGCTATACACATGATAATCATTTAAGAAACACTTAAAAACACACTTAAACACTTAGCAAAACATAATATAACCTACACCTATTAGGTTTTATCCTAATCCACAGAGAGTGTATTTGTAGCTTTCATAATGAATGAATCGGTGTTTAGGATATAAGTTTGTAGCTTTCGTAATGAATAAATCGGTGTTTAGGATATAATAGGGTTTGGTTGGATTCAATTAAGAAAATAAAGTAAAATTGAACTAATGAAAGCAAATTAAATCAAACAGTGGAAAAATGATAAGTTTGACAAATAAGTTTAGAATCTAGTTCTCGGTTCAATCTTAACCTTCACATAAATGAGCACACTTAATCATTATGATATTTTCATACCTCTCTTAGAAACTATTAACCCTAAGTTAACAATAAGCTTTGTTAACCCCAATTTTTCCTTAGATAGTATCTAATCGAAATAAGCTCTTTAATTAAACCTAGTTATCAAACAACCTAGAAGAAGTTCTCTAGATTTAGTATGACAACTGCATTAAGTACAAGCAAAACAGATTAATCTAGGAAACAACCACACAAGCTTAGGTCATTTAACATATGGTATGTTATCCCTAATGATCACAATCATTAGTTTACCACAAATGAATCAGAGTTACAGCGATCATATTTGTATTCTAGATTCTGAAAATCAGTTCATACATAAATAATCTATTGAAAGTGTTTAAATCATTCGTTCATAAATACCAAAAACATTAAGCAAAGAATAACACAAACAATTTCTACAGAGAGAGAAAGATGAAGAGATGCCCAAATGTGTTCTTCGACGTCGATTTCCCCGTTAAACTAGAAGGAAGAAGGTTAGTTCCTCATATACCTCATGGATCTCAAAAAAGTAACTATTCTGCCCACTTTTATGATTCTAAAACCCTTCATTCTTCGATTGGCTGCTTATGTCCTTTTATAACAAAAATTAGGATTTTGGGATATACATAGTTAGTTACACGGGCATATAGTTAATTGTGTATGTAAATTTCCCCCCATTTTGTGTTTCTACATGGTTTTGGTGAGCTACATGGCCAGATACACAACGATGTAGCTCACTTACACGATTAGCTTCATGATCGTGTAGCAGTATAAGTACATACATGGCCATGTAGGTTGCATGATGTGCTAAAATGATCCTACAAGCTTCTAGAGACTTACACCATCCTATGCACAATCGTATGGGTTGCAGGAACTTCATTTCTTTTATTTTCTTATCCCATTTTCACCCTAATTCATATCCTTCTCATTCCATAAAGGCAAATAAGGTTTAACATTAAGAGGATGGCTCCAAGGATGTGCTTTGAACTCATTTTAGTTCTTCTACTCCCAACTTGTACCTAAAATAAAATATGAACCAAAATAAGTATCTTAAGCACTTTATAACATTAATCACTAAATATTAGGGAGTAAAAATAAAATCAATCAAGCACTCATCAAGTTCCCACATACTTCACTTTTGACCGCCCTCCAGCAAAATAACAAAATCAAAGTCACAATCTAAAATACTTCCCTCTTTTCATTTCCTAAGAATAAATAGTGATATATACATGCAATTGACCTTCATAAACTTAGATAAATGATTCCTTAAGAAAATTTGATGATTAAGCTCATTATATCCAAGAAATTATCATTTTTCTTAACGAAAACTTTAAATATATACATTGATTGCTACACTTCATAACTATAACTCATTTTTGTGTGATTACATAATTTAAACATAAAGTCATCTCACAATTATATCTCATTTTGTGTAATTATATAATTCTACCTTAAAGTCACTATTATAACTATTTTGTATGATTACATAATTGAACCATAACTCACAACTATAACTCATTTTGTATGATTACATAATTTAAACATAAACTTATAAGTCATATCTATAACTCAATTTGCATAATTGCATAATTCAACCATAAAGCCATTTTGTGTGATTATATGATTCAAACATAAACTCACATCTTTAACTTAATTCGTATAATCACATAATTCATCATAATTAACTAACCCATTTGTATATTAAGAAATCAATTTACAATATATAAGTTAATTTATTATAAAGACCAACATTTAATTCAATATTTCTCAAATTTCAAAAAATACCACAAACTTCAATTTTGTATTGAATGATTGAATCCCCATTTTCCATAATCCAAATAAACATCCAAAATTCCAAATTCCAAATACTTTAATTATATATAAATTCTCAATCTTATTCCTAAATCTCCAAAATTCAGATAAACCAAACACATCTATCTGTTATCCTCATTTTTTAAAATGCAATTTTCAAACTCATAATTCATAACTATAAGTCACTCACACTGTCATATACACAATAACTACTCACATGCTGATTAAAGAACTATATATACAGCTACCATCTTATATTCTATGGTTATCTTATGTATGTTATTGTCTAGATATTATATGTGCATTTGTGGGATTCTTTGGTGACTTCTTATCTTTTAGAATTATGTAGTAATGGTAGTCACCTGTATTACATATGGTTCATTTTAATATATACAATGTAACTACTATATATATATAATAGTTACATTACTAACCAGATATGAGAGAGACTAGCAACTCTGTTAAGAAATACAACTATAGTGATCTTGGGTGTTTCTAAAGGGCCTTGGGGTATTAAAATAAAGTCTTGGTGGTAGAATGAAGATGTACAAGAAAAAGTTAAGATCAAGAAGAGTGCTTAAAAAGCTCTATTAAATAGCACCACAAAAGTAGAGAGACTAGTTAATAGAGATAGTTGCAAACTAGGAAAGAAAGAGACAAAGAAGATAAGCTTAGGAGTTAAAAGTAGAGTTTATAAGAAATTATACCAACAACTAGAACCTAAAGATGGATAAAAAGATATTTTTAAGCTTCCGAGAGATAGGGAATGGAAAACGAGAGAATTAAATCGAGTTTTTTCTATAAAAGATGAAGCAAAGAGGATGCTCATGGCTGAAAATGACATCAACAGACGATGGCAAAGGTACTTTTATAGCCTTTTTAACAAAAGCTTAAAGGACAACATCTCTTTAGATGATTTTAGCATATTTAAGATGTATTATAACTTTACTTGTTGTCGGTAGATTACAAGAGAAGAAATTAAAAAAATTTGAGGGAGATGAAGAGTAAAAGGGCAATAGGGCCTGATAAGATACCTATAAAGGTGTGGAAGAGTCTAGGTGAAGAACATCTTACTTGGCTAGCCAAGCTTTTTAATGTAATCTTTAAGTTTGCCAAAATGTCAGATGAGTGAAGAGTTAATATGCTAATTCCTCTATATATGAATAAAGGGGACATCCAATGTTGTAACAACTATAGATACATCAAACTACTTAGTCACACTATAAAGTTATGGAGGAAGGTGATTGACAATAGAGTGAGAAAGGATGTTTCTATATTAGAGAACTAGTTTGGCTTTATGTCAAGAAGGTCCACTATAAAAGTTTTACATCTCCATAGAAGATTAATAAAATATTACAGGAAAAGACATGCAACCTACATATGATTTTTATTGATATAGAGAAGGCATATGACAGGGTGCCTAGGAAAATCATATAGAGGTGTTTAGTAGTTAAGGGAGTTCTTATGACATATATACATGTTATTAGGGATACATATGAAGGTGTAAAGACTAGAGTAAGGATGATAAAAAGAAATAAAAAGATATAAGGCTAAACTATGGCTCCTCATTAAGCCCCTTTTGTTTGTAATAGTGATGGAAGAGCTCACCAAGAATATCCAAGGGGATGTGCCTTGGTGTATGTAAGTTTTAAATAGAAAAAAAACTTTCATACTGTAAGTATACAGATCGTAACTTATAGTACAAAAGATATTGTTCCTACAAGGATTGTATAGTTACCCAAAAGTTCTTGTAAAGTTTGTTTAAGGTAAACAATAAGATGATTAATTAAGAATTAAACTAAAAATAAAGACTTAATGAATAAACTATAAACAAACTATGAATTAGACAGTAGTAAAATTGATTGATTGATTAATAATGAAAGCTAGGAATTAATTTTGTCCTTATTTTTCCCCTTTACCTTCTTGATGTAATCATACTTAATACTAGATATCTTATAGTTATGATTACCCTCTCTTAAGATCTAATCAAGTAATCCTAATTAAAATAGATAAAAATTAAATTGTGATTTCTTAATCTATCAAAACTCCTTCTAACTATGAAAGTGGATTTGAAGTAATCTTGGATAAATAATAAAAAATTAAGATCTCTCTTGCTTATTAATTTGATGTTTATAAAACATTTAAGATACTAGCTCTTGCTATGTAGCACAACACAAGTGAATCAATTCAACCTTTCAATTCAAATTGATTATAAAATAATAAACATCATAAGCATATTTATTAAATCAAGAATGTAAGTTCAACAAATAATTCAAGAGTAATTCCTGAAAAGGAATTTAGCAATCCATAGATATAACTAAATATCTAAATCTAATTATCATTAACACCTAACAGCAACAACAAATAAAAAAAGAATAGAAAATTGAATCTGGAAGTGTCTCTTCTTAACCTTAAGCTAGAAAATTTGTAGCCTTATTCTTGAGAATTCCTGCTTTGATCTCCTCTTTAATTATAATTATACTACCATCAAGTGGTGTTTTAAGCTTCTTTATTAACTTAAGTCTTTTAGGGTTTTGTCTAAGATTCTTTCATGTGCATATCTTCCAAAAATAGCCTTAAAGCATTAAAATTATGAACAAATTTGCATCCTAGATCATGCATGATCATGCATGGGACAACCTAAACTTTCTAACACAATCATTTATAGGATTGCCTAAACTTTTTGGCATGATTGTGCAACTCGAACCATTAAAATTATGAAAAAACTTGCATCCTAGATCATGCACGATCATGTATGAGATTGCCTAAACTTTCTAGCACAATCATTTATAGGACTGCCTAAACTTTCTGGTATGATCGTGCAACCTCTGTGCACGATCGTGCCAGAGGCTTCCAACTTGTTGCTTCCTTTTTGCACTATCATGCATAGGACTTCACTATTATGCCAGACTTGATTCTTCATTTTTTTTCTTCATCTTTTCTTCACTTTTTCCTATCTCCATTCATCACCAAACACATCAAATAATCCTTGAAATATATAATTAAGATCAAAATTTTGCCTTAAACAATAATAATCAAACAAAACATTTACTTGTCCCTAAGCAAAACCAAAACAGTAGAATAAACAAAATACAAAATCATGCATTAATACAATAATAGTCCAACGACATCAAATCTTATGAAATTAACTTAGCCATAAAGACTAATAACTTAACAATTTCCAACACACTAACTTATTCCATTCATGTTCAAATTCTTTGATTTCAAGATACATGTCAACCAAAGTATTGACACCTATTCATACATATATGAAACTTATAAGCATGCATTCATTCTTTTATAACAATTAAAGAGGTAGGCCAGCACTAAATATCCATTCATGAGATTTATTTTAACATTCAACAAGAAGATCCATAGGTTCAATTTTATTATTAACACCATATTATCAAACTTGGTTAGAGTGTCATTCTAGCCTTTTGACATGAAGAAAAATATTTTATCATGAATGCCCTCTAATTTTCAGTCATATCATAACTCACAACTGACTACTAGCTCTATTCTTAACCTTTTTTTTAATGATCAGTAAAATAGGAAATGTATTTAGAACATTTATAAAATAAAATTTGGTGTTTTTGGTGTTATTATTATTATCACTATTTTCAATTTTACCTACATCACATCTTCCTAGTCAATCACGCCTATGAAAAGGTGCTACAATTTTTACTATTTTAAATGAATTTAATTACAGTGTATCCAAAAACTCCGTATAGTCTCATTGCCTCCTTACTCTCTTAAAGTTGTCTTCACTCTTATATTCTTCATATTTGGGTGCCTCCTCTCGTTTTCCCATCCTTTGTTATCCTTTTTTTTCCTATGTTTTTCTCCTTCCCATCTTCCATTCCGCCCCTTTAGGCCTACACCTTAGTTTACTCTTAAAATTTTCTCTTTTTATTTTAAAATTTTTAGAATTAACTTTTAAAAATTTTCAGATGTAGGCTTATTTTCAACCATTTTCAATAATGTTTTGCTCTACTCAATAAGGAGAATCTCTCTCTTGCCTAAAAAAGTCAAAAATTCCTTCTTTGGAAATAAGATCTACTTCCTCCTCTAGGAAAATTTGCAACTCCCATATTACACCTAACCTTCCGACTAGCTCATTAAATTCATCTAAACTTCCTAAATATCCTAGCTATAAAGACTTTAAGCTCTGGGATAAAATTCTAAGCTTAACGCTCTATCAACTACCTGTATTATTCCCTTGGAGAATTATGCCCTTAGTAATCTAGACACCTTTTAGGTTAGGAATACCAGGCTAAGCTGGAAGCATATGATGGATAGATCTTCTCTAGCCAAGCTTAACTATGCCCATCATCTATCTTAGAAGAAAGTAAGATTTTGGCTCTACCTCTAGAAGTTCTTAAAGATGGAGCTAGCAAATGGAGTGCAACCCTTATAGGATTTTTTTAAGGAAAAGGCCTACCTTTCCATTTATTAACTCTTGAACTGCATACCTTTGGAAATCATTGGGATTAAAGGAAGTCTTACTTAGTGAAGATTATCCTTTTCTATTTAAATTTTAATCTTTTATTGAGGAACAAAAATCTGAAGTAAGATATTGGCAGTACAACAATAGAAACTTATTCCTTCAACCATGGTAGTATGGAATGCAGTTAGAGGTAATAAAGCAAATGGAGACCATCTTTAGTTGAGCAAGGAAACGTATAAAGTTCGATTGGCTAGATATTCAGTAGGAGAGACTACAATGAAATACTGGGACTGTACTAAGGAATTAAGCTAAATAATTAAGTAATAGGAAAGGATTGCCTAATCTTCTACTATTAGAGAAGAAGAGGAGGTAAGGCAATTCTTGATTATGGAAATCGATTGAATAACTTAGTAATAGATGCAAAAGCAAACTCCAACTCAGCTACTACAAGAGCTGCAAACTCTCCAGAGACTAATAATAATATAACAGGATTGGATATATTGGATTTTATATAAATGTCAGTGAGAAGTGATGGCTACCTACACACTTACATTCCTCTAACCAATAATTTGAGAAGTAGAAGAAAGTAAAGAAAATCCTACCAATCACAAAAAATTAAGAAATTAAGAGACGAAGGTAATGAAGATCTCAAGCTTAGCTGATGCTAGAGTTTAGAACCCTTCAAAAAGCTCTTCCCCTAGAATACATAAAGCTAATCCTAGAGGAATAAGTGAAAAACTCTCCAAATTTTAGGGGGTTCAGTTAGGACACAAAAAGAAGTTTAAGAAGGAATAATTAAACAAATATATCTATAAGCCTAATCCACCCTTAGTGTCCATCCTCTCATGGAAATGTCAAGGGAATTAACTACCCTAGGAAACAACAAATGATTAAGAATCACCAAAGGAAATAAACACTATGCTAATAGGACTCTTAGAAACAAAAATAAAGGAAGATAAGTGCAAGAAGTTACTAATCACTAAATCCAAAATAATGGACATATAGCCATTACCTTTATCTACAATAGAGTCCAAGTATCCCTAGTGGTAGCCACTGATTAGTTTATGCATCTCTCAACTGCATTGATTAATGAAAAGACTAATTTCTTGATCACATTTTTCTATGAATCTAATTATATTTTTCAAAGTAATTTTCTTTAGATAAACTAAAAAGATTTCAGTACTCTATTGAATCTGTATAGATAATCCTAGGAGATTCCAATAGCATATTGTATAATTTAAAGACAAAAGGAAATATATGCTTGAATAATTTTAGTAACGACTTAGGCAATATGTGAAAGAAATTGACATTATAGACTTAAATGTTAAAGGACATTTCTATATATGGAGCACTAAACAAACTGGTGATTGATATATAAGGAAAAAACTAAATAGAACTTTAGTAAAATTCCTAGAGAGCATATCCTTTTTTACCATTCCATTATTCTTAGACCATTATCCTATTCTTATCTAGAGTCTCACTATAAAGCATTTAAGAAAATTCCCCTTTTTCTTTTAAAATTATTTAATAGATGTTTAGGGGTTTGAGGAAGCTATAATCAAGAGGCTTACTTCAAAATTTTAAGGCAATGAAGCTTTATTCTATATAAGGAAGCTATATAGAATAACTGAAAAAGCTATGGTGAAATAGTAACTGAAAAAGCTAAACCATACCAATATTTGTAATGCTCAACTTTTATTTTCCTTAGCTAATCTTAAATTAAAATTTATGCATAAAGAGCTTTTTCCATAATTGTAGTTATACTCTCAAACAAATAGAAGAGGAAGGAGAACCATTGAAATGCTCTAAAGTCCTAAAGATTCAGAATTCACTACTTAGGCATAAATCTAAGTTCCAATAGATAATGAAGGAGGAAAAAAATGCTTCCTTATTCCATAAATCCATCTTTATGAGAAGGAATATCAACAAAATATCTTCTCTTATTAAAGAGGAGTTAAGTCTAGCTCAATATTAAGATAAGTTAAAGCAAGAAACTTATGAGTACTTTTTTAACACATTAGGTACTCATGCATTTAGAAACTCTTTAGTCAGCTTGATTAAATCTGATATAGTTAATCAAATTTCTAAGAAGGAAGCAGACTTTCTCATTCAACCATTCAATCCCATGGATGTTGAAAGAGTTGTGTTTGAACTTAATTTAGGTAAGTTCTCAAAGCTAGATACATTAAATGCCATTTTCATTCAAAAAAACCTAACCTCACATCAAAGATGTTACTAATGCAATTTAGGAATTTTTTATAAATGGGAAGCTGTTAAGATAATGAAATTATCTTGTAAAACTTTCATTTTCCTTATGCCTAAAACGCATAATTCAAGTTCCCCTAAAGACTTTATACCTTTATCTCATTACAATACTTTTTACAAGGTAATTTCTAAGCTAATACATATAAGCTAAAATCAATTGTGAAACCCCTTATCAATTTTTCCCAATGAGCTTTCACATATGGAAGATCGATTAGTGATAATGAACTACTAGCTCAAGCTTTGCTTAAATGGACTATAAGGAAAATTTTCAACAAGAATTGAGCAATCAAAGTGGATTTTCCCAAAGCGTTTGATTTAATCCATTAGTTTACATCTTGCACTTGCTAAAGGCATTTGACCTTTGAAAAAATTTTGTTAACTAGATCAACCAATGAACGTCCATTATTTCATATGGAATTCTAGTTAATGAAGAAACTACCAACTTGTTTAAAGGAGGGAGGTTAAGATAAGGTAATCATACCAATTACTTTAAAGGAGGGAAAGAGTTAAGATCAGGTGATCATATATCAACTTAACTATTCATTTTATGGTGGAACCATTAACTAGATTGATTAATTACTTTATAAGACAACCAATAACTTCAAATTCCACTCAAAATGTTAAATGCTGAGGATCTTTAGCCTTGTATTTGCAAATGACTTACTACTACTTTCAAAGACCAAGGACAAATCAATATGCTTACTTATGTCTGCCTTGAACACGTTCAAACTTCCATTAAGATTATCCATTAACGGTGTCAAGTTTTACATGATAGTTTTTATAGGTGCAAAAGACATAGTTCCCTAGTTATCATCAATCTATAACTTACAGCTTAAGGATCCTCCATTTACATATCCAAGACTTCTAATTACTATTGGAAAACTAAGCTTTAGGGATTGCTAATCTCTCCTTAATAAGATTTAGGGGAGATTTAATAGTTGTGCAATAAATCTTTATAATTTGTAGTAATGGTACAACTGATCAATTCCATTCTTGATTCCTTCCACTATTGTTCCTCACACACTTTCCTCTTTAGAGGAGTAATAAAGGCCATAAAAAAGATGTGAGGATCATTCTTTGGTTTAGAGAGCTAAACAATAGGTACTATGCTAGGCTCAAATAGTCTGAAGTATGCATGCCAAGCAAAGATGGAGGCCAAGGCGTCATTCCAATCTCCTTATCTAATAAAACCCTTATAAAAAGTAGAAATTGGAGAATTTTGACTAACAACGAGGCTCTTTGTGTTTAGACGCCTATTTTATAAAAGAAAATAGCATATGGAAAATCACTCATTCTTGATTTATAACTCAATCACTCAAGATAAGATAATTACTTAACCATAAAATTGCTTGCAGAATTGGAGATGGGAAACAAGTTTCCTTGTGGTTTGATAATTGGAGTAAGTGAGGTCCCTTTACAGGACTAGCTTACATCCAATTATAAAGAGCTAATAAATAAGAATGAATGGGCTATCAATTCCTTATTATTTGGGAACCTCATTCTAAATTACATAATTGGAGATTAGGTTCATTGCCTATTAAAAGGACTCTCTATAGAAAATTATTTGGTGTAAAAAGATTCTACCTTAAGTACCCTTACTTATTTCGCTTGGCTATAAGCATAAATTAGTAATTTTGGATAAGTTAAGTTTTCTAAATTCCTCGTAGTTATTTTGCCTTCGAAAACAAGACTAGCAATCCTTATAGTACCATATCTTTACTTATGATTTCTTTACGTACGTATGGAATATAAAGTTGTGTAGGTTCCTTGAAACCAACCTCATTTGCATTGACATATTTGACAAACCGAAGAAAGACTATCGGATGCAGATAAAAACATATGTGTCATTACATGTGGAAGTATTATGTACTCCATTTGGAAGGAAAGAAACTTTAGGATATTCAAAAGAAAGGAAAGAAAACTAAAAACCATGTAACTCTAGAACTAACCTCTTGAATAAGAGACTAGCAATTGGTGAATCATCTTCAAACTACATATAGTCCTTATAAAAGACAATAGTAAGGATCAAAATTTGTGAGAAAGGAATGAATTTTTATTCATGATCTGTGAAGATATATATACACTTGATTTCATACTCTCTCTCTTTTCTGTTATTCTTTCGTAACAAACCTAGCGACTTCTAACCTGTAGTATCTAAATAAGGACAAAGAATAATGATGAGCAGTAAAAAAAGAACAAAATGGAATTGATGAGGTGGCCTACTATATTGCGGTGTCATTTGTTGGTGTTGACGTTTCCTGTGAGTCCAACAGCCCCTCCTCAAGTTAGAGTTTATGTAGACCCATCTTGTCCAATGTTATGTGAAGTGTTGATGCTAGTAAAGCCTTTGTGAATGCATCGGCCAATTGGAACCTTGAAGATAAGTGACTTGTTTGGAGAAAACCATTATGGACTGCATTACGTACCAAGTGGCAATCGATATCTAGATGCTTGGTACGCTCGTGAAACATGGGATTGTTGGAGATATGGATTGCTGCCATGTTATCGCATTTTAGTGGAATTGGTAATGGAACCCTCACTTACAGATTTCTAAAGATGTAATTTAGCCACTTTATTTCGCAGAGAGTACTGGACATACTCTTGTATTCAGCTTCAGCGGAAGATCTGCTAATCATTTGCTACTTTTTTGTCTTCCAAGAAATTAAGGATGATCTTAGAAATATGCAGAAGCCTGTAATGGATTTTTGGGTGACTAGGCAGCTTGCCCAATCTGCGTCAGAATAAACTAACAGTTTGGTTTCAAAGTTTGCCGAGTAAAATACTGCCTTTGAAACACTCCCTGCGAGATACCTTAACACATGAGTTAGTGCCTTCCAATGTGGTTCTCTTGGGGTAGCGGTGTATTGGCTTAATTGCTGCGTTGCATATATGATATCAGGTCTCGTAAAATTCAGATACAAAAGCTGCCGACGATTCTCCTATACTTCTTAACATCGACTAATAAAGCACCATTATCATAATTCAATTTTAGTTTTGAAACCATGGGCACATCAGCACTTTTCAAATCCCCCAAATTCAAATCCGCCAATATATCACGTATGTACTTCTGTTGGGATAATATCATACCACACTTTGATCTGGCTATTTCGATACCAACAAAATACTTTACATATCCCATATCCTTTATGGTGAATAAATCATTCAAGAAACCCTTCGCATCACTTATCAGGGATTCATCAGAACTGGTGATCAGCACATCATCTACATAGATAACTAAGGCTACAAAGTTAGTATTGTTACCTTTTATAAACAAACAAGGATCTGAGTCTGCTTGGACAAACCAGTAAACAGTCAATTTTACTGTGATTTCCTTGTTCCATTGCCTTCCTGCCTGTTTTAAGCCGTATAGAGATTTTCGAAGCCTTAGTACCTCCGCTGGTCGCATTCTGTTATAGCTTTGAGGTGGTGAGATGTAAATTTCTTTGTCACGTTTTTTTATAGAGATTTCCACGTGGTGTATGGGCAACCCCTTGGCTGTGGAAACAACAAGAATAGTGCAAATTGTAGTAATCTTCGCAATAGGAGAGAACACGTCAAAGTAGTGAACACCTAGGGTCTGCTTGAATCCCTTCACAATCAAACGTGCTTTCCATCTTTCAATCTATCCGACTGGTTTTCTTTTGATTTCGTATACCCACTTCGTGGTTAATGCCTTCTTTCCCGCTGGTAACGTTGATGGTACCCAGATTCCATTTCTTTCCAAAGCTTCAAACTCTGCCTCCATCAGTTCAATCCACAATGGGTTCTGTTTAGCACTTTCATAAGAAAACGGTTCATTGTCAGTAGACAAGTTAGCCAAGAAGGTTTTATGGGAAGTGGAGAAGATGAGGTTGTCGTGGTCCGTGAAGAGTTGTGAGGAAGCAATGAGAGCTCGATTTGCAAGGGAAGTAATGTAATCATTAAGGTATTGTGGTGGTTTCCAGTGTCGGGTACTGAGTTGGGTAGGTATGGAGATGGTATCAAAAGTCGTGTGGGTATTTGAGGGAGATAGGGTTTTAGCTTGGGGATTGTGAATGTCGGTAGTAATTGGTGATGGTAATGGTGTAGGTTGGTCTATCTGGTGAGGGGTGGGTAAATCTGTCGATGAAGTTTGGGTAGATGGGTTTGGGTAACTGGGTAGTTGGTTTTGGGTATAGGTATTTAGGCTGGATAGGTCAAATGCTGGGTTAGTTTTGTGTTTGGTTTCTTTGGTTTGTTTATACAGAAATAAGGTTTCGTAAAAGACAACATCTTGACTAAAAATTACTTGTTTTATGTCGATTGCTCATAATTTGTAAGCCTTTCGATCGGTCGAGTATCCAAGGAATAAACATTTCGTTGCTCGTGGGTCAAGTTTTTCTTTGTGAGGAGTGGTGTTAGTGGCATAACATAGAGACTCAGAGGAGGTGCAAACATGTTCGTAGGTCGGCTCTTTCTGATGTAATTTTTTGTAAGGTGTTTCCTATGATAGCACTTTCATCGGTAGGCGATTGATTATGTGAGTAGTGGTTAAAAGAGCTTCCCCCCAAAATTCTTTTGGTGAATTTTCTTAGAACAGAAGCGCTCGAGTGATTTGAAGGAGGTGTTTGTGTTTCCATTCAACACCCTCATTTTATTGGGGAGTATGAACGCAAGTTTTTTGGTGAAAATTCCCTTTGTTTTCAAATAATTGTTGGTTCAAATAGTTCACAAACTCGGTTCTGTTGTCCGTTTGTATAGTCGTAATGGTTTGTTTAAAATGATTTTCAATCATGGTGATAAACATAGTAAAAGTTTTGAGAACTTGTGATGCACTCATATATTCTTATCTTTTTATACTTTTTACACTTAGTTTTTATTCTCATTTAATGTCTAAATCACGTGGCTTACATTGATTTTATCATTTCAGGTGTTTTAGGTGTCAATTGAAGAAAATCATGCTAAGGAGGAAGATTTAGGACTTTTAGATGTCATTTTCAAAGTGAGGAGGTCAAAATACCCTA
>JANKOD010000003.1:13496302-13512456 GCA_026284645.1 Erythroxylum acuminatum | reverse complement strand
GTGAAAGATACTAAATTGCCACAATTACCTTTGCATTAGTGACAAAACATATAAATCATCACAGATAATCCAAACAACAGTGTCAATCAATTGTCTTGGCACTAAAAAATATCGTATTTGTGATGACAAAAATATTTTGTCAAAAAAAAAGTTACGAAATTACAAATAGTTGTCACCATAATTATAGTTTGGTTATTGTAACAATATAAAATAGAAAGTAATTAATTAAATATTTATTGAAAATTTTTTTTGTCACAACAAGAAAAATATTGTGTGACGATTAACAGTTTCGTAACAAAAAAACAAAATATTAGCGACCAAACTATATTCTATCACAACAAATAGAAAATATTAGCTACTAACATATGTTTTGTCACAATTACAATTTATTCCTGCTAAAATTATTTTCGCGCCAAATTTTATAGGCTTTTAGTGACAAAACATAGTGATAAAATAAAGGTTAACACTATTAATATATTAATAGTGACAATTTAGCTGTGAAAGATACTAAATTGCCACAATTACCATTGTATTAGTGATAAAAAACATATAAATCATCACAGATAATCCAAACAATAGCGTCAATCAATAGCCTTGGTACTAAAAAATATCGTATTTGTGATGACAAAAATATTTAGTCACAAAAAATTGTCACTAAATTACGAATGATTGTGACCGTAGTTAAAGTTTGGTTATTGTGACAATATAAAGGAGACACTAATTAATTGAATATTTATTGACAAAATTTTTTGTCACAATAAGTAAAATATTATATGACGATTAACAGTTTTGTAACAAAAAGAACAAAATATTAGTGACCAAACTATGTTTCGTCACAACAAATATGAAATATTAGCTACTAACATATGTTTTGTCACAATTACAATTTATTCCCGCCAAAATCATTTTGACGCCAAATTGCATAGGCTTTTAATAACAAAACTTAGTGATAAAAGAAAAGTTATCACTAATAAGATATTAGTAGTGACAACTTAATTGTGAAGGATACTAAAATGTCACAATTAGTTTGTATTAGTGACAAAAAAATAAATCATCACAGTTAGTCCAAACAATAGTGTCAATTCATTGTCTTGTCACAAAAAACCTCGCATTTGTGACGAAATAATAGTTAGTCACAAAACAATTGTCATTAAATGTCTTAACTCTTGAAGTGTTCCTTATTTCTACAGAGGATGCAATTTCTATAACGTAGTATATGTCTTTGTTTCCCAAACATAATTGAATGGCTTTAACTACTAACTTTTCCTAGATGAACTCATCCATATATTATGGCTTATTATCTTACATCTTTTGAGCAAGAGTTATTGCACCAACAAATCCTTCACTCTTCTTCGCCACAATCTGAATTTTTCAATTTCATTAACGAGCTGTTTGGAAACTTTCGAATTGAATTCATTAATGAATTGAATTCAATTACATTAATAAGATTGAATTGAATTCAATTTACACTATTTGAAACAAACCCATTAATATTATAATTGAATTCAATTACACTGTTTGGAACACAATCTAAATTAATTCAATTATTTCATATGACATTTTTACCCTTGACTAAAAAATAATCTTATTCTCCCTCAAGATCCCAAATGGAACAAGATTCACTTAAAATGTAGCCGAAAACAAATAAACAAAAAAATCTAGATATATACAAAAAATTCGAGAAATGCAAAAGAATTTAGACAGGATGAGAAAATGAAAGGAGAAGCTAAATCTAACTATAAATCTAAAAAAGAACGATGATCAAAGACAAAAAGGAAAAGACACCCATGAATAAGGAAAAGAGAAAACCTAAATATGGTGGGAGGTGCTGATTCGTTAAGAAGGTGTTGTTGTTCCGTTTCTTGGTGGGAGGGGTTGTTTGAGGTGAGAGAGGCTGCTTAAGGTGAAGAGATATATGGTAAGGTTGGATGAGTATTATTGGAAAGATATTTTCAACGTTCAAAAGAAGAAATGAAGTCCTAGTTCGTAATTCAATTCCGATGCTTTTTCAAGTGAATTCAATTTATAAAAGATGATGGGGTTCAATTCATATGAATTGAACCCATCCCTTTTTTTTCTGTTTCCAAACACTTAAATTGAATTCAATGCTATAATTGAATTCAATTCATATCATTCCAAACAACCTGTAAATCTTTCTATTTTAAACTTTACTACTGAAGTCATTGTTGCCTCAACAATGCTCTGATACCACTTATATATTGAGAAATAATGCTTTAAGAAACAAGAATATAATGGTGTGAAATAAAGTAATAAACAAAAGAACCAACAAGAAGATTTTTAATGAGAAGGTTTGGCCAATTGTGTGTGCCTATTTCCTAAAGAGTTTAGAGTGACTATCTTACTGTTGATTAATCAATAACACACTTGATGAAGAATACAACTTTCTTATTTATAGGCTAAGTTTACACAATTATAATTGATAAATGATTATTTGACTATATTTATATACCCACATTTAATGTGTTTTGCTTGTTATTTAAGAGTTTTATAGTGTTTTCAATACTTAATTCGCTTCAAGTGTATTTGTATGTAATAATTACCTTCATAAACCAAAACGAGAAGAATTCAAATGAAATTGTGGCATATAACAAAGATTTAAAGTAAGTGTGGACTTATACGACCGTGTAAAGTAACTATTTAAGTCTCTGTAAACGTGTGGAGATTTGAAAATATTGTTCTAGTCGTGTATGTTGCCTGTGTAAGTCTCTATGTCTCTATAAAATAACAAATTTAGGTATTTTTAGAGATACATGGTCACTTACATAACCATGTACATTGACTGTATATATCCCAAAAATCCTAGTTTTTTCTATACAATGACATTATCGGAGGTTGAAGAGTCGAAGGTGAGTTTAGAAGCATTTTTGAGTCCTAAGAAATACAAAGAAGAGGCAATTCTGAACAGAGGACGAGAAAAACATGAATATTACGTCACAAGATCCGATAGAGAGCATCATTCAATCTAAATTGCAAGAAGATTCATTAGAGATAAAATGGAGATTTAGAATATGAGTTATTTGTTTTTTTTTTGTTCTTCTGAATATTTGTTATTGGTTTTGTTTTTTTATGTGCAAGAACTAAAGTGTTTAGTGTCTAGGTGATATGAACCCTAAGTTGTGATGGCAATATGATTTAATCTTTTATTCAATGTTATTTTATTGATTGATTTATTGTGATTCAATTATGTGTTATATTCTTGAACTAATATATTTGGAATATTAGTTCATGATTTGATTTCATATGATAGAGATTAAAAAATCCTTTTGTGTGAATAGATCTACCATAATTGGAAGGAGTTGCATGTAAACCTAAAGATAGGTTGATATAAATCCTCTGGATTATGGTCAAAACATAATAGTGAAATTCACAAATCGATAATGTAATCATACGAGTTTTAACTAGAAAGATATTTTATTTAATCAATTGAGGGATAATTGTCAATAGTCCTGAAAAAGATATTAACATAAAATAGGAATTTTTGCGGTCCAATAATCAATAGTTTAATTAC
Source organism: Erythroxylum acuminatum (assembly GCA_026284645.1). NCBI lineage: Eukaryota > Viridiplantae > Streptophyta > Magnoliopsida > Malpighiales > Erythroxylaceae > Erythroxylum > Erythroxylum acuminatum. The sequence continues at coordinate 13,508,927 of JANKOD010000003.1, read as the reverse complement.
ATGATAAAAGGGTTAGAATTTCAGAATTTTTATGAGGATTCATCGCCTAAGTACTATTTGTTTGATATTGACTTTTCGTGATATTTGTGTCACTCTTAGCTTAAGTGTTTAGTTTAATTTTTAATTAAATCCACAACTTAATTTGGTAGTTGGATATAGAATAAGAAAAGGGCGAATATTAGTACTTACAATCCTTATGTGATTGACTCGTACTTGTCAATACAAGCTACAGCTGCACCATGCATTTGCAGTTAAAACTGGTAAATCTTTATAAGCATAGAACCCATCAATCAAAATTTTATTGTAGAATCTAGTTGTCATAGTTCAACGTAACTTTCAAAATAACCTTACTTAACCTTAATTATAACAAATCTTAGAATCCTTTAGAGTTTATAGTCTACCATAAACATATTTTTAGATAAGGCTGATTGTTGTAAGCACATATTGAGATATGATCATCTTAAGTTATGAATCTCACTTTTTCTCCTTAAACATGGACACATGTTCAGCTATTCCTGTGTCCCCAGACTATGGATCCTACTATTTCACTTGAGCATAATTCGTGACACTATTGTGTCTCAAACTGTGTCCTCTTCGGAAATACCTCTACGACCAGTGGCGAAGTCAGGAATTTGTTTCAGGGGGGGCAATGTATATATATATTATTTCAGGGGGGGCAACGACATTCTTTTAAGTAGGGAAGGCAACCTCTGTATACATACAGCATATATATATTCTTAAAAAAAAAATTTTGAGGTTGGGCATTTGCCCACCCTCCTAATGCTGTAGCTTCGCTACTGGTCATCAACCATCTCAATTTTCCTGTAGTGACTCCCTTTGTCAACATGTCAACTGAATTTCTCGCAACCAAAATCTTTCTCAATGACAACGTCCTATCATTAATCACCTCTCAAATATAATAATACTTAAACTGAATGTGCTCTATTCACGAGTGCAACACTGCTGGACACATTGACAATTTTATTGTCACTAAACAAGACACTATTATCTTGTCATTTGTCAATCTCCTTTAGAATCTGCAACCATACCATCTCCTTTCCGGTTTCCAATATTGCAACGTATTCTACTTCTACGGTTAAAAGGGCTACACAATTTTGAAATCTTAACACCCAACAGATTGCAGTACCAGAGAGTTTAAACACGTATCTAAAACTGCTCTTCTGATTGTCAATATCACCACCAAGATCTGCACCTACAAAATTTTCTAAAATCATATTAAATTTTCTAAAACATAGTGACATACCCGATGTACCTTTCAAATACCTCAATAGCCACTTTATTGCTTCTCAATGTTCTACGCCAGGGTTTGCCATGAAGCAGCTCACAACTGTTAGCACCCTTCCTAGTTATCAGCATGCTAGTATTAATATTAGTCACTAATGCATTCAAATACAAATGCCACATAGGCTAGTGGTTAAGAGTTTGTTATAGAAAGAGAGAGAGAAGGAGGAGCAGAGTATATATATAGACTCGGTATAGGAGGGAGGAACATTCTGGTTTATTGTCTAAAATACATCTATTGTATTTGGCCTGGATTTCCAGGAGGGGGAGCATTGCTCCAGTGTTTTTTCTTATTTTCTATCAATATCCTAGCAATCTCTATAGAGGTTCCTAACAATACTTACTGATAAAATAATTTTTAACATTATTAATATAGTAATAGTGGCAATTTAATTGTGAAAAATACTAAATTGCCAAAATTACCATAAAAAATATTAGTGACAAAAATATAAATTATCACAGATAATCCAAAAAAAAGTATCAATCAATTATCTTATCACTAAAAAAACTCATATTTGTGATGACAAAAAAAGCTAGTCATAAAAAATGTCACTAAACTACGAATAGTAGTGAGCATAGTTATAATTCGGTTATTGTACAATATGAAGTAAACACTAATTAATTGAATATTTACTGACTAATAGTTTTTGTCACAACAAGTAAAATATTGTATGACGATAAACTGTTTTGTCACAACAAGAAATAATTATTAGTAAACAAACTATATTTTGTCACAACAAATAAAAAATATTAGTTACTAACATATGTTTTGTCACAATTTCACTTAATTCCTGGCAAAATTATGTTGGCATAAAATTGCATGGGCTTTTAATGACAAAACTTACTGATGAAAGAAATTTTGATGCTATTAATATATTAATAGTGATAACTTAATTATGAAAGATACTAAATTGTCATAATTATCATTATATTAGTGAAAACCTAAATACGAAACCAGTTTTAGTCACAAAATTTTTTCAATAAATATCTTAACTCTTGTGGTGTGTGATTTCACTTCCATCTACACAAACATCGTATGCAAGAACTTGGTAATGGAATTTGCTTAAAACTTAAATCATTCACAATCCAATCACAGTCTTTCTTATACAAGTAGATATTACCAGAACTAGATTTTTTTTGCACGCGTAATGCTTCCTCACAAAAGGAAGGTTGGAGCTGCACTGGTATGCATCATCTCTTTTGTTTAAAAGAAGAGGAGGAAGTCAAGATGTTATCCACCGCATCCGCCGCATCCACCGCAGGCTGCACCAGTATCAGAAGGTTTGTCTTTGGATGGGCCATCAGCACAAGAAAAAATTATAGTTATAATGATGGAGAGAGTGATCAGTAAAAAGCAGAAGAGCAGAACTGCACTGCTCAATCCTTCATCTGCTCTCACCGTCGTTTTCCAGTCTCTTACCATGTTTATATCTTCTCTTCTCTGCTACTCTCCTTTTTGCTGTCTTCTACAATTAACAGATAATGGCGGTGATGGTGGTTTAAGTATGAGAAGGTCAAGAACAGTACTAAATGTGAACGGTGATGGGTTGTAAAATGTTGATTAAACAGATAACATTGACTTAACGTGTGAGGTATAATGGTTTAAAACAAAATTCAACAACCACTGCTGACCAAAGGATAGTGACCTAAATGAAGGATAAGTGACTTTAATTTTCGGCAAGTGATCATAAAGTAAAGATGGACAGATTCGCAGTACTAGCTAGATTGCATATACAATGACACTTGGGAAGGAAAACCATTTGTAGGGACGAGAAGATAGTTCTTAAAATGTTATCCATTTCAAGCCGATTTTTCTTTTTAATAAGAAGAAAAGAAGATTTCTGGGCAAAATTACACAACTAAGCTATGAAAAACCCTTTTCATTAATGAAATTTGAAAATCAAATCGATATTGATTGCTAAGCAGAACGGGCTTCCATATGGTAGGTGATCCTAATACACTTTGAGATAAGAATCTGACTAAATAACAAAGAAATTACAAGGGAAGAAGGAAATAGTAGATAGAGAGAGGGTCTTCCACAGGAAAAGAAATCACCTGTCATATAGTAAATAGTAATTGGCTAAATATTAACTTAATAATATAGGAAAATAAAATTTAATTAATTCAAACAAATATTAATGGTAGGATCCTCAATATATAATTCTTACAATATAAAACATATACTCAAATCCTGCGTATCAACAATATTCATTCTGCGTGTTGTTGTTGTTATATAATATAAAACATATAAGATGTAGTTGAAGAATTTAATGAAATCATTGTGCTATAAATAATTTGATGCCTTTTCCTCGACCCTTTCTAACTTTAAGATATTTTTGATGGATTATTTTTCATCTATTAAAACTAAAACCTAATAAACAAAAAATTAATTTATGTCTTTATAATTTAATTTTTTACTTTCATAACAAAATTGAGTGAACATTCATGATTATTTATCTATTTAATTATTAACTGAGTTTAAATATACATATAATTAGTTATTCCAACAATAACTCTTATTCTAACATTTTCTACTAGGATCATTTTAAGTGCGTAAAAAATAAATCTTGAAAGCTCAACATGATAACTTCTACATGATATAATAATAATAAATATAACTATTGCATATTAATTATCCAATCTATTTTCTATTCTTTTGGTCCATTCTTTTAGGTTCTTAGGCTTTCCTTGTCATCCTATTCACTTTTTAAATTCTTCCTCTATTACTTAGGCTATTTCTTAGGTTACTTTTTCAATTTTCTCTACTTCTAGGGAACCATGCTCTTTTTGTGTTGAGGAGGGTAATTTAATCTTTTCCTCTTATTTTAGGTCATGTCCTTTATCTCTCTTATCAATTTGCAACAATTTTTCATATCGCCTTATCAAAGCATGACTTTTTCCTTAGTATAACTCTATAGCTCCATCATTAATATAACTGGTCAAGTCCCTAACTTTCCTGGAAATTTCCCTACCTTGCCATCTTGCTTCTTCCCTTCTAACCATCCTCCTATTCCTACTAATAGAATTTCCATCGTCTCCTCAATAGAAATGGAACCTTCCTCCCTCCTCAAGGATCTTTTCCTTTATCCTTTGTAACAAAGTTCTACTTCTACTCACCTAGTTAACAATGGTCATTTTGAGCTTTTAGCACCTTAGACTCCCTCTATTCCTCCATCTACAATCCTTAATTTGAATCTTTATTGGAAGTAAGTCCTAGGGGGGCCTTCTAAAATCTCTCTTCACTGACATCCTCTCATTAAGATAGATGGTGTTTCTATGTGTTGTACACTTATTTGATTTTTCTTTGGGAAGTGTCTAGCTTTTTCTGTAATCAGACTTTAGGCTTTTAAATACTAAAAAAGTAAGGGACTTGAGGAATTACTACTTAATATGGATAACATCTTCCTATTTATATTCTCCTTAAATGCTAGTGCTTAAGGGGTCCTACAAGCTAACCCTTAGGACTTCGATAGCTTGTCTCTTTTAGTTCAACTTTGAATTGGAACTTTTTTCCTCAAAACTGCATAGACGCCTACCATATCTCCTTTTTCTCTGAGAGTCCCCCGAACTAACAGATCTATTATAATTGCTCTCTTCCAACCCCTCTCTCTCCTAGTTACCCCTTGCTTAATTCCTTAACTCTCCACAAATTTACATTTCCTTGCCTAAACTCACACCTTATGGATATTGTCGGTACTCCAGTAGCTCCCTTTCTTAACTCTTTATCTAATTTTCCTTTCCTCTCCTTAACTCCCAGTAAGCAATAAGGGGATGTTTATACTTCCCCCACTCTTGGTAACACTTCAAATGCACAACTACCAAGTCCTATATCTAGTGCCCCCCTTCCATTTATCTCTCTACCAACCTTAGCCTATCCACTATAGCACCCACTAACATTGTGTAGTTGTTAATTAATGGTAAAGCTCTTTCCCTCTAAGTAAGGTGATATGTGTAAATTATATTATATTTTGCTAGATGTTTAAGTGTGTTTTAAGTGTTTCTTAGATGATTATCATGTGTATAGGCTTAGAATTATGTTATTGTTAATGTTTGTATGTATTATATGTGTTTTCTTTTAGTTTAGAGCAAGAATTGGATCTTAATTTAATGTTTCAAGAGGTTTTTTTTACGTATTTATGAGTGTTGGAAATTAGGTAATTAAAGAATTAATTAGATGGAGTAAGAATGAAAGTGTCACAATCGTGCATAATTGGTCACAATCGTGACAAAGGTGAAAATCCTAGGAGCACGATCATGACTCTTATGTCACAATCTTGATAGAGACTGTCTAGGCATAAGTTTTTTCATTTGTTTTAAGGTTTGAGGGTATTTTTCGAGCCATCAAAGTGGGAAAACCCTAATTACACCCTAAGACCCTAGGACACTATTTAAGGACTTGAAACTTACCAAAAAATGTAGTAGCTAACATCAAAGAGAGGATTAAATGTAAGAGATCAAGAAGAACATCCAGGAATTCCAGCTTTCTAAATCAAGGCCCAATAGAGTTTTTATTCTTTTCCTTTATTTCTTTCATTATTTTTTATGTGTAATCTAAATTCCAAGATGTTAAACATGTTTATGAAGTTCTAAATTTCAAATTAGGATTTATTATGTGACTTTGATTATTGTTGATTTCAATACATATTCTAGTGTTTATGATAATTGTTTATGCTTAAACTCGACAACAAATTGAGCAAGTGAGTCAAAAGTCACTAGTGTTAAATTGTACAATAAGAGTTGGGAATTTAATAGACCCACAATTATCAAATTAACAATCATTCAAAGAGAGATTTTGTTTGAGAAATTAATTATCTATTATATAGCTTCAGATTTAATTGAAAACGCCAAGGAACGTTTGTGAATCAAAAGGTTGTAAATCTAGAATTTTTGGATTCAATTGGGGTTAATTCATTAGATCTTGAGAGAGGGTAATCAATACCTTAGGAAATCTAAGATCAAACACATAATTGGATCAACAATAGTTAAAGAAACAAAATAAGGAAAGAATAAGTCCTAAGTATTAAATCTTGATCAAAACCCTAAATTAATTTAGCAACTCACTGTTTCATTGTTTATTCAATGTACTTACTTTGTTATTGTTATTTGTTTCAATTTTTGTTATTTGTTTTATTCAAATAACATTCTGAATACCTTAGACAAAGCTAGGTTCAAAATCCTTGCATAATCCTTATGGGAACAATATCCTTATATACTATAAGAAATATGACTTGGATTATTAACTTGTGATTATATGAAATTAAAAACAAGGCCAGGAATAACATATCATATATGTTGTGATAAGAATTGTCACACAATAGATCTAGGTGTCACATGAGATGTGATTGAAAATGATGTTACCTGCCTAGTTCAAGTTTTGTTGGTTGGTTGAGTGACCTAAGATCAATGAAATTTAAAAGTGATCCTACCCCACTAAAGAGATTAAAATAATTGTTTCGAATAGTAGTAAAAGCTATTACTTTGAATAAACTATTAGGAGTAACTAAATAAATTATTAAAGTCTTAATCTTATTTGGTAGTCATAACATATAACCATTTACTTGCTTACTTTACACTTTTTTATTCCAACTATAAAGTTCCTTTATTTAGTATAACTAATATCGAGTTTTAAAACACCAGATTTTTTGGACATAGGTTTGGTTTGAGAAGTGTTATCCAAAAGGATAAATGAAAAATTGTATGTCCATTATATCATTTTCTATACTCCTTATTGAGGATATGGTGACAAATTTTTAGAGACATGTCAATATCCTATAGATAATAACATATGATAACATTTTTAGTTTATTAATGTCTCATAAACTTTAATGACACTATGTAAGAAGGATGTAACACAGAGATAGTATAACACAAATATTTACATGAAGCAGAGTTGAAAGATAAAGTACCTTGATTAAATTTACTCAATTTAGCTTACTAAAAGTATAAATATGGACAACAATTGAAGGAATTTGCTTAGATATGTTGATAACCACCATTAAAAAATGATTGCTTGATTTTTCTTTTCAATACATGGCATGGTTGGGATCATATATATTTTTTGATTCATGCTTATAAGTATTTGATACTGAATTTAGATTCAACAATGTTACAATGTTCAATGAATGATTAAAAATAGATTGTTGAGAAGAAATAGTTACTCCAAGTTTATACAAATATTTTGTATGTGTTGGATTAAGAGAGACTTATACTTAATATAAGTGGCAAGAGTACAAAGTTAGATAACCACAACTATCCGTTATGCCATATTAGTTAAATCAACATAATGAGAATTATAAAGTTTCACACAAAATAGATGTATCATTTTGATTATTAATCATATGAAACTTATGAAACCTATTAAAAGGAAGAATGACCAAATCAGCTTTTGGTGAAAGGATAATGATAGTATTAAATTGTTAAATTTTATGCATATAATGTATTAGATATAGTAACAATTAATAAAAGAATGATACTTATGTTTCATTAGATTAACTAATGAATTTATATGATATAGTCATATTTATTAAAAGAAATGTTGATTTAAATTTTTGAAAAGTTTAAATCATTTAAATTTGAGTGAAAATTAAGCATTAAGAATCATAAAAACACTTAAATGAGATCAATGTGGTTTGATTTAAATTTTCTTTGTTAGCTAGAGGGAACAAGATTCCTTAATGAATACCTCTACATCTAAATTCCATAATCATATAGATTTGTGAAAGGAGAAAATTGCTACATAAGATATTCTATACAACAATATTTATTTCTTTTATAGTTAAGCCTAATACAATAACTTACCTATAAAATTTTCGATTAAATTAATTAAAAAGATTTCATATTAGATATGAAGTTGTATGACTTTGTAAAAGTTGAAGCTATCGATTTTAAGATGTGATGTATAGTTAAAGCACATACTATCCAATGAGTTTAGAATTAAATTGGATAGTAGAAACTTATAAGATATCCAAACGAGTTAGATATGATCTTGCAAACCCTAATGAATAATATAGATGTTTTAGTGAATACCTATAAGTGAATGTTCTCAGAATAATTAGTAAGAGTAAAATAAAATTTAAAGTGTCAAAATCTTATGACAATTAAAACTAGTGAATTAGTTGATACATTTGATATGTAGTGGGAAGGTTACAAGATATTGAGAGATTTCTTTCATGGTGAATGCAAAGAGTTTGCTTTGGATGTGACTGTGAATTTATCTTATCTATAAGAAGGTTACCGGGAGTCTAATTGTACTCTTTAGTAGGTGTGTGTAAAGACATATTGCTTATAGAAAACAAAAATAAATCATATTTTTAATTGTCGAAAATACTATAGTCCTTTAATTGTTGAAAATATAATAGTCCAAGTATAACTCTAATTATATATGAAAAGTCAACAACTTAATTTTAGGAATTATATATATGGACATAGATATGAATGTTGTTTACCTATTTTAGTCTTACATAGATAGTGTTTAGTGTTTGAGATGTTTGATACTTGTGAAGTATTAAAGATATTCATTATTCTATATATGAGTTGATATTTGAGTTCAAGATTATGTAGATAATAACTTTAGAAGTAAATCTTAGTTAAGATATATTTTACTTAGAAAAATATTGTTTTAAGATTAGAACCATATTACATCTTTTATTTAGTGGAAATGATTATTTTAATCAATATCTTCTTCAATGAACTTGATATAGTTCCTTGCATTTTTGAAACAATAATGTACCATAGAACATTAGAGTCATTGTGCATACAAAAATCTAAGGTCTCGTCAAAGATCCAAGTATGTATTTAAGCAATTTCTTTTAATTATAATGATAATTAAGACATGAGTTATAAGATTTAAGCAAGTACTCACTATAAAGAATCTCGCAGAATTCTTTAACTAAATTAATGTCCTAATAGTAATCGTCACATGGAGATATAATATAAGATACTTAAAAAAGTGACTTAATGCAAGTGAGATTACATTACATATACCTTAAAGCCAATCGGTCGGTCATAAATATAGTGACATAATTAATTAAAACCACTATTTTTATTTATATATTTTTTAATTTTGTTTTATATTTTAATACTAAAGGTAAAATCTCTAGAATAATTGATGTGAAATCAAAATTGTAATGAAATCATAATTATGAGGTTCAATTTGCATTTATTTATTATTCTAAAATTGTTCTTAGTTGAAGTTTCATCAAGAAAGGATGTTGATGAAACACTGTAATTAGCACGCAGTATGTTTCTTTCCTATAAAGAAAATAATTAAACATATAATTAAAGTATAGAAATACTTGGATAGACGTGTCAACGTATATTAGAGAACTAGTTCATTGAACAAATCTAATTATGACAATCTCAAATGGAATATTACTTATATGTCTATGGATTTTCTTGTTATGATCATTAAATAATTGATCCTTAGACTTGAAATTACCAAAGCATCTAATGTAAGAATTACTATGTATTGATGCTACTTATGACCTATTCTATTTATGGTTATTCATTCAACAATACTTGGATATAATATGAACCGTATACAGATAGTTGAGTAAGTCAATAAAGAATTTGTTGCTCTAAAATAAATAGAAAGAGTGTTATGATGTTCTTAATTAGTAAGGATTAAAGGAATTATTTGGTCAAAGTGAATTAAGATTAGAAAAGTTTTTTTTAATATCAATATTAAATCAATTACTAATCAGCAATAATGAATATGATTGAATTTAAAAAGAACAGATTCTAAATTCATATTCTATTTCTATTTAGAACATTGGATGACAAAATGATTAAATTATTCATCATAATTATGCATAGATAAATTGAGTTAAACCACTTTAATATTCCTAATATTTAAATGGTCATGACATATTGGTATATGTCAATTTTGATTGTCCCCACTAGCCCTTCCACGCAATAACTTTACCTTTGTGATTATAAATCAGAGAATAGGAGAATTAAAGATGAAGGAGATTCAATTTATGTAAGTTTAATTATGAAGTATAATTGTAATTTGTAATCATTTCTAACATATTAAGAACCTAATAAATTGCACACTTAAAAAAGTAGTTAAAAATAATTTAAATTAAGTTGAGCTTAATTATGATGTTTAAAAAACTTCAAAGAACAAGTATAAGATATTTTCTTCTTATTAAAGTTAAGTTTAATTAGATTTTAACTTTAATTATAATTAAAAAGTTTAATTTTAAAAAGAAAGAAACTTTTTTTTGTCTTTCCATGTAAATAAGAGGAAGGCATATTTTCTTCTTTAAGTTTGTTTGGCCCTTTCCTATGAATATTGTTAGATGCTAGATAAATAGACAATTTGTAGTTGATAGTTCCATAAAAATATGAAAGGATTCAAATTATGTACGTTTTAACATTTTTACTTATAATATAATTCATATTTTAAAAGTCATTCAATAAAAGTGATTCAATTAAAAAATTAAAAAATATTTTTGTTGTACACATGATTGGATTAAGATTAGTTTTCCAGCATTATCTTTGGTCTCCTTTTTAACTTATCCAACATTAAAAGTGGTAAGACAAATGCCACAAAATGATGAGATCAAATCTGTTTCGATTTATCAATTCTTACCATGTTCTATTAAATTTTATTTACACATTTATTTAACATGCACATGTTTACTAACAGTAAATGCCAAAGAGTTGAAACGAGTCCAGATCTTCTGTCAAATATTATAGTATCTTATTGTGTTCAATAAATCTCAGTCATTTATTTATGTGGATCTCGCATGGATCCCGCAAAATAAATAGCTGAGATTCTATGAGACAAAATAAGAGAGAGTAATATTAGACAGAACATCTAGATTTAGTTAGAAACACCCAATCGAATAAAGGTGCTCCAACCCCGAAATGGCAGACCTGTCAACTTTTATCAGGTCTTCGGATGTAACAAATCAAGAATCTAAGGAGAAAGTGCGTAAAGAGAACAAGCAAAAAGAAAGATACGACAATTAAGAGGAGCAAAAGTACTTTTCTTTTAAATCCTTGCATATAAGTGGAAAGACATAAGTTAAACCGGAGAAAAACGAACATTGAAGACCAAAACAGTTAGAAAGTAAATCGGACCGCTACCCTCAATTCCCCGCGATGCAATTATAACAATCTCCCATTTCTGCCCCTTAGGCTAGAACTCGGGAGAGTGTAATTGCAAAGACTTTTGTTTTCGTGTGTTCTTCTGCCATCACCTTACCTTTTCAACCGTAATTACAAAAGAACCTTCCTCCTCCCATGAGCCACCGTAATGTCCACCATTAACCGACACCTTCACCCACTAGCCCCCGTCGGTGACCACCCATTGTTTTGAGTTCTTACTTCACCCAAGTTAAGAAGTGGAGAAGAAAATGGTAACAAATGATCAACAGCAAGGTAAAGTTGCTACGCGTTAGTGGATATGGAGCATTAAGGGACCCGATGGGTCGTATAAAAAGGTGAGATTGTAGCTTTTGGTTTTCGTGTGAGTGGGACTTCTGCAACAAATATTTCTTTTCTTTTCATTGATTCTTTTGGGATTAAAGGTGTGTTTAAATTCTTGGTCAAGGCATGATTGTGGGGAATGCAAATAACTCCACCAACTCGATTTCCGAGGCCTTTGCAATTTTCATATTCATTCTCGCTGAGAAGAAAAGGTAGTATTGATGGGGTTTATTTGTCCGTGTATGTAAACATGCGCTTGGTTCACTCACTAATAATCGAAGTCGTCTCTTCATGGCCAACTTTATAGTTTAATTACCATATTATTGATGTGGCTAATTACCTTGCATACTGTACTTGGCAATTGTTGAAGACAATTGGACCAGGAAAATAACGCACTTGTCTGAAGTGTTCGATTTATATAGCAAAGTATGATTGAGCTATGAACAATTCACTAAAGTTGATATTTGGTTACGAAGAAAAAAAAAAGTAGTCAAATGTGTAAGTCACTTATAATTTTTAGTTACATTATTGTTTTGTCACTCAAAACGTCGTCAAATTTTCGTAGCTGAAAATTATAGGTGATATTTTCAAAAATCATCACCACTAGTTTTTTGCTACGTTTTGTTTTCGTAGTTAAAAACTATTAGCTACATTTTGAGAAATCATTGCCAGTAATTTTTGGCTTTGATTTTTTTGTAGCTTAAAACTATTAACTACATTATAAAAACGTAGCTAAAAACTTTTGGCTACGTTACTCAAACAACTACTTAGTATTGTCTATGTTGATAAACTTGTAATTTTCTAAAAACCTTAGGGGGTGTTTGTTTCCGTTTTTATTTTTGGTTTTCTGTTTTTGTTTTCAAATTCGATAAAAAATCTTGTTTGT
>JANKOD010000003.1:13463345-13483815 GCA_026284645.1 Erythroxylum acuminatum | reverse complement strand
GTCAAACTAGGTGTTTGACATGTTCATGTGGTATTAAGGTATAAAATGAGTGGATTTAAGAATAAAGAAGGATTAGAAGTGTAAAGATATGGTGCAGGAATGGATGGGTGTCAAATTGGGCAAGGGAATTGTGAAAATTCCCCTGTCCGTTTAACGGATAGTCTCGGGTTAGAATAACCCCTCATGCTCAAAGCTGCGTCCGTTTAACGGACACCTCTGTCCGTTTAACGGACCAATTCGGGTGAAATAGTACTAAAGTTACACATCGTGTCCGTTAGACGGACATGCCAGTCCGTTTAACGGACTCATTATGTGTGAATAGTATCCATATTCGCCCTGTGTCCGTTTAACGGACACATTCGGGAGAAATAGTGTGCAAGTTCAGTCTGTGTCCGTTTAACGGACACGCATGTCCATTTAACGGACAGGCTCGGGAGAAACAGTACTTAAGGTGCAACTCATGTCCGTCTAACAGACACCCATGTCCGTTTAACGGACATGGCCCAAAAAGTCAAAATGTTGACTTTTTCAAAGATGAACCGAATTAAGTTTTAACCAATGTAAGCTCACTACCAGAGCGAGATAGTAATAAGAACCAAGTAAAGAGGTCAATTAAGTCAAGATGTCCCGGGAATGGGCCCCAACAGGGCTCACCTCCCGGGGCAGTCGGGCTCCGGGGTCAGGGTCCGACACACTAAAATTGATTATAGAATACTTAAATCCATACATTTCCTAAGCTTCATGAACTAAAATCCTTCCAAAAATCCAAAGGATTAAGAATGAACTTACCTTGAATCTTCACCAAATAAAGAGATTTTGGCTCAAATGGAAGCTCTTCTCTTCCTCTTTCTTTTTCTTTTCTTGAATAACCTCGAAATCACTCTTAAAAGCTAAGAAAAGTTAAACCCTAACTTGATCTTCCTTCTTTTCTCTAAATAACACAACTCTCTCTCCTTTCTCTCTTCATTTTCGTTCTTCTCTTCTTTCTCTCCATTATTCACGTTTTTCCCTCCTTCTTAAGAGCAAGACTACACTTTCTTCTTCCAATTATACCCTTAATGAGTGTGAAATGTCAACTTTACCCTTCCTTTATGCTTTATGGCTTTTATACTTAAGTGACATGCCAAAATTGCCCTTTATTCACTCTTATTACTTTAATTCAACCAACAAATGTAATAAAATCCTACTAGCATTGACATAATAATTAACTCCAAAAATTAAACTTTCAAGACCTCATAATTTATTTAAATCATGTTTAACTTAACAAGAAAAAAAATTCGGGGGCCAACATTTCTCTCCCTCTTAAAAGTAATTTGTCCTCGAAATTCTTACCTGAGTCATTGAAGAAGTGTGGATACTTCTCCTTTATGGCCTCCAAGGGCTCCCACATAGCCTCTTCCGTAGAACGGTTTTTCCACAGGACTTTAATTAGTTGAACTGTCTTGTTCCTGAAGACCTGTTCCTTAGTGTCCAAAATCTCCACTGAAGTCTCCTCATAAGTCAGAGCATCTCTCAACTGAACCTCAGTGTTCTGAATGACGTGGGAGGGATCTAATCTATACCTCCTCAATATGGAAACATGAAATACATCATGTATTTATGACAATTTTGGTGGCAGCGCCAACCCCTAGGCTAGTGGTCCAATCCTCTCAACAATCTCTTAGGGACCTACGTATCTTGGGCTCAACTTGCCCTTTGTGCTAAACCTCAAGACTCCTGTCCAAAGAGATGTCTTAAGAAAGACTTTCTCACCAACTTCATACTCCGTTTCCTTTTGGTGTGCATAAATATAACTTTTCATTCTATCTTGAGCTGCTTTAAGCCTTTGCTTAACGAGATTGTCCTGGTCGACTATCATCTAGAGTAACTCTGGTCCTATTAATTTCCTTTCTCCTTCTTCATCCCAACATATAGGAGTTCTACATCTTCTTTCATACAGTGCTTCATAAGGAGCCATCTGAATGCTCGAGTGGTACCAATTATTGTAAGCAAATTCGACCAATGGCACGTCCCAAGAACCTTTGAAATCCATCACACATGCCCTGAGCATTCCTTCAAGGGTTCGAATGGTCATCTCAGATTGGCCATCTGTTTGGGGATGGAAAGTAGTGCTAAAATTTAACTTGGTCCTCAGAGCTTCTTGCATACTTTTCCAAAATCTCAAAGTAAACCAAGGATCTCTGCTAGAAACTATAGAGTCTGGAATCCCATGTAGTCGCACTATCTCATCAATATACTTCTTTGCTAGCATATGCAGAGAATCGGTCTGTTTAATTGCTAGAAAATGGGTTAACTTCCTCAAACGATCAACAATAACCCATATAGCATCATACTTCCTACTAGTTTTGGGCAAACCCATCAAAAAAATCCATAGTTATCCATTGCCACTTTCACTCAGGAATGGAAAATGGCCTTAACTTGCCTGAAGGTGCCTGGTGTTCAACCTTCACTTGCTGACACACTAGACACTTGCTTGTATATTCTGCTACATCCTTCTTCATGCCTTTCCACCAGAAATACTCTTTCAAATCTCTGTACATCCTGGTGCTACCTAGGTGCATGGCATAATGCGTATTGTATGCCTCGTCGAGTATCTCATCCTTTACTTCCTTGACATTCGAAATACAAAGTCTATTTCCTACAACCATAAGTCCATCATCACTCACTACCACTTCAGATTTCTTGCCATTCTTAATTTCTTCTCAGAGCTTGTTCAAATCTACATCTTGTGCTTGTAACTCCTTAACTTTCTCCCTAAGTATTGGTCTCACTCTGAAATTAACAATAATGCAATGAGGTTCCTCTTGTTTCAAGCTTATTCTAATCTTAGCCATCTCTTTAAAAAACGACAGATAAATTGTCTGTACGTGGGCTATGGAGGATTTCCTACTCAAGGCATCAGCCACTACATTTTCCTTTCCTGGATGGTATTCAGTCAACAAGTCATAATCCTTAAGTAACTCTAACCACCTTCTTTGTCTCAAATTCAACTCTTTCTAGCTTAATAAGTACTTGAGACTTTTATGATCTGTAAAAATCCTCGTCTGAACTCCATACAAATAATGTCTCCAAATTTTCAAGGCAAAAATTATTGCTACTAACTCTAGATCATGGGTTGGGTAATTCAATTCATAAGGCTTTATTATCGCGAGGTATAAGCTATTACATTGTCTCCTTGTATCAACACACAACCCAAATCCTTTCTTGAAGTATCACTATAAACTGTATGACCCTCATCTCCCAAACGCAAAGTTAAAATTGGAGCACTTGTCAATCTGTGCTTAAGCTCCTCAAAGCTCTGCTGGCATTCATCACTCCAAATAAAGTTCTGATTTTTCCTTAATAACTTGGTCATTGGAGCAACTATCATAGAAAATCCTTCAACAAACGTCCTATAATATCCTGTCAGATCCAGAAATTTCTCACTTCTGCCATTGTCTTTGGTGCATGCCACTTCACCATTGTTTCAACTTTCCTCATATCAACGTGTACCCCATTCTTTGAAATTACGTGTCCAAGGAATATCACCTTATGAAGCCAAAATTCACATTTGCTGAATTTACCATAAAGCTTTTTCTCCCTTAGTGTTTGCAATACTATCCTGAGATGCTCCTCATGTTCCCTTTTGCTCTTGGAATAAACCGGAATGTCATCTATAAATACGATGACAAATTGATCCAAATAGTCCTTGAAGACCCTATTCATGAGATCCATAAACGCAGCTGGAGCATTGGTCAATCGAAATGGCATGACTAGGAACTCATAATGCCCATAACATGTCCTAAAGGTTGTCTTGTTTACATCAGATTCCCTGATTCTAAGCTGATGATAGCCTGACCTAAGATCAATTTTGGAGAAGACCTTTACTCCCTACAGCTGGTCGAGCAGATCATCGATTCATGGTAGAGGATACTTGTTCTTAATGGTCACCTTGTTGAGTCTTCGATAGTCAATGCACATGCATTATGTTCCATCATTCTTTTTAACAAACAAAACTGGTGCCCCCCATGACCACGAACTTAGCCTTATATACCCCTTCTCTAACAGTTCTTCCAACTGTTATTTAAGCTCCTTTAGCTCAGCTGGAGCCATTCTATACGGTGGTATGGAAATAGGTGCAGTACCTGGAATCAGATCGATGGCAAACTCGATTTCCCTTGCTGGTGGCAAAATAGGTAAGTCTTCTGAAAACACGTCTAGAAATTCCCTCACATTAGAAAAATCTTCTAACTTTCCTTCATTTACATTGGTGTCCACAATGTGAGCCAAGAAGGCTTCATACCCCTTTCTCATCATCCTGTCAGCTAGCAAAGCTGAAATAATTCTTGGTGAAGGTGTTCTTCTGTCCCCTCTAAAAGTCACCTTCTCACCCTTGCCAAGATCAAATTCTACTTCTTTGAGGCTACAGTCTAACTTTGCATGATATTTCTCTATAGTATCCATTCCAAGTATAACATCTAGGCCCTTCAAAATATAAAGGCAGTAGTCCACTACCAGTCTAGCACCATCAATAAAAAGCTCGCAATCTCTATATGCTTAACTTATTAACACCTTCCTCCCTAAAGGAGTACTAACAATCAATAGACTATCCAGTAGCACCAAATTAACATCATGTAATGTCATGCTTGCAGAAACAAAAGATTGCATGGAGCCAGAATCAATCAGTAAATGTACTTCTGAATTAAATAACTAAGTCATACTTGTAACAACTTCAGGTGCGGCTGTAGCTTCATCTCTGGTCATGGTAAACACCCTTGCCTGTGCCTGGCCCCTTGGCCTTCTTGGAGGAATAACCTTCCTTGCTGCTCCAGAACTTCCCACCTCAGTGACTAACCTGGTTCCTACTGCTTCAGCTCTCTTTGGGGCTTGCAACTGCGACTCATCTTGCCTTGGTGCTTGGGGACATTCCCTGACCATATGTTCCTTCTCACCGCATCAAAAATATGCTCCAAGTAACTTGAAGCATTTTCCTATGTGAAACTTCTCACAATGCTCACATTGGGGGGTTCGTGTGCCTACTCCTCTCCATCCCTCTATTGCCTCCTATAGTTGAGACTTGCACTGAAGTGCTGCCTTCACTTGCTTGTTCTTAACAGAGCCACTACTTCCGACTTCACTCTTTGTGTGGAAATTCCTCATACTCCTCTCAGGCATTGGGGCACTGATTCCTTTCTTGGAAGACTGTTCCCGGTTCTTCCTCTTCCTAATCACTTCATACTTTATGTTCTTCAGTTTCTCAACTTGGAGTGCAACATCTACCAATAGCTGGTAGTCACAGAAGTTGTGGATCAATACTTTCTCCATGATCCCCAAATGAAGTCCTCCCTCAAACTTACGACACTTATCCTCCTCATTCTTCAACAATATTGGTCGCATACCATGAAAGCTAGGTGAAATTCAGCTTATATTCACTCACACTCATGTCCCTCTGGGTGAGATTCAGAAATTCTTTGGCCTTCTCTTAGACATAGACTCTCGAAAAGTATTTCTTCCTAAAAACTTCCAAAAAGTTTCTACATGACAATATCGGCAGTATGACCTGACTATGGGGCACTGATTCCCACCAATGGAGTGCCCACCCTTATAGCAAGCTAACTGCATAATCCAGATTCTCCTCATCGGTGCACTTCATCTGAAACAGGACTCTCTCGGTCCTTCTCTACCATGCTTCAGCCTCTTCAGGATTCATAGTCCTATTAAAGTCTACAACCCCATACTTGTGAAGCTTATCTTATTGTCCGCTCCTCTCCACTAGAGCTTGCACTGGAACTTGTGGCACTTGGCCCATTGCATACGTGAAACCCTGAGCAAAGGCTTGAAAGAAACGTAGATCCATGGGGTTTACTTGGGGCATAGGAGGAGGAGGCAGTGTCCCCACGTCTTGCGGGACATAAGATTAACCTGCACTTCCTCAGCGAGAGTGAGCTCCTCTAGTTCTCTTTTGAGGCGGCATAATCACTCCTTCAATTTAAAACCATTTAAAAATCTTTAGTTCATGTAAAACAATTTCAAATCATGTGAATCAATACAAAAACAATACATGTTGCTCATTTAAAACACTGTATGTTCATTTCGTATTTTAAAACTACTCATTTCATGCAAAGGATACTCTTAAACCTAGGCCGCTCTAATACCATAAGATGTCGGCCCATCTCCCATTACTTATCCCGAGGTGACCACTTAAGGTTGTCGGGTGAAAGTCGTGTGAGAGGGAGCTGAAAACATTCAATTTGTAAAGAAAAATTTTGCCGCCAACAATGGTGGGTTCATCGCGGCAAAGTATATGTTCGTGGCGGCGAAACCATGGCAATAATTCCAAGAACCCTTTGGGAGAAGTTCACCGCGGCCAACATCTGGCTTCGTCGCGGCGAAGGCCCAAGGTTAAGCCAACGCACACTTCGGGTCAAATACGCCACGATAAAGACTCCAGATCAACCCAAGTACCTCTTAGGACAAATACGCCGCAGCGAAAGGCTGGCTTCGCTGTGGCGAAGTTGCCAGAATCAAACAGAAATACCCTTCGGGAAAGGTTCGCCGCGGCTAAAGTTTGGCTTCGTCGCAATGAAACATTCGATTTCAGACACCCAAACCCAACTATCCAACATTAACATTTTTGCATATACAATTCGGCAACCTTAAACCACCCAACCAAAAGATGAATACAAACATATACAAAAGAAACTTCTTCAAATCTTAGTCTCTTGAGAAAGAAATGCAAAACTTGAAAAGTCATGAGCTAAAACACAAATATATTTCATTTTCATCAAAAGAAGAGTTTTACACATCTTTAATGGGCATTTCAAGCCACAATACAACATTGGTCTCATAACCCAAAAATACAAAAATTACATGAACGAGTAAAACTTGAAATGTAACTAAAGCCTGGTGTTTTCCAAAAACTAATCTTAAAATACAAAAATATGCAGAATTGGAGTGATGCCTTGACTCCCTACTTGATCACTCGATCTCTTGCTCATCACCTGGAGATGGGAAAAAATGAGGGTGAGTTTAAAAGCTCGTGGGTAATAAGTTTATAACCGAGAAGCAAGCAAAACCATTGAAAATATTCATTGAATCCATAAAACACATATTTCCCCAAATTCTCAACTTGTCAAACAATTCATAAACCATATAAATCATTTATTCATCAAACTTGCCAACAATTTACAAACACATAAGCAATCAGAATGGTTTGGGTAGGTCCATGTGGTAGTTCTTACGAATCTTCAATGATAACATAACGGACTATCACAAACCCACGTAATGATTTTGCGTAGTTCGTAAACATAAGAGAGTCTGTGAAGGAGCTCCATACCACTAGCGGGCAGGCAGGAGAAGCCTTTAATATGGTCAACGTGCATGTGACATAACAGAATGGACCACCACTAACCCACACAAACATGAATTTCATGACTTGCAAACATATTGCCCAAAAGGCACATTTAGGAAACATGATTTCCATAAGCATGATATATTTCAAAATACGATTTCCATCGTCATTTTATAATTCATCAACGAAAATTCATATACCAAACATGTAGCAATTTCTTAAATCATTTAAGAAGCAATAAAGGCGACATTTATTAAGCGATTTAAAATCGTTTAACTCTATTGATTTAGAAAAACATTTATGGCTCATTAACTCAACTATAAACATGTAACCCACCTTAGATTCCTTGCTTAAAAACTTGCTCAAAGCTGCCTCTCCTCTTGCTCCTCTTACCCTGTTTGATTCCATTTAACATTGGCAAAAATCTCATTCAATAGGAATACAAATTGAAAACCCGTACAAAGCATATTCACTAAAATTGATTCTAGAATACTTAAACTTATGCATTTCCTAAGCTTCATGAACCAAAAACTTCAAAAAATCCAAAAGATTAAAAATGAACTTACCTTGAACCTTCACCCAATAAAGTGATTTTTGGTTCAAATAGAAGCTTTTCTCTTCCTCTTTCTTTTCTCTTCTTGAACAATTTCAAAATCACTCTTAAAAACTAAGAAAAGATGAACCCTAGCTTAATCTTCCTTCTTTTCTCTTCATTCTCTCTTCATTTTCGTTCTTCTCTTCTTCTCCCCCTCATTCATGTTTTCTTCTTCTTCCTAAGAGCAAGACCATATTTTCTTCTTCCAATTCTATCCTTAATGAGTGTAAAATGTCCACTTTGCCCTTCCTTTAATGCTTTATGGCTTTTATACTTAAGTGACTTGCCAAAATTGCCCTTTATACTCTGACTTTCTAGCATTTCTATTTTAAATTCTAATTGCTACTTATGCTTGGTAAATTAATGACTAAATTCTAAGAAATAAAATAAAATAAATCAGTAAATAAATAAATAAGAAAAATAAAAGAAAAAAATTGGGGTCCAACAAGTGTCATTCGGAAGCATTCCAGGACTGGGAAATTCACTAACTAATCTTGCAAGAAGACTCTTAAAGGTTACTCAAGCAAGATACCTTTGACTCAAATTGTCTGGTTTAAACATTTTCATCCTCGAGATTCTTTCACATTGTGGTTAGCTATAAAGATAGATTACAAAATGTTAACAATTTGAAATTATTAACATTCCTAATAGGTGCTCTCTGTGTCTAGCAGCTGAAGAAAGCAATGATCATCTATTTAACATGCTCTAGGAGATTATAATTCCATTAAAGTTTGGTGTACTATCATTAATCATCCTGATATCAAAATTAAGTGGTGTATCTACCAAGTTATGTTCTTTCTAATCAAAATCATTTAGGATGAGAGGAATGCTTACATTTTTCAAAACAGAAGTCAAACTCAGCAACATGATTCTTCTAAAGATTAGAGGCTACATTAGTTTATACCAATTCAAAAGTCAAAACATTAATTATTGTACTAAAATATGGGATGTGTAATTTGTAACTTTCTTTACATTGAAGATGGTTGATCTTGGGCTTTAATTCTAGGATATGCCCCTATTGTAAACTCTTGTATAGATCTTTGTAGCTTTTGTACATTTTGATTGCCTTTAATGGCTAAATTTGATACCTTTTCTATTAAAAAAATTAGGGAAAGTTAAAATGCGACCTAAATTAATGACCATATTATATATATATGTCAGTATTAATATAATGTAAGAGTTTTATTTGTTCTATATTTCTTATTTAACAGTGAAATAAATTTCAACGACTTATTCTGATCACTTGATGGATGTATCAAATTAAAACTCTCTCTCTCTCTCTCTCTCACACACACACACACACACACACATATATATATAATAAATTAGTCATCTTTCTACTAATTAAGGTAACAAATTGTTTTCCTTCAAGTTTCTATAACCATAAGGGAGTTAAGAGAGAAACAAATTTTAACTAAAAATGCAGTGAACTTTTTCAATCTTTTTTCAATAATGGCATCTTCTACATCAAGTACGCAATATTACTCTATCAAGATTTGTAACAATTGTTTATTTAAGATCCTAAAGTTACAAATGTCAATTTTGATTTAGGTCATAAAGATCATAATTTAACATATGATATCAGAACATGTATTATGAATAAAAAAAATTTCATATATTTTATTATGATTATTTGATGATGATTGTCAAATATTTTAATGTTTTAAGATTTTTTAGATTATTCACTATTAATGGTTTCGATATAATAAAAAAATCTAAAGATGAAAAGAAGGAAGAACATTTGTTATTGTTTTCTTTAGGATTTTAATTCAAGTGGAACTTTAAAGAAGAAAAATAAGCATAACAACCTTGTTGGGAATCAAACTTAGGTCTCTTGGGTGAAACTGAAGCATCCTAACCATTGGACAATAATAGATTATCAATATAGATTTTACCATAACTATTATTAGCATTCAAATTTCATGTTAGTTTTATGCATATTATTATTGAAATTTGAAAGTATGTTATATATATGCCAGATTTATACATGACATTATAAAAGAATAATTTTTTAGTCACCAAAGTGACCAGACTAACTTTTTATGTATAAATAGTCATTTATTTATAACATATTAATGCCTATCATTGAATTAATTATACAAATATATGATACTTATTAGTTGATAGAAAGTAGAATTTACCTAAAGGTAGATTAATATTCCATAACTAATATGCATAATACAGGAAAATCAATATTCGCTTGTCAAATATGTTATATATCCAAATATATTAATTGTATTTGAAGAGTTTTTGATTACGTGATAAAATTTGTTTGGCATTAAACTTATGATTATATATTATTGAGTGTGCCTAAAGGAAACATGCAGTATGTTCTAAACGTTTGATTATTTGAATCCAATAATTTATTGAACATTTATGTCTTTGCAACTATTTATCTTCATTCGCATGCTTCTTCCGTTAACTTGTTTAATGGTTTAAAATTATCTTAATGGTGTGAATAAGTCAATTTCTATTTAGGTGTTTTCAATCTTGATTTAGCATTATTGAAAGAAAAGCCTACTACCATTACAGATATGAGAAGATAAACTATAAAGCATTAGAAAGATATAACATATTACGTCTTATTTTCATACGAATGACTATTGCCAACAATATTAAGACCACTATTTCACAAACTGAAAGTGCTAAAGAATACCTTAAATTTATGAAAATACATTTCCATCATGCGGATAAGTCTCTCGCTATCACTCTAATGGCTAAGCTCACGACTATGAAGTTTGGTGGGTCATAAAGCACGCAATAACATGTCCTCGAGATGACAAATATTGTAGCAAAATTAAAGACCCTACGTATGATAGTTTATGACTCCTTAGTACAATTCATTATAAACTCGTTACCTCCTGAGTATGGACAATTTCAAAATAACTAGAACACTATAAAGAATAAGTATAATGTTGATGAATTTTTCATTATACTCATTCAGGAGCAAACAAAGCTAAAGAAAGATGGAGTTCATTCTATTAACCTTTTGGGTTAAGGTGATAGCAAGATTTGCAAGCTAGAAGCTAAGAAATTTTTTTTAAAAAAAAAAGCACCTGCTAAAATGGCACATTACTATTAATGTGGATCAAAAGTAACAAAAGACCGATAAGTTTCATTTCTATAAGAAAAAAGGACACTATCATAAAGATTGCCTGAAATATAAAGCTTACTTTGAAAAAAAAGAGAGATTTCTTACAATCCAAACTATAAACCTAACTAAGAACTTTCTGTTCCTAAGAAACCGTAAGAAGATTCCAATTATCGTCTAATATTAGATATTGCTTATCACCTGGATCTAATAAAAACTCCATATGTACCTTCAATTTCTATATACTTAATTTCTATTCTAAACTTTATGAAAGTAGGTTTACTTTTAAGTTTGTTGATGGTTATTTTTATTTATTTGAGCATAATTTTGTTAATGGTTATGAAATTTTTATAGATGGTTTATATAAATTGAAACTTGATTTTAATTTCTAAATCCCTATTTTCTATTTATCAAACATAGCATAATGAATAATAATTTACTTTACTTGTGGCATAAACGTTTAGGTCATATATATATATATATATAAAGATTATAAATATTAGTAAAGAATAAAATTCTTCAAAATTTAGATTTTACTGATCTTGATGTATGTGTGAATTGCATTAAAGGAGAGCAAAATAAACATATTAAAAAAGGAGCCAAAAAAAGTACTCAGCCTTTTGAAATTATGCCAAACCAATATATGTGGACTTTTTAACGCTCCATATTTTAGTGGAGAAAAATATTTTATCACCTTTGTAAATGATTTTTCATGTTACGAATAGGTCTATTTGCTTAATGAAAAATCTAAAGCTATAAATGCCCTTGAGGTGTTTGCAAAGGAGGTTGAAAGACAATTAGCTAAAAAAGAGAAAATTTTAAATCTTATAGAGATGGTAAATATTTTGGAAAATATGATGAATTAAGACAAAGTTCAGGTCCATTTGCAAAGTTCCTTAAGAAACATGGCATATATGCCCAGTATACTATGTCAAGCACATCTCAACAAAATAGTGTGACAGAAAGATGTAATAGGACATTAATAGATATAGTTAAGAGTATGATGATTAATTATTCATTATACATGCCCTTAAAACTACCGTGTATTTGCTAAATAGGATTCTTAGTAAAACAATACTTAAAGCTCCTTTTGAGTTTTGAATTATGGATTAGAAGAAAACCTAGATACTTGCATATTTAAAGCTATCTAACAAAAGAATGAGTTTATAATCTACAAGAAAAGAAATTAGATTCTCAAACAATCAATGGTTACTTTATTAGTTACCTAAAGAAATATATAAGGTATAGGTTTTACTGTTCAAACTATAGTCTAAGAATTGTTAAAACAGTTAATGTCAAGTTTATTGAAAATGGTGAAGTTAGTGAAAATGCTAAAAAACATGTTATGGATATTAATAAAATAAGGGTTTATGTTTCATTACCCATAAATGTTTCAATATCCACATCTATACCAAATATTGTCCTAATGTTGGAAGAAAAAAATAGCTTTGGGCGAGATTTAGATGAAACATCATCTTATGGAAACTAGCTTATAACTAATTAATTTAAATAAACCATAGGGAATAGCTTTGAACAAACTTGCAAGAATAAGGAGATCAGCTATTTCTAATGATTATGTGGTTTATTTACAAGAGTTAGAATTTGATTATAGTATTAATAATGATCTTGTTTCATTTTCACAATCCACAAAAAGAGTTCAAGTCTGATAAATGGATTGATATTATGAAAAATGAATTAAATTCAATGGCACAAAAAAATGTCTAAACAAGTCGAATGCAAATGGGTCTTTAAGACCAACTCAAATGGCAATATTGAACTATATAAAGCTAGAGTTATCGCCAAAAGTTATACTAAAAAAAAAGATGTCATTGATTTTAAAGAGACTTTTTCACCTACCTCAAAGAAAGATTTATTGAGAATAATCATGGCATTAATGGCTCAGTTTGATTTAAAGCTACAACAAATGAATGTAAAAAATGTCTTTCTAAATGGTGATCTTGAAGAAGTTTACATGGATCAACCTAAAGGTTTTTCCATAGAAATAAAGGATCACATGATGTGTAAACTTAAAAAATCAATATACAGACTTAAATAAGCTTTCCAAAACTGGTATATTAAGTTTAATGATAACATAACATCTTTTGGTTTTTAAGAAAATATTATTAATCGTTGTATCTACCAAAAGATCATTGAGAGTAAGTTTATATTTCTAGTTTTATCTGTTGATATTTTACTTACTGATATTTTACTTACTGCTAATGCTTTGGACATACTATATAAGACTGGATATTTTTTCTCTAAGAATTTTGTAATAAAAAATATTGGAGTGGGTTCCCATGTGATAAAAATTTCAATATTCTGACCTATAGCACAAAGGTTAATAAGGTTACCTCAAAAAGATTATAACAAGAAAATTCTTGCGAGACTTAATATGAATAAATGTTCAATAAGGATTGTAATGATACAAAAAGGAGATAATGTCCAAAGAATAACGTTGAGTGCTAGGCAGATATCAAAATAATCCTAGTATAGACCATTACAAAACTGCAAAGAAAGTCTTAATGTATCTTTAAGAAACAAAAGACTATATACTCATATATAAAAGTTCAAATCCATTAGAAGTAAATGGACTTTCGGATTCATATTTTTCTAAACGCATTGATAGTAGAAAAACAATGTTTAACTATTTGTTTCTACTAGCAAAAGGAGCAATTTCATAGAAAATTACTAAATAATCTGTCGTTGCTTTATCCACTATAGAAGCAAAATTTGTAGCTTGTTTTGAGGTAGAATGTCAATAGCTCTGCCTGAACCCGGGCCGCTCCTGACTCAACTCAGCCCGACCATGGAGCCAAGTGACCTGTGGCTCCTTATTTCTCTCCGTTTATTCTCCTAGTTTGAGATGTTATAAGCACATATCGATTGTAAAACACACATGAACTTGGAAGTATCTTAGGATCAAACCAACAAGGGCACGATCATCTTCTACCTGTGGATTTGATTTTCTGGCATTGCCACTGACCAATATATGCATCTGTTCGGTTGTGGTCAATATTTATGCATCCGGTTTAACAGATATCATGATATTATAGATAACTTTTCAGTAACAGTTAAAAACAATTGTCCTGGATTTAATCATTAAAAAACGAGTTTATTTATTTACAAAGACACCAGCCAATACTTCCAATCTCTATTGATCCATAAAAGAGGACTGCTTCCAAGTTCCAGTAACCTTAGTTAGGTGAACCACCTTCAGTTTTCCAGTCTTATGTTTGTATGTTTTAATGAGCATAAAGTACGACGAAAAAGTATGTAAGGGATCAACGACAAAAATCAGAAAGATGAGTGCAGAATTTACCAGAAGTGAGACGTAAGTGTCTGAAACCAAAAAGCAGTTTAAGCTTAGGGAAGGGAAGAAAAAAAGGTGGAGATCAGAGGTATGGGTGGCATCGGTAAGAACATATAACGGTAAAAAAAATTCTCGCCGATGCAACCATACCTCAAATACCCACCGAATCTCTCCCTTTCCCTATCACTCCGCCAAATCTTGCTGTGGGAGCGCTTCGGTCTCTCTTATCTCTCTGTCTATAGATGTGTCTGCCTATATATATATATATATGAGCAGGATTAGGGTTTGGAAATTGGAGAGATCTCGTCGGCTTCCAATTTAATATGGGCTTAAGCTAGGCTTTGAAAAAGTCGGCCTGTAAGGCAGTCCCAAATAGTAATGCTGCTATGCCAATGTTGTCTGTTGGGTTCACTTCACATGAAAAATATCCTATCGTATTTGGTAAGCCTTGCCCTTGGCACGTGCTTCACGTTACCAATAATGCTAAAAGTCCATTTCAACATCAACATGTCATACTCAGTCCGAAGTTTAGCAGTGAAGCAAAGTCTGGAGAGGTCTAATAGTATGTAATCTTATCCCTACATAATAGAGAGGCTGTTTCTGATAAACCTACATGCAGATGTGATAGGAAAAAAGTGATGCAGGTGAACATAATAAAAAAGTAAAAACTGGCCTGCAGAAAATTTAAGTAAATAGAATTACAATAAAATACATAAATAAATAAAAATAAACTATAACTCGACTTTTAAAAATATAATATATTTTAAAACTAAAATATAACGAAATATATCATCTCTTTATCTTTAGAAAAGCACTAATACCCAAATAATAAGAGAGCAATTAAAAAAAGGCGAAATACAAAGCGTCTTAAACCGTAAGATCATTAAGCATAAAGTTCAATCTTGACATAAACCCAACAATATCAGATGCAAAGAGAACACATAGTCAAACCCAGAAAGCATTACATGCTAAATCAAACAAACACTAAAGCAGAAAGAGACTGATCAATCAAAAATTATACTCGAAAAGAGGAGGTTACGGAGAAGGAAAATGAGAAGGAAGAGAGAGTGAGAGCGCCAAGAGAGAGAGAGAGCAACTTTTACATGCCTCTTATTCAATCCTAAAAAAGAATCATTTGTTTACATACCTCGTTGAAGAAAAGGGCATAACCTTCATGATAAAAAGGGTCGAAAGGATTGGAGAGATCTGGTGCTCCTTCATCATCATTATCGTGTCTAACTTTTTGGTGCTCGTTGTTATACTATCATTGTGAAAAACATAAAAGAAAAGGCAACAACTTGGATGCCTTGTGATCCATACATATGATTTACACCTATTTTAGAATCCTTTTGATCTCAATGACTAAAAAAAATGATTGTTTCAACAAAAAGAGACCGACCCATCAACCAAAACTGTGAAAGAAATAAACTTTAACTGATTATCAGGAATATAATCATATATAACCCAAAAAGCATCAGTCTCCGAAAACTTCAATCATAACCCACCCATGCAAAAGAAACAGAGACCAAAATGAAAACAAGCCAAATACAGACAAATCTCCACCAAAAAGGGGTAATAAAAATGAGATCGGAATGATTGTTGCTTTTAACGTGTGTTGAAAAAGGAAAGAATGGTGATACACTAATGTTCAAACTCAGTAAACCCACGTCCAAAACGAACCACATGCTAAAATCTAAATAAAAAAAGATTCAAACTTTTCGATCCACACCCACAAAAAGACCAAAGCAAGATCTGAATCAATCCCATTTAACCATAAAACATAAGCAAACAGATAGTCACACTAGGAAACACCAAGAGATCCAACCAAAACCCGTCAAGAGAGAGGGAGAGAGAGTGAGAGCGCCAAGAGAGAGGGAGAGCAACTTTTACATACCTCTTATTCAATCCTAAAAAAGAATCATTTGTTTACATACCTCGTCGAAGAAGAGGGCATAACCTTCATGATAAAAAGGGTCGAGAGGATTGGAGAGATCCGGTGCTCCTTCATCATCATTATCGTGTCTAACTTTTTGGTGCTCCTCTACTATCATTGTGAAAAACATAAAAGAAAAGGCAACAACTTGGATGCCTTGTGATCCATACATATGATTTATACCCATTTTAGAATCCTTTTGATCTCAATAACTAAAAAAAATGTTTGTTTCAACAAAAAGGGACCGACCCATCATCCAAAACTCTGAAAGAAATAAACTTTAACTGATTCTCAGGAGTATAATCAGATTTAACCCAAAAAGCATCAGTCTCCGGAAACTTCAATCATAACCTACCTATGCAAAAGAAACAGAGACCAAAATGAAAACAAGCCAAATACAGACAAATCTCCACCAAAAAGGGGTAATAAAAAGGAGATCGGAATGACTGTTGCTTTTAACGTGTGTTGAAAAAGGAAAGAACAGTGATACACTAATGTTCAAACTCAGTAAACCCACGTCTAAAATGAACCACATACTAAAATCTAAGTAAAAAAAAATTAAAACTTTTCGATCCACACCCAAAAAAAGATCAAAACAAGAT
Source organism: Erythroxylum acuminatum (assembly GCA_026284645.1). Taxonomy (NCBI): domain Eukaryota; kingdom Viridiplantae; phylum Streptophyta; class Magnoliopsida; order Malpighiales; family Erythroxylaceae; genus Erythroxylum; species Erythroxylum acuminatum. Next base: position 13,466,954 of record JANKOD010000003.1, on the reverse strand, counting down.
ATGAATCAATCTCATTTAACCATAAAACATAAGCAAACAAATAGTTACACTAAGAAACACCGAGAGATCCAACCAAAACCTGTCAATCGTAGCAATAGAGAGAGAGAGATAGGCTTACAAGGAACGGTGACCAAAACATTCAAAACAAAATATCAAATAGATAAAAAAAAATTTATGAACTTAATTATTCTTAAGTGAAATATCATATCAATATTAATATAATAGTTTCCACTTCCTATAAGATAATTGAGATCTATTGTCTGAAATGTATAAATGTAAGCCCGCTGTCATGTATAAATAGCCTTACATTTTGGTTAATTTAAAAGATTACCTATGTAGTTCTGAGACTCGCTTTATATTTAAAAATATAAAAATAATGTTATATCCGCATTAACTTAACATATAATTAATAGAAAATTAACTCTATCATATTTTTTGACTATTTAAGATATATTCTGGATATTTTGAAAATATTAAAGTTTGGATTGAAAACTTCAAAATGTTATAGTTTTAAGTTTTTAACTTTTAAGTTGTAGTTATAAAAGTTGAGATTAAAAATGCCTACTTTTTTTTTAACCCTCTTGGATCCTCTTCCTCTTTTGCAAGAGTAATCGGAGATGGAAAGGCTCTACATATATATATTATCTTCTGGGGTTGCGTTATTCTTTCCTAATTCTCCCATTCTAACCTTTTGCAACTCTTTCCTAATCTCGACCTCTTACCTCTCCTTCTCCAATCAAATTCTATCAAAATTTACGTAGTCCTTCGACTCTCGGTAAGTTCGTTCTTCCGTTTTTATCTTGTTCTTACGTTTGATTTTTATAGAAAATTAAAAATTTTAAATTATCTATCAAGATTCGAGATTTGTAACAGGTACTTTATTTTCTAAGGTGAAGTGTGTGACCTCTATTGTCCAAAAGGACTAGGAAAGGAAAATGAAAGAAAATGAGAAGTGAGGGGCTAAGGTGGCATTTATTTGGGTTGCAAGCTTTAGGTTTATTTTTAATATAAATTGAAAACAAATTATTTTTTATTTTTAATCAAGTAATTAAATTTATTTTAATTCCTTATCTAACAATTATTACCAAATTTTACCATATTTATACAGGTTTATAAATTAATAAATAAGAAATGTATAACAATTTATTTATAAATCAGTATTTTTATTCAAATATATTTAATTTTTAAAATAATATAATCATTTAATTTATAAAATATTTTATTTAATATATAATTGTTAAAATTTATAATTTAAATTTAAAATACACTTATTTCATAATTATAAAGTCTACAAGTATAAGCAATTTCTCATGACGAGTGGAAAGCGATTGAATATCTTCCTTATTGTGTAACATTCTCGTAAGATAATCCTTAGCATTAGCATCATTTTTCTTGTTAACATTCTTATGACGTTAAAAATACTTTCTTGGGAAAGGGAAGCATCTCAAAGCAAATTATGGGGCATAGGATCAAAGCTTTGACTTTGTCCCCCAAAATCTAGCACAAATGCACGTGGAGCCAAACATTATTATGTAGTAAGGTTTATATTTTAAAAATAGTTTTTTTAAAATATTAAATTTATATTAATTATCTAAATAAATTAAATAATTATAACATTTTAATCATAAATATTGATAATCAATATTAACTACTTAACATAATGTTAATTTATTTAATAATAAATAATAATAAAGAAATATCAACACTAATTTTTAGTCTTACTTCATCACTACATGTTAAGTTTTAAGAACATTAAAGAATATTTCCCATTGCAAACGAAAAATGACTTGTTAGTTTATGTCTTACAACCAATCGGTTGACTTTAGTTTAGTGATATAATTATTTAAAAACATTATGTATCCTTTTATATTTAAATATACATGACAAAGTCCATGGGATAAATATACACTGCATATGAAATTATGATGAGATTATAATTATGAAATTTATATTGAATTTATTTATTATCCCTAGGTTATTTCTAGCCATTATTCTATTAAGATTAGACATTAATATAGCGTAAAAAGATTAGTACACATTATATTTCTTCTTAGTGAATGAATTAATCGATATCATAAACTAAAGTATGGAGATAATCAAATATGTTGGTGCTTGTTAGAGACCAAGTTTACTAAACTGATCCTATATGAGAATTGTATTTGGAACATTAATTATGTCTATGAAAATTCTCATTGTGACAAATGTATAAGTGATCATTTGACTTAAGATCTTCAAAGTTATCTCATATACGGATTGCTAAGTTTTGATACTACTTATGGTCTATTCTAGTCAAGGGTAAATAAGTTAGTAGTCATCAAATATAGCATGAATTATATAGAGGTAGTTAAGTGATCAATATAGGATTCATCTCCTTAAATTTATTAGGAAGAATATTCAATTATTCTTGATTAGTATTGATTCGAGAAATACTTTGTTAAGATAGAATGACACTTAGAAAACAAATTTCAAATGTCATTAATTGAATTAACTACTAATGGTAAAGAGCAAATTTCAAAAAAATTTAAGCTCTTTTCTTTCTTTCATGTGTGTTATCATTGTGTAGTAGAATGATTCTAGAACTTACTTTTATTATGCATATTGAGACCACATTTGTTAAATTAGAAACATTGATATGATGAAGGCACTTAGATTCACCAACTTGTTTAAGCCTATTTCTTTGAAATTACCATACCCTCAAATTTACCTTTAAGAATAGCCAAGTTGAGCCTTAGCTTTTTTCATTGACTAAACCCACATACTAAACTTTATCCTATTTTTCTTTGAAGACTTTTTTACTGTTTTGAACCTTGGAGATTATTTAAATTATTTACTTGTTTGAAACTTGAAATTCTTGAAAGGTTTGTTATTTCTTTAATTATGGTATTGAATGTTCGAATTATGATTACTAAAGAAAGGAAAAAAATACAAGAAATGAAAAAAAAGAAGGAAAAAAGGAATAAGTTTATAGTACCAATAAAGTTGTATAGAAAGGACCATGTGTATTTATAAACGAGTCTTGAAATATATTGTGTAGTAAATTTCCTTCAATTTAACCCTTTTTATTAACCTAATCATACTTTATCTAAGCCTAATTATAACTTTATAAGACCTTTGGATTAGTGTTTCTAGTTTGTACATAAGTGGTGGGATGTGATATTATTGCAAGCCTATGGTAAGAATTCTACTATGCATTAATTGAGGGTTTTGATGCTTTTCACCCTAAACACTTGAGTGCATTGAGTGAAATCTTGGCAAGGGTATAAAGATATATGCTTTTGACCTCAATGCAACTATTGATGTGATTATTATTAATATTGCTTAGGATGTTAATTTTAGGACAACTTGATTCGAATTGTATGTTAATTTGATTCAATAGGATATGATGATGTATAGTATGAATGGACAGGTTAAAATTGATGATGGATTGATGTTATGAAATTTATAGTTTTGATTATGGTTTGCTTGAGGACAAGCAAAAGCTTATGTGTGAGGATATTTGATAGATGCATAATTGATCATAAATTTATGTCATATTTAATGTGTTTTTGCTTGATATTTGATATTTTTATTGTATATTTGGTACTTAATTTGCTTCGAGTGCTTTCATAG
>JANKOD010000003.1:13422164-13432926 GCA_026284645.1 Erythroxylum acuminatum | reverse complement strand
GTTTATCTTTACTTGTTAGATTTAATAAGGATATAATGGTAATTTACTTATAGTAAGGTTATCTTGTCTTTCATTTCCCCTCCTTTCTCACCAATTTGGTGGGAAATATTTTTAGACCAAATTTCTCTCTTATTCCCCTCCATTCTTTCAATTTCCCTTTGCTTAATTTTATTCAAACAATGGAAACCAAGAGAAATGCAATTCCCTTCCTTTCTTTTCCCTTGCTTTCCTTCCATCCAAACAAAGGCTCAGTGTTTTGTATGTTCTACCATCTATTGGAAATTTTGAAAGGCTCATTACTAATCGTAAGTGGTTCTCTTCTCTCCTCTGGTGTTTTGTATGTTCCCTACCTTTTTCTTCTCTGGATTTTGTAATTTCTCTTGGTACGTTGTGAAGGATCCTTATTATATCCTGTTATTGGACTCGTAGAGGGATCATTGGTTCTTCACTCTATTCATAAAGCAAAACCCAAAAGTGACCAGTTAGAGGAAACTTGCTCAAGCTTTCGAAGGAAGATCGCTCGTGTCTATCAGTGACCCATCGTGAAGAAGAAGAAGAACATAGTTTACTATTAAAAAAAACCGGTCAGTTAAACAATAAAAATTGAACCGAAAATTAGGCTAGTTCAAGCTTAATTCGGTTGAACCAACCGATTCGGTCTAGTTTTAAAATCATTGATTTTATATCAATCAAATGATAGAAATAAGTTTAGTGAAAAAAATTATACTCTAAATTAAATAATTGAGATTGTTATAATTATTCAACTTAGTTTTTTTAAAGTCAAATACGTAAATTCATAAATAACCTATTTGTTGGTTATACTGATCCTTTATGATAATTACATATTACCAAATTCATGAATAGTTATATAATAATCAACATTAAATAAATATGTTAGGTTAAATTAATATTAATTATTCATGAAATATAAGAACATATAACAAGAAATACTTGAATTAAAATATGAATATAAGTTTATAACAAAACCTCACAATATTACAACTAGAGCTTTGAAGATTTGGATTAGCCACACATGACTTTATTTCCAATCCCAAAAATAGAAGAAAGATAAAAGATTGAAATAAAACTAAGAAGAAACGGAAAAAAAGAGTGTTGAAAAAAGTGAAAGATGTGTTTCCTCTCTCTCTCTCTCTCTCTCTCCTACTCTAAACCGAATCTCCTTTTGTTAAGATCCTTTCTAAAACAAACAGGGAAAGAAAGAAGTTTATCAATCCATTTCCAACTTTTTAAGCGAATATGACATTAGGCATGATCTCATCTTATTCACTGCAATAATTTGTCCACTTTTTTCAAAATTTGTGATTTTAACCGATAATACTTCAATTTGATGCAATCTCCACTTTTCATCTCTTTAAACAAAAAAAAACATTAATTTTCCTATTTAAGCACCAAAATATGTGAAAAAACGAAAGAGATAATTCCAATTAACATAATAAAATAACATCTTATCAAATTCTCCTACACTGGACTCATGCTTGTCCCCAAGAATACATCAATTCAATACATCAATCATCCTTATAACAGCTCTCATCTTCTTTTATATTATCCAAAAATATCCAAAAGCTAACTCACATTAAAGTTCTAGGATGCAATAACAATCAAGAGAAAAAGCACTCATAGGACGCATTGTTAAAATTAAAACATAACATCTCATCAATTCCATCGAAATCAAATAGACCAAGACTTAACGCCCTCTTATGGATTTCCCTTTATACACTCAAAGTGTTTATAGTTTATTAAGCTCTCAAATCAAAATATAATGAGTTATTTCTATAAGCTTAGTTTATTAAGCTCTTAAGTCAAAGTATAACGAGTTATTTCTATAAGCTTCCTTAAAAATTATATCTCCACAACTTTAAAAAAATGACCTTGATGCATAAATCGAAGAGACATGAAAAGAGTTGTAACGTGAAAAGGTATGACAAAATGAATTTTTTAGGTTAAATAAATTGAAGGAAATCATTCAAACTTATCCACACAAGTTTTAACTTAAATCAATCCAAAGCTCACTTTATTCAAATAACGTCATTTTCAATCACCGCGTTTTTTCTTTTTAAAACCTTTTTTTGTTTCTTTGACAAGAACATCAAAGAGGAGTTTTTTTTATACTTCTCCCCAATTCTATAAAAAATGAAAAGTCCAAATAATCCAACTTGAATTAACTAATTTACTCTTCATGGAAATGGTTGAAATCTATGCAGATAAGCTTTAAACAATTCCTTCAATGTAGGGGGCTTAAAATCATTAAAGACATTAAAAAAAAAAGATAAAAGTGGCTTGTAATGAAGTTATTATGCAAAAAAAAGAAAGGTAAAGCTCAAATTATTTTTCTAGGGATAAAAAGTAAGGTAGACTTGTTTAGGTCAAAAATGATTATCCTAAGTGCCCTTATCATCTTTATACACAAATTCATTAAAAATATGGTCTCAACATGAATTCAAAAGCAAGATCTAGAATAAAGAAGCTATGTTTCATAACACACAACAAAAAGATATGTATGAGCACAAATATGATAAATGCTCTTAGGCTCAAAGCTATTGGTATCTATATTGAGAATGATCATCGATAAAGGTAATGAAGTATACGAAACTACCTTTGGCATGTATGGACATCGAACCACATACGTTAGTATGTATTAGGTCTAAAAGTCATCAAATACCTTCTTCTGCTTCAAGGACTCCAGATAGGCTTTACAGTTTCTCTTCCAGTGGCCATCCTTGCCACAGTGGAAGCAAGTTCCCTTCAAGGTAGTCTTCTTTACTTTCTTGACACCTTCTTTAGGACTTGCGGACTTCTTCTTCTTTTGGCTCTTTTTCTTCGAACTAGAAGAGTCCACCAACATCACAACCTTGTCTATGTGGACAGATGGCTTAACTTCCTTAAAAGTGTTGACCAGCTTAGGAATTGTTCTGGATATATTGTTCATCCGATAGTTAAGCAGAAATTGTGAATAACTATCGATTAAACTTGTCAGAATTAATTCAATACTTAATTCATGATCCAAAACAAAACCTAAGGAGGGCAATTGCTCTATGTAGCCATTCATCTTCATTTCGTACTGCACTGGTGATGTCCCCTCAACCATATTGGAGTGGAAGAGCAACCGCGAAGTCTTGAACCTTTCGGACCTTGGTTACTCATCAAAGAGCTCCCTAAGATGATAGACTATGGTATGAGCATCCATAGCCATATATGGCTTTTAAAACTTTGGTGACATAGTGGCTAGCATAATACAACTAGCCATCTCACTATCATCGAGAAGTTTCTTATATGCCCTTCGATCATCATCAGAGGCATCAGCAGTAACGGAATCGGGAAGTGGTTCTTCCAAGACATAACCAAGCTTCTCAGACTTGAGAACTATTCTCAAGTTCCTGAGCCAGTCAAGGAAGTTTGGTCCAGTTAACTCCATCAATGATCTTAGATTCACAATAGTACTCATGGTGTTGACTCGGGCAATGGCAGCCTTTCGTCAAAGAGAGCAAAATTAAAATGTACTTAAATGCATGTCTATAAGGACTTTAATAACACACATTATGGCTCTCACTATTTTTCACGAATTCATAACTCTCAATATAAATCCGAGAGAACTTGTAGAGAAATTCTATTAGTGGGTCGATATCCAATATCCCTGAGAATGACCTTGGATTTGCCCAATAAGCCACCTTAGTTCAACTAGTAGGTATCGATCGTACCAATTGCATCTCCAATGCAACTATCGAATCTAGTGCTATCAACTGTTGATGTGTGCACACTCATTGAGCTATTAACTCTTGGCACATGTACATCTAATGTACACTACCTAACTTCACCTCTGTCCACGTTGATCTTGGGTTTGCCCAACAAACTAAAGCTTCTAGTTAAAACTGACCCATTAATACGAAAATCCTATTTTCATGGTTCGAACATATCCGTATAAAGTGGGCTTAGGTTTGCCCAACAACCTTAACTTTAAAAGGACTTTGGTTCTCGCCATATTAAAGGAAGGCGTTAGTTTTAATATTCTAAGTGAGGGGTTTGACTAAAGTCTCATCTAGCTTAGATGTTCTTATGCATATAACTCATATATATATACATACATATAGTTACTATAACTGCTTGGCATGATATGTACTACCCAATCAAATTGAACCTAAGCCCATAACCATCCATCATGCAAGCCCACACATTCTCCTAACCATGCATTTTCTAATGCATATATGTAAACACATCATTTTGGTTATAACATCTTATGGATCCTAACATGAAAGCCCAATCCAACACTTGGGTTTTATTTTTTTGGTAAATTAGAAAGACTTTATACAAATAATAAAATGTTATGTACATATCTAGAGATTCCTACACATGAATCTCTTAACTACCAATAGGAGATCCAATTGAACCTACGACATTCCTTACATCCTAATTTCTGACAGCAATCACAATCACCAGTTTCTATACAACCTTCCTAATAAGAAATCATATAGATCAAGCTAATCTAAACTGAAGCATAAGTGTACCAAGAACAATTTCTAGCTGCAAATTCAAACAACATAATTAACAAAACCTAATCACTGTCAACACAATCTAAGGAAAGTAATGTCCTTCGAGTTTCCTTGTTCACTGTCAAGTTTGCCCACCTCTCACCTACCTTCATTGATAGGAACTTTTTTGTTCTTCTGCCCTCCGACCGTAGGTAAAGGTCAGTTGATATGCTACAGAGAGATGCTCTTATCTGGTCCACTCCATGTTCCTTTACTTGTTGTTTTGAAACAAGAAGTTTTCCTAGTCTTAATTCCCTTTTGCTTCACCGAAGAGAAATTGGATACCTGCCCTTGTTCTAGTCTGAAAACAATCAAACTCCATTTTGCTTATTGGAAACAATAAAGTTTCCTGCACCTATCTTCACTTATGCTTTAGAAACGAAGGCTATTGAACCAGTTGGCATTCCTAAAATTACAAACCTGCAGAAAATACAACACTTAGATTTACTATCTTTCTTTTACTAATTTGGCTAAAATTACTATTGTATGTTATTTCGATTGGAATTAATATTAATCTAATTAACATGAATTCCTAATTCCAAAAATTAATTCATAATTAATTTACCTTAAAATAATTATTTGATGTCCAAAATTAAACAACGCCAATTTTGTCACATATGCCAATTTTCTAGTCTTACTAGAAAATTTATCGCTCTACTAAAATTAATTCAAAATTAATTTCTATAATTCGCCAAAATTTCTAGAACATCAAATCATCATTCCAAGCATCTCAAGGCCATTTCATGATGATCAAAATAATTTAGGAATCATCCAAAAATTATTATGATCACCGAAACACCGATAAGACACCAAAAATGATAAATATGACTTCTAAAATTTTTCTGGAAATTAAAATTTCGAGCAAAATCATTTAGACATGCATAAAACTTAAAAGTAACACATTTTTATCACATAAAAATATTTTTAAGGTTCTGGAACCGAAATATAAACATACAAAAACATTAAACAAAACATATCCTACAATTTTTGGAAAACTGTCTAGATCTGGAAAATTGTTTGATAAAATTATTAAAATATTTTTAATAATTCTACAAAAAATTACAGAGACATAAAAACATCCCAAATATATTCACATAATTTTTTCAGAATCAAATTCCATGAAAATCATTTGTAACCTCATCAGTTTAGCCAATAGATATCACATGCCCAGCAGAAAGACAGATTTCATACATCTTCTTGTAAATTCGAAATTTCCAATCATGCATCTCATACATAATATATATCAAATATATGCAGCAAAAAGTAAAACAGAACCTCAAAAACCAAATCTACTCATGCATATAGATATAGAAAACAAAAACATGAAATGTAATTATGAACCCTTCGTTTTCTATTCATTTTTCTTTCTGCTTATATTTGATTTTGTTTCCTATCATATGTAACTAAATTTCATTAGTGTCTAGGTTAGATTAACTCTATGTTTATGCTATAACAAGTTTTGATTCTTTTACTTAATGCAATCGTTTTGATTGATACATGTTTAATATATTTTCTAATAGATTCAGAATATTAGTGCATAATCTGATTTCATAACATAGAGATTCAGAAATCTTATGAATCAATAGTTCTGCCATAATTGAAAGGATTAATTGTAGCCTTAGAGATAGGATGACATAAATTTTCTAGATTAGGGTTAAACCTAATAGCAGAATTCACAAATTGTTAAAGCAATCTAAGTACCTTTAACCTGAATAATATTAGTTGATAATTCTAAGATTAGTTGTTAATTGTCTCAAGTGATTTATTAGCATACCATAGGAATTTCCAAGGTCTAATAGTCATTAAAACAATATCATGATCCATATATAAAGAACTTTAAATTGGCCAAACATAAATTCAATGGTTAGTACTACATACTCAGGTTTCAAAATGCTTTATTGATATTAGGAATTATCGGTGCTTTTTCTAATTATCTCTTAATTATAGTACCTAAATAATAAGGGAGGAGGACACTTGAAGAACTCTTAAAGAGAAAAATAACGAGAATGTAGAACAAAAAATAAAGTTTCACTATAAAATAATGGAATTACAGAATATAAGAGAGAAACTATCACACCACCACCTTAATAAAACCTAAAGTGGACCACATAATGTTAAACTAACACCGTGGTGCCAAGCTAACTCAATGAGAAACATGATTTTGCATGTTCATAGAATCTATCTATCTAGTCATATTCATATAACAAGATATTTTAAGCCCATATAGGAATAATTCATTCATTCATTCATCATAATAGTTTAAATGTAATCCCATCATCATTCACTATATAAGTTCAAATCCTACTTAGTCACAACACAATAATAATTTCAGTTTACAAATTCACTATCACATTAATTCCCCCAATGTCTACATTGACATCAAAGACATAATGTTCTAACTACACGAGATAAATGAGATCACTTGGATAACTTTGGTTGATCTTTTCTAGACCTTACCCATGCTCACTACTGCTAGTGCTAGCGAGTCAACTTAATAACCTTTTCCCTTTTTCCTAGGGAACGAAAAAACATTGAAAACATAAGTATTACTTTTAGTGAGGAAAAATATTTTTTCTTGTGAGTGGTTATGAATTAGCAATATTATTTTTATTTCAGAAACCACTTTAATTTTTAAAAACATATAGTAAGTTCACTCCTATGTTCCCACACAACCATTCCTATTAATATATGAATAAAACTCTATGATATGCCGCACACACGTAAAGGCTTAAGGTTGATTGTCACATTTCACATTAAGGTTTAAGCAAGGCATCTATTATTGAAACAAGCATCATCATAGTCATTAAAGTACAAGTTAATCAATCATCACAATCATCAATCACTTAACAAGGTATCATTTCTTTAAACAAGCAACACCATATCAAGCATGAAGCATCAATGTAGCGCAATTTTATTATGTATGCCCTTCGACAAGTTTTCATTCATTTTTATTAACTCTTTAACCTAGGGATCCTTATTTTATTGCCTAAGTCACCTCATTCAATTCTTTTGGCTAAGCCACCTCGCTTAGGTCTTGAATTAATGAAAATTTGCTTAAGTTACCTCACTTATGTCTTTTGCCTAAACTGCTTCACTTAGGTCTTTGTTTAAGAAACTTTACTTAAGTCACCTCACTTAGGCCTTTTGCTTAAGCTAACTCACTTAGGTCTTTGTTTAAGTAAATTTTCCTAAGTACTTATTTCTTTTTCTTAAGTAACCTCAATTAGGTCTTTGTTTAAGGAAATTTGACTAGGTCACCTCACTTAGGTCTTTGTTTAAGGAAATTTTCCTAAGTTATCTCACTTAGGTCTTTTTTCTAGGCCACCTTACTTAAATCTTTGTTTGAGGAAATTTTCCTTAGGTCACCTCACTTAGGTATTTTGCCTAAGCCACCACCCTTAATTCTTTATTTAGGATAATTTGCCTCAGTCATCTCACTTAGGTCTTTCATTCAATTGTATTTAAAGAATCCATTTATTATCAATTTTTTCATGGAGGGCACTTCACTTCACTACACATTTTCAAACAGAAAACCAATTTCTACGATGGCAAAAAATTCAAGGCACATGTTATATAATTTAGCATAATATAATAATCAAGACAAAATTCATACGTAACATCATTGACAACTTAACAAATTTCTCATAAGTATTCACATATTTCCTACACCATCCATTTTAAGCAACTCTCAATTTACATCAATAACCTTTTTATAGGATATTCATAATGACTGACCACAATCACAAAATTTGCTCGTATAGCAAAATTCTCAATAAGCATAATTTGAAAACCATTTATATATGAACCATACAATTTTTCACACACAAACACATACACATGCACATATGCATATATACACATACACGCACGCACATACTAACTCTCACATACGTACACACGCGCACACATACACACAAATGCCCACATATATACATATATATAATTTTTCATATTGAACCTCTTCCTAAATTTAATTCCTATGGTCCTTGAAATTAGGTCCAACAATAAAAAACATATAATGTTATAAAAGCCTAAAAAGTCTAGTAATTCAACTATATCTCCCAAACCATTACGAATTTATCCAACCCATTTTACAAAAAATTACTCAATATTTAAAACTAAAATTTTAATATTTTAACCAAAATGCAAATTAGTTCTCTAGACACTTAAATATTAAGTATAATTTCACATTCAAATTCAATCCTCTAAGATAGACTAGATCTGAAAGTTTGACCATATCTATTAACTTGAAAAATTTGCACGCTTGCCCTTTTATAAGGATAAACTAGATTTATATATACAACTTCTATGATTTACAATTTGACAAATTTGCAACTCTTGTCCCCTAAATATTTAGAGTAAAATAGCTAAGTCATTCATTTTCAAAATAGAATAACTAGATTTATTAGCCTATATCCCATAAAAAAAATTTTGAAAAATGTTATGAATTTAGTCATTAAAAGGCAAAAATAAAAGTAAAAATTCTATAAAGAGCTATACATAAGTTGAAAAAAAGGGGGAAATATTCTATTACACTATCCCCTTTGCAACCTCCTACAATTTAAAGCTAGTATTAGTTCATACATTCCATATTCTAGTATAATAATCCAAGTTGTGAAGTTTAAAAAGATGTAGACTAATAAAGCTTCTGATATGATGAAAAAAATACTATTATTGAATTGTTATGATTTTTGACTTCTATCCTAAAAAATGCAAGAATTTCTTTCATACCAAGTAGCTTTGACTAGAAAAACCATAGACAGACAGAAGCACCACTTGATACTACTGTCAAGATGATTAGTTGTAGTACACCACCTCTTAATGGAATTGATGAGTGCTTGATTGATTATATATTTACTCCCTAATACTTAGTGATTAATGTTATAAAGTGCCTAAGATACATATTTTGGTTCATATTTAGTTTTAGATACAAGTTGGAAGCACAAGAACTAAAATTAGCTAAAAGCACATCCTTGGAGCCATCTTCTTAATGTTCAACCTTATTTGCCTTTGTGGAAAAAGAAGGAAATGAATGAGGGTGAAGATGGGATAAGAAAATGAAAGAAATGAAGTTCCTAAAATCAACACAACCGTGCATTGGACCGTGTAACTCTTTGGAAGCATGTAGGAACATTTCAGCAAACCCCTGCAACTTACATAGCTGTGTAAGTGAGCTACACAACTGTGTAAGTGAGCTAAACGGTAATGTATCAGGCTGTAGAGCTCACCTAAATTATGTAAAAACACAAGGTTTGGAAAAATTTTACATACACAATTAGATACACACTCATGTAACTAACTATGTATGTCCCAGAATCCTAATTTTTGCTATATAAAGACATTAAAAGGGCCAAACATAACATGAAGAATTTTAGAAGCACGAAAGGGGGCAGAATACTTACTTCTTTGAGATCTATAGAGGGCTAGCCTTTTTCCTTCCAATTCTAAGTGGAAATTAAGGCCAAAGAACACACGTGAGCTTCTCTTCATCTTGTATTATTGTTCTCTCTCTTTAGAAATTGTTTATATTATCTTTGCTTAATGTTTTGGGTATTCATGTACGAATGATTTAAACTCTTTCAATAGATTGTTTGTATATGAAACTATTGTCAAAATCTAGATTACAATATGTAATCATTGTAACTTTGTTTCATTTGTGGCAACTAATGGTTATGAATATTTATTCACTACAACAAAACCACACTTTTAGCGTCGTTTTTAAAGTAGACGTCGTGAATGGTCTGAGTCTTTCACGACGTCTGAAAAAATGTCAAGAAAAGATGAAAGATTCTGCGATGTTGTATTAAGACGTCGGGGATAAAGGAAGTGTTTGACGTCGTTTTGGTAGAAAGACGTCCCAAAATAGAATAAACGTCAATTTTTAGAAATAAACGTCGGGAAAGGCCAGTCCACGTAATTAATTTCCCCTCCCCCACCTGTTGAGACGACGTCGTCTCATCTCCAATTTGTAAATGAAAACCGGAGCCACCTTCGTTTCGTCTCTCATCTTCGTGAGTCTCCCGCCCGCGTTTCTCCCTTTCCCTCTTCCTCATTTTAACCTTCCCTCTCTCATTTTTTGTTGCGCTTAGAATCTGTGGAGATTGCTTCATCTACAGTCGGCCCTCTATCATCACCAGTCGAAGTGCATGTGCGTGTTGTTTGAGGTAAGTCATTGAAGTAGTTTTGCGATTAATGTCGGGTAATGTAAGTTTTTGAGT